>JADQWA010000450.1:0-13177 GCA_018344505.1 Nebria ingens riversi
GTATTTTGGAAATTTAAATTTAGGAATTGTAATTGAGTTAATTGAGGATTTCTTTAGAGTATTTAGGTTTCAGACGGTGATAGGACGGAGAATAGGATGTTTTAATTTTTAAGGTTGACAATAATCGTATTAGTTTTCTGCTTTAGTTGAGATTATGATCCAATTTGTTGATGTTTCTGGATGTTCTTGGATGTCTTTTCCTGATTTACATGTAGGGGTATATATTATTTGATGTTTGTGTATAAAATTAATAAATATGCAACGCAGAAATACGTAAATTTACGACGTATCTAAAAGGCGCATTTGTGATTGTGTCGTAATAGTCCTTGATGGGTCATTAGTGTTGGTACACTAGCCCACTATAAATTCGAGATTTACGGTGCGGAATAATGACCGTAAAATAAATTGTAATAATTAACCCAGTTCGCGTGTATAGGCGATAAATTATTAATGAACACCGTAAATTGTTAATTATTCATTAATAATAGTAATACGTTACCAATTATATAGATTTATATTTTGCCTTTGGACTACAAGTTTAAACCATATAAGGTGTATGGGTTTATATGTTACTTCCTTGCTGATTTATAGCGCAAAATGTAATTATAATTTAAATATTTTATTAACAACAATAGCAATTGTTAAATGTGTATACGTAAAAATGTGTTTACGCACATTTATCGATTCGAATTCAAATCAGACGAAATATTTAAATCATGTATACATATGCTTTGGTACTATATATCCCGGTATCTGCTGTTTTCGATGTTGGTATTCGTGTCTCTCTTATCTGCGGTCGTTATTACACTAGCTGTCTTTCTCCCACTAGTGCGAGGTGTGTTCGTGTATATACGAGTCACATATGCGCTGCCTTCAAATGATTATTTAAAATGTTCTGGTTTTTAACCCAATAAATAATAAAATAACGTCTGGCATTTCTGATTTCACATGCATTTCGACGTTCGTATTTTATTCCTCATAAATACACAATTATTTTGTTTAAAATCCGCGTTATTCCTGGCCTGGATGCGCCCAGAGGCTTCTAAAACGCATGAAAGAGTAATTTACTAAAGGCAACTGATTACAGGCTCGATTACGCCTTATCGCAGTACACTCTATGTCCTCGTACGAGTCCTAATAGAATCTGTATTAATGGGGTTATCTTGCTGGGCCCGAAGCTGTATTCGGCCCTACGGGAAGCTAAAGACCATTGTCCGGTGCTTTGTCGAGCTCTTTTGCGGATGTATCTGTTCGTGGTTTCGCAAAGCAAGGAGTTTTGTTTGTAATAGAATCGTCTGCTTGGATTATAATAAAATTTTATGATAAAAATAAGCAGTTTATATCAAAATATACGCATACGTCTCGAAAGAAATTTAACGTTTTGCTTGCGAAAGACGTTCGGGGTTACAGTTCCCACAATAATGTTTGTATCAAAAAAATGTTCAAATAAAAGTTGTAGTATATAACTGGAGCTTTATTTATTGTAATGGTGAATTTTCTGTACGACTTCCCCAAACTCTGTTAATCAAGGTTAAAAATGGTTCAACTGTACAATCTAGCTGTTTAAGTACGTTTAGGGCTACAATCCCCACAATTGTTATTTAATTAAAAAGTATTTCAAATAAAAGTTATAGAATATAATTGGAGATTTACTTATTGTTTTAATGAATTTTCTGTACGACTCCTCTAATTTCTGTTAATCGGGGTTAACATTTATTTTGCTTAAAATGGAATATAGACCCCACAATTGTTACTTTTCTAAAAAATGTTTTAAATAAAAGTTTTAGAATAAAATTGTACCTTTAATTATTGTTTCTATGAATTTTCTATACGACCCCCTCAATTTCTGTTAATTGGAGTTAACATTTGTTTTGGTTAAAAGTCGTTTAATACATGTGCAATCTAGCTATCAAAGTACGTTTAGGACTACAGGTCGCACAATTGTTCTTATATTAAAAAATGTTTCAAGTAAGAGTTGTAGAATATAGTTGGAGCTTTATTTATAGTTTAGATAAATTTTCTGTCCACCCTCCTCAATTTCTGTTAAGCGGAGTTAAAAACTGTTTTTATTAAAAGTCGTTTAATGTGCACCTCATATTGCGAATTCTAGCTACTAAAGTACGTTTGGGGCTACAGCTCCCACAATTGTTATTGTATTCAAATAAAAGTTATAGAATATAATTTGAGCTTTATTTATTGTTTCTATGAATTTTACGTACGATCCCCTTCCCCTCCCCCAAAGTCTATTAATCAGGGTTAAACATTGTTTTAGTTAAAAGTCGTTTATATTTCAACTCATACATGTGTAGTGAAAGTACGTTTATGGTTACAGCTCCAACCATTTGCAGCCGATCGGCTGAAAATGTATTTTTACTTGATTTCAAATATTTAGTTATCATTCAGTTTTTAGTAATGATTATTTAAACTTTGATGTATAAAAAATGTTTTTTTGCGAAATAAATTTCTTACTAACAAATAGTTTATAGAGTAAATTAAAAATATATTTAATTCATGTTTAATTAGAGGTAAACGTTTAGTGTCATTTCTTTAGAAGGCAAAAGAAATCAATGTAAGTTTGTTAAAAAGAAATGAGTTAGTTTGAAGTGAAGAAAGTTTATCGCGTGTAATTTTGTTGAATTTTCAAGTAGAATAGTTAGCAAGTGAGTAAATCTCATAGTGCAAATGGGTAAGGGTACACCAAGTGTAGTTCACGGCAATTTATGGTGTACTTTGTTTGCTAGACTCTAGTATGTATAGCCAAATCTGTTTCCTACAGTTGGTATGGTGCGGTGTTAGTTGCTATGAATACTTAATAAGATTATATGCATTTCTGTTCTCTAATGTATACCAAATGGTGGTGGTGGTGGTGGTGGTGGCGGCGGTAGCGGCGGCGACAGCACTGTATACCAAGGGGGGGGCGGGGGCGGAGGTATTCATTTGCGTGTGGCCCACGTTCCCGTATATCATATTTCAATTGCAACTTTTATGAAATGACGTCATTGAATTACATATACTACGAAGAAGCAT
Source organism: Nebria ingens riversi (assembly GCA_018344505.1). NCBI lineage: Eukaryota > Metazoa > Arthropoda > Insecta > Coleoptera > Carabidae > Nebria > Nebria ingens. The sequence goes on from JADQWA010000450.1 coordinate 3,028, forward strand.
ATTGCTACGAAATGCTCGCTTGTTTCAGTTGACTGTACAGTAGTATTATAGGGCGGCGGGGGGGATTGGAAAAATCTAGAGAACCTATCCCTGTTTGACAGGAAGACAACTTTACGGCTTACAAAACACAGATTAGTCCAAAACAAAAAGGACCGTAAATCAGTAATCACAGAAATAAAAAAAAAAACGTAAATAAATAAAGCTGCAACAAAAACAAGAACACGCTTTTTCACGGTTGGAAAAACAATGTGAATATTTTAACGAAACAACCCCGAATAAAAGTTATTCGAAATCAAGAGGCGATTTAACTATCCCCTCTCTCTTTCTCTCTACTCCTCCATCACCTCCCTCTCTCTCTCTCTCTCTCTCTCTCTCTCTTGGCACACACATATACACACATTTTCAGTGTGTTGGTGTTATTCGTCCTGCTATCCATGGCTCCGATTTATTTTGTTGCGTGTGTTCAATATAAATCTGTATTCGACTGTTTTTAAAGCTACGTATAGTAACAATTGAATGTCACGTTAGGTTAGCGCTCGATTGCATTCGTATGTGTTGGTGTGCGTGTGTGTGTGTGTGTATAGAGGACAGACTGACAGAGTACTCTTCGCTAATGAACATCCGGACACAAAAAGCTGTGACAGCGAGACACAAAATCGTTCCACACTCATGGGTTTGCAACGCGTTCGTTGATGTGAATTGCCCTTGTTGAATGAAGCCTACAACCCTATTTCCCTCACCCTACCCACCTAATCAACCCCTTCAAATGTCTAACTTCTAGTTACTATCAGGGACGAGATCTATTGTCATTGCATCGGTGCTCTTACAGGGTTGAACCACTTTTACCAAAAACAAAGTTCTCAAATTTATTAAATACCCATATACGTACATATATATATATATATATATATATATATATATATATATATATATATATATATATATATATATGTATATATTAATCAAATGTCTTCGATTATAATTCCATTTTTATATTCGTAATAAAAAAAGTATTCACATCCCGTCAAACGATTACTTTGAAGTGTCAGTTCACATATATCAAAGACATCAGATATTGCTACGCGAACGTAATATCACGATCGCACGTGAACCACGCTTTGAACACGTTCACGCTTCTACGAAACAGAAAATTAGTTCAATTTAAATGAACCACTGACGCGAGCTTTACTTTCAAACATGATTTCCTATTGCTATAAGCATATCTAGTATATTCTCAATTGCACTAGTTTATAATAACACTCCTTTACAACTGAATTAATAATAGTTTAATTTACACTAAGTCGTTTGATATACAGCATATTTAATTGCACTCTGAATAGAAACACATTTTACTACTACTACTAGTAGTAGTTAGGGCGATAAGAAACTCGTTTAGAGGTCACATATAGCAGAAGTAGTAGTTAAGTATGCCGCGCACTCTTGGCGTCACATAAAATTAGTAAGTAAAGTTTTATATATTATTTATTTGTTCGTATTACTTCTACTACTAGATACTAATTAAGCTCTGAAAAGATAAATAATTATAGTGCACCTTTACTCTAAACGTAAAAACTTTTAATGTAGACTTGTACATATAAAATACATCTAGATATAGAAGCAAAACAATTTTATGCTATTGTTAAAATATACTTTACAATGTTATAAATGAAATTTCAGATGTTGCGTTCTTGGGAAAGTAGTAATGAAACGACGTAGTAGATATGGTATGACGTGTGAAAATCTAGAGAATTTGCAGCAAGTTGTTTTTTTTATATAGTATCTAGAAGCAGACGCACGACATGATATTCGTCTGGGAAACTTTTAGAACAGTTTTCTATGTTCGAGAGTTATCAAAAGAAAATCTACACTAAGAGCCTTTTCGTATTGAACCAGTGGATATATTATAAATAAAAACAAACAAACAATATGTAGCTTTATGTAACTTTAAGAATGTTTAACTATTATTAATAAATTATTGAGTAAGTTTTATTTGTTGTGCAACAAATCAATTTAATTTCAAATCAGTTATATGCATATACGTATGTATGTAACAGTATGTATAGTAGTCGTCTTTGATACGAGGAATGCTTACAAATGTCAATTATATACATAGATGAACACACTCTGCATATAATACATACAAACATGCATACCATACGCCTGGCTGTTGTGTGTGAACGTTTGGTATGCCACTACCGCAAATACAGATAAATTAGATACTATATAGTACATATAGAGTTGTATGTATATTTACTAACTGTATAGACATGATGATATCTATTATACAAACATCAATTGACATAAGATCTCACGTATACATCTAGTATTCATCACTTGTTTCAATTTAAACAGATTCACAATTTCTAATCAACTAACTTGAAAAGCGTGATGGTCATGTATCAAAACTGATAAAATTCATACAAGTTATAAGTAGAATAAATATCCTTGTGCAGGGCAACACAAATGAGTAATAAAACCCGTACGTACGCCCATAAATAATAATCTAACCACGTGGATTTCCTTCTGGATGAAGACGGTCTATTTATATTCTTTAAGAAAAAAAGAAAGAAAGAAAAAAAACCAGTTGTAATTAAAGACCACGAGGGCAAGATAACGCTTACATTTAAGAAGTCATCTGTTTTTTCTTTCGTAAATAAAGGACGCCAGAAAACGACTTTAAACGCGAATCATGGAAACACCCTAACATATAAATATGAAAATGCAACTCAAATAGATGAGCCCAATTAAGCGTAGTGATCGATAAGTGTGCGTAAATGTTAAAAGGTGGTTGGGGGATGGTGGGAGGGGGAATGGTATTTACAAACAAACATTGAGTATTATATCGTAAACAATGCCAGGAGTTCCTAATATCAAGTTTAGTTAGTAATACCCTGCGGTGTAGATCAGCTTATATACACCACCAAATACAACAACATTAACGTTTTCCCGAACCCAAAATATCATTTTGGAAATAGCGAAGCTGCTTTGTCATTCACAGATTCCAATTAAGTTGTGCGTTTGAGCCACTAAGGTCACGGGGGGGGGGGGGGGGGGCGGACATATTCTGATAATTACAAATCATTAAAAGCGATTTTCATTCCGTGCTACGTAGGTACAAAGTTAGAAAAGCACCGTAGAAACCTTCTTATACGTACCGCGTAACTTTCTAGATGTATGGAATTTTTTATCAAAGACCATCTTCTGTATTTCCGCTAGTGTCTTGTGAAAATGAAAAGAAAATAACTTTTCCACAAGGTAATAAAGTTAAAACTTAATTACATGCTGCTCGTTTGAACTAGAACTAAATAACTCGACGTAGAAAGTAATTTTACATGTTTAATATAAGACACTTAGTCATGACTTTTTCAATAGTTTCACAAAGACGACTTATAGAATACGTTTTCTATACGTGTATTAAACTTAATTACATTTACCTGTCGTTCTAAATACACCTATCACAGTTAGTAGTAGTTAGGGCGTCTAGAAATTTAGTGTGTTAGTAGTTAGGCAAGAGGGTTCTGGTGCCACAAAATAGAAAGTAAAGTTTTTAAATAATGTTTTTATTTTTGTTTGGTCTCCCTTGTTTTACTTGTACCTACTAGATACTAATTAAGCTTTTAAGAGCAAAATAATTAAATTTCTAAGCTAGAAATGACGTTATTATCTGAGAATGATTTGATGGGAACAACAATAAAATCTTTGTAAAATGTAGGAAAAAAAAACGAAAAAATGGCTGCCGTTTCCGTAGCAAGGGGACCTCCAGCTGCGCGTTTTTATGAGTTTCATTACAGAAAACATGCACAGTGTCGGTTACACCTAGCCCTATGAATATTTTAAACATTTTTACGAATACCTCCGCGAGTTACTGTGTCTAAATTCAGCCCCAGATACGCTTTACACCTTTTCAAAAGCACCAGCTTGCATTTTAAAATGTGGCATGTTTATCTGCTAAGAGAATAAATTAGCTTTGAGGTTGAACGTTAATGAAAATATTAAATATTATATTTGCTCTCTGTATTTTAATAATAATAATACAAAAAAAAACTTTAGTCTACACATAAATGTTGAAATTCAAAAATCACTAGTTGTTCCTAACTTATGCAATAAGTTGTACTAGCTTGGTATTTCAACTTAGATATACTTTGACGATGGAAGCAACTGTCAAAAGTTTTGAAACTCCCGAAAGGGGCTAATGGCGGAAAGGGTTGGGACAAGGTTCGTATGGTAACAGGCAACATAGTCGTTTAAATCGCGGCATGTTATAATTGAATTTCTTTGTTGTTAAGCAGACGCTAGTGTAGAAATTAAATTCACGTTTTAGGGTGCTTCAACATTTATTGTTTCACCCGCTAGAAGGCACTGTCATCGCCTCTACCCCAGTCAAAACCTTTCCGCAACCTAAAACGACCCTTTAATCTCAACTAAAACACACATCTCATATCACTATCAAACGTGTAAAAATGAGGCCTAAGTCAATGTTTGTAATTCACAATATATATATATATATATATATATATATATACTATATATATATATATATATATATATATATACGTATATATTCGTTCGAGTTTAATCTCTAGAGCGTATCGAGTTCTTATATATATATATTTTTATTTTATTTTTCAAACACGTAGTTTTGTAAGGAAAAGGTATTGCAGTTCCATTAAACTTATAGGATCTGTAATTCGGTCATTTATTTGTAGTGTCTATCCTTACAAACTTTTCCAATCAGTATCAGTTTGTCGCGCTACGAGAACGGCTTCATGTACGCCATTACAAAAACGATATAATCACTAAACCTTGACATACGTATATGTGTATACTTGTATAAATTATTTATTTATTTATATATATATATACTTATAGGTAAATTTTTTGAAGCATATCAAAATATGTTTATTTTGTGAATTTATTGAATCTTCGTCATATTTTACATTGTATATCTCACAGTGCAGTGAAACTCAGTATTGATACAGAACACACAAATTGAATTTCGAAGCAATATCTAATTTTTTTCTTCTTATTTCATACGGATATACGTCAGAACATACATATATACAACATATTACATTTTTAGAGCAAATAAAATATAGCCAATCAAACGTTCATACGTTTTCCTCAACATAAATAATTGCATACGTAATTTAAACATCATAACGCTTAAATTACGTCATATTACAAATTACGAATTTGTTGACTATAATTTTTTTTTCGTGTTTACCCGTTTGCCAAACTGATAATATAATATAAATTATTGTGCGCAAACACGACATGAACTTGAAGGCTCATACATCACCGTTTTGTAAAATGAATGAAAAGTATAGATAATGTATGCATTTGTATGGCATCTGTCTAGTTTAGTGTGCTGTTATCCACGGTTGTATCAACTAAAATGAATTACAACGGCGATTATAGTTGCGACAGTCGTTAGCGTAAAATGTGCTGACACACACACCGCTACATAAATTTAAATCAGTCTGGGGAAATGACATTTTTTACCTTTTGTCTACTATTTCAACACACACACATTTAATTAAAAGTCTACACATTTCAAACATCACTCTATCTTAGACCTAGTCAGCCATGGATACCTGGGTGCGTTCGCGCTTACTCGTAAACATCGCTAATTTATCGATATAGCATATAGCTCCCTAACGGCCTATATACGTACATACATACATACTCACTTCGAACGCGTATATATACGTACCTCATTAGATTTATCAAAATAAAATAATAAAACATTTTATAGACGATACAAAACAATTCAAACTTCCAAAATTCTAATTCTAATAGTTATAAACTACTAACTTAGTTTAAACTTTAGTGACTTAATAGTTAATTTTGAGACCCTTAAACAATTTACGATACATATATTTGATTTGATTTAGAAAATTAGCCCTATGTTTTGTCGAATTACCCAATTACCAACAAGTTACAAGGGTACTTTAATTCGATTAATATATAAATATATATATATAAAGTTTGAACCCTTGTTGTGGAATTATCACTTGTGCGCCCTAATCGTTAATCTATGCATATATTACGTTGCTGGTCAAGTTTTGGATAATAATATCTTCGCGAAACTAACCATATGAGAGCTTAGACGATCTGGTAAAGGGTCAGTTTGCTAGTTAGGCAACTGGCCACATCAGAAGCGCCCGGCGTTGTGATTTAATCATGCGAGTTTACTGGAAGAAACCGTTAAGCAAAATGACTTTTGTGTTATCGCTAAAGTTTATATGTATGGTTTGCAACGAAAATGAAATTAATTAAATGTTTTTAGAAAATAGCTCTTACGTGTTTCGAAAAAACTTACATGTGGACGTAAATATTGTTACATATTAATGAGTAGTTAAATAAAAACCCGCCTTATGACTAATAAAGGGTTAAATAATCGTGTAAACAGTCATAAATCATAATTTTTCCAGTGACTTTTATATACCTATTTGCAAACCAAACTCATCAACACAAAACAATCGCGCTATCATTTTGTGGCCGTCAACTTACCAGCGCTGAAATTGACTTTGATAAATGTTTTCGCAACGGCGAGTAGAGCGGTCATACAACAACAAGAACAAAAAAAAAGAACCCCCGAATCCATAACCCACTAATGAAATTATAATAGCATCTATCTCTATTATCACAACACAGCAAGTTTGAATTTTCCAACAGCCGGCCATAAACTTGACCAAGTTTTTAATAAGTCCCTCCGGGTTGCGAATGATAGTCCGGAGATTGCTTAGGGGTTGTTCGGGGATGGGCACAGGGCTGGCTTCAGAGTGTACGTTCGAAATTAAGGTTTAATTAGATCAACTACAGTACTGGGCAGTAGATAAAGTCCTGTGAAAAAATTACATTAAAAAAGCTATAAATTATGCAAGCTTGATGAGAGCTTCGTGGATGGAAAGTCCTGGAAAAAATTATGGTCCAAGTAAATACCATCCAAATGGATGGGAACAGGGATTACGTCATCCATTATGCAAACTAACACACATACAAACAACGTGTACACAATTTTTTCAACCATGGTTTCCAGGACTGGCACACTCTAAACAGAATTTTTATTAGTTTAAATCATCATTTTAGACTCTTTATCAACTATGTTTTATTATAAATCACAGCTATGAATAACTATTAGTTTATGTTTTAAAAAAATTTAATTTCCTCAGAATTTCCAGACAAATCAAACACAATTTAATAAATTTCCATACCAAAACTAAATACCTAAATTTTTTGTTATAAAATAAAAATCATTTAGATTAAGCTCAACAAATGCCGAAACACGTATTAGTTTATAACAGTGTAATCAAGCCACTTTTATTTATAACTTAGGTTTCATAACAAACCGCAAACACTAATAGGGATGTATGTTAATTAATTGGAAATTTAGTTGAACCGTTTTATAGAAAATAATGATGAAAGAAGCCATTTTTTTTCAAGCAGGCTTAAGAAGGTTTACCAGTGTTTATATTGTATTCTGGGCTGTCGCGTCTCGAAAATCGAATCAAATATAATTAATTTTATATACTTTGCTGGTTCTTCATCAAATTATGTTGAATTCGCGTTTGCCTACCTTGGCAAATATTATTATTTTGGGAGGTACTGGCTTGGTAAATTATACAAATTAAATAAATAATTTTCAAGATGTTTCCTTAGTCAAACAAGCGAATTGTGACAGCCTTTGGAGATGACACAATTAATTAAACATTCCTTGTATTATTTCATGTTAATTTACCCCTTTCAGAATGCTTATTTTCAATTGTAGTCGAAATATTACTGACAAAATAACCTTTTCGTTTACGAAACCCAATCAAATATCTTTCGCTAGAGGGCAAATATATTTCGCCTCATTACCCGGGAACACATGTAGGTATCATCTAATATTTCTAAATTATAAATTTTCTGAACAAATTGATGGCTCAGAAAAACTACGTTGTGTAAGGGGAGACGCTGAACAGGTCTCGAATTATCAGGGAATCGATAAAAGGGACTCATATTCTTCTCTAACAAAAACAAATTGGATAAAACCAGTCGAGAATTTTCCTTACGTACAGCAAAATGTTTAATTAAACATCACTGGTCAAGGACCTCGTTAAATATCTACGAACATATTTTATCTTTATCCTACACGTGTTTAATTACATTTGTAAACATCGTAGGTAGGAAATGGAATTTAAATACGATGGCATACAATGTTTGACCACATTTATATATATATAAAATTAATTAATTAACTTAAGTGAACTGTATAAATATATATACCCGCATTGTGTCGATTTTAATAAGCTGACAACAAAAAATAATCTCTTCTGGAAACAACAACGAAAAAAAAAACAACCCGCGTTGATGACAACTCAGATAAAATGCATAGCAAAAAAATTCGTGCAAACAAAACCAGTAAATATGATCGGATGTGTCGAGAGTAATTTTTTACTAGAATTAAAAATTGCTATCATCTGACTGGTCGATTGAAACAATTCTCTGGGCCAGCAGGCACGCAGGCCAGGCTTTACCAATGTTTTTCAAAAGTATTTCAACATCGACCGTGCACTACACCGAGGGTGACATGAAGTTGAAGTGCTTGGTCCGCGAAGGGTTAGCAAGGGAGGGGGAGTTAGTTTGGCCTATTATCGATTAGGGTGTACATTCGATAGCCGGGCTAATTCAGAACGTATATATTTCACGCCATTGGTGTATTTCTATATTTTTAACTATAATTTAGAGTTTTTTTTGTGAATTTCCTAAAAAGTCTTTCACTTTTCAATGCCAAGTTGTGGTAATATACTTTACGTGGCCTTTATTCCTACTAAAAGTTCCCCTGGTTACTACTCAAAGACTGCTTTTTTTACTACTTTTTTTATATTAAGCAGGGTTGATTAAGATTTATGTGTATAGCTACTAGGGCAGGAATATTTTTACGTATTTATAATAGTAATACGTAATTAGTTAATGAACTGTAAAGTTGGTAATTATGTTATCACACTTTTGTTGGCGAGTTACAAAGTGGAAAAAACTTTCCATGTCCCCAAAGAACAACAACCCCTTCTGAACAACAAACATCGCAGAAAGAAGATGATTAAAAATTGTAGACTTTGGGTTTTAATTTAACTTGACATAATTCTAAACTGTTCAAGTTTGTTTCCCACAAGTTTTAATGCGCTGTGTATATACGCTAGATAAAAGTTGCGAATGATATTATACTTCGTAAAATATATGACATATTTTCTACATTAAAACCTTTGCAGTAGCACAATATTGCCACTATGTTTATTTATATATAAAAAAAAAAACAATGTGTTTGTTGCGCGGTTTTCCTTCCAGGATAATTGTTGATTAAATTATATTTGTTTCCGCAAGATATGATCACACATCTCAACTACTCAGAGTAGTATTTTTTCATGTAACTAAATTCACTCTTCTAGTCCCTGGGTGCCTCGTAAAACACCCCCGCTTCCAAATAAACTCGCCACCGGGAACAAGAATAATGCAATTATGTAAAATATCTAAAATTGACGCCATATTTCATACTTGGTCAAAATTTGCAAAATGTAAATCGTCCCTTATGTAACATAATACCATGAATATAAACATGAACCTTTTGAAATCGTTGAGATATGCTCAAATAAAAAACGAAACACCCTTAGATGTATATACATATACATAGATGAAATTGTTTTGTATTGGTATAGACCCTTTAATGGTGATAAAAAATTTATTGGTGACACGGAACTGCTCTTAGGTAATATAAATAGATAATGCGAAGCCCTCAAGGTGTACAGAGGGATGTTTCCGTGATGGGAAAATATGGTAATTCATTGAGCTTCGTTTGTCGTCGGTATTTTATGAATCGCAAAGCTCGACTCAGTTACCAACACATGTAGACCGAAATAAAGAAATTGTACGCCGCAATTCTGTCAAACAAACAAGCTTGACATACAGTTTGATGACTGCTAATTCATAATAACATTAAAACAATCATTCTTTTTAATGGCTACCGCAAAAAAGTAGCTCTATCAACAGAGTTTGCATATATATTAAGCTTGATGATTAACGCAAGCTTTTACTGTTGTTTTAGGACAAAATCTAGTTTTGAAACACAAAGCTCCAGCTTTTACATATGCACACACACACAGGCACACACGCA
>JADQWA010000452.1:0-16281 GCA_018344505.1 Nebria ingens riversi
TTACCAGACATTTTTTATGCAAATGCACATCGAATACATATTTTTTTTAAAAAAAAGGCTGGTCTATGCCTTTATACGAGCTTGATGGTTTACAAATCAAACAATTATGGAATCTATAAAATAAATTTCGAATAAAAATCTTGTTTTTAGCAATGAATTATGCTGAAATATGTGTTCAATATTGAACTACAGGTTTTTGACGATTTTATAGATTTTGCTTACGGGTGGGGCAACGAGGCACCTGGGTCCGCCCAGGTGCCTCATTGGTCTACCATAGAGGAAGACGCGGTGGATACATATGGGTGTGTACCACAGATTTGTGATGCTGGAACATGATGCCTTTCGGACTTTTTTTTTTTGTCATTTTATTAAACATGTTCAACTTACAAATAATATATTTTTTAAATTTTTATTATAATTTTATGTAAGCTACATGGTTTTATTTTTGTATTTATTGAATATTTTTAATTCATTAGTTAAAGAAGAATTGTCATTAATTCTGTATCAAAATACCAAACAAAAACAGTTTGCTTATCACCTATACCATGCATTAATTTAATAATTCTCAGAAATACCTAAGAATGTGTTCAATTTCTGAAGCATTGTTGATATCAGCGAAATAAAATGATATCATTGTAGTTGTGTTTATCGCTGTAACGTTTAGTTATTCCTTTTTTTTTATCGATATTATTAACACGCAAGCGCTACCAGTGGCGGAACTAAACCCAATGAATTTTAAGGGACTTAAAATATATAAAAAAATAATAATTCTTTTCTCATTAGTAAGAAAGTTAAATTCGTTATTTCTCCACATTAATTGTTATAGATTGCTATACAATTCCAATACGATAACGGATGTTCTATCTAATCGAGTTGTTTCGTTATTGAATTAAAATATTCTAAGAAAAAGATGAATACTCATTGTTATTCACTATTCAGTATCTACGCCAATGTCCACAGTATTTAAGCGAAAACACAGCACGAAATCGGTCACTTCGTTCGACGACATCACCGCGAAGTATCAAAAATGGAGTTAGTGACCGCATGTGCAAGTAGTATAAATCAAGATCCAGAAGTGCCGCCAGTGCCAAATAAAATTCCAGTACTCAAAAAGAAAGTTAAAAAGCCGAGAGGAAAAAAAACGAATTGGACAAGACGGAAAAACGGGAAGGTGAATTCACTTTTAAGAATTAATTTTCTAGCTACAATAACAACAATTTTGAACGCGTTTATAAATAATTTTTAGTTAAGAAAGAAAACATAAATATAATTATAAATACTAATCTTTAAATTTAGAAGATATCTAAATAATTATGATTGTTCGTTGCTTATATTTATAGTACCTAGAAGCTTTTATTAATTATATATTTTCATAAAGCATGTTGCACAATATGGCGCCGGTTCTAAGTTTCGTGCGTAGAACATACGAAAAAAATTGCGCAGTAACAAGCTTTCTTATTGGTCGGTACTCGAAAGAGATTAAATTGGCTGCTGTTACACTCAATTACATTGGTCACTTTACTAACCATTGCACAAACAAATAAAAGAAACTAATCGCGTTTGTAAACGTTCGTAAACACCGCAAATGTTTCGGAACGATCTGTGACGTCACAGATTGAGTCTGACAAACTTATTTGAGCTAATTTTCGTAAACGCCTTAGGATATCTCAGCGGTTCTGATTGGCTTTTTTATCACTGTTATAACATTCTCATATTTCGCGTTTATTTATTTTTCAAATGTGTTTCAACTTAATATTTATTTGTTAGACTTTGCCTTGTATTTAAAAACAAATATTATAATTTAGAGTCGTGCACCGGCAATGTATGAACCAGAACTACGGAACGAAGAAGAGCATGAACAAGGTCCATCATCAAATTATCAACCGAGTGAAGATGAAGTTCTTTCAGGAAATTGGAAATTGCCGAAAGCTGAAGTAAGTATCGAAAATAACGATGTGATAGAAAATGATTTAAAATCCAAAGTACCGTCAATAACTGATAAAAATTAGTATTCAAAGTTTAAAATCCATATTTTTTAAAGTTGTGTTTGAAAATAGAGCATGTTGGCCAAAATGGCCTAAAGTCTTAGTTGATTGACGCGTAAAACATACGAATAAACTTGCGCAGTAAGAAGCTTTCTTATTGGTCGATACTCGGAAGAGATTAAATTGACTGCTGTTACATTCAATTTCATTGGTCATTTTACTAGCCAGTCTACAAACGAATAAAAGAAACTGGTTGGCTGTTTTTAGTTCACTGTTATAACATTCTCATATTTCACGCGTCCATTTATATTTTGAAATGTGTATATAATCTTAATATTTATTTGCTGTTATCTAAAAACAAATATTATAATTTAGGCTCGTGCCCCGATAATACATATGCCTGAACTGCAAAGCGAAGAAAATGCATCAGATAATCAACCGAAAGAAAATGAAGTTTTGCCAGGAATTTGGAAATTGCCGAGTGCTGGAGCAAGCGTCGAGACTAGCCATGAGGTAGACAGTGACGAAGACTCTGAAGAATTCCTTAGATTTATTTTAGAAAACAGTGCAAATTTAAAACTTATCAACTTATTTAACTAAACATATCGTTTTCGATATTATTCATACAAATGTATCTTTAACAATTTGTATACCTTGAACATATATTATAGAAATAAATAAATAAAAAACAACAATTTGCGTATAACATAGGTATATGATAAAGAAAACTAAAAATACGAGAACATCTTAATCTTTTGAAAGTAGAACGAGTATTTAAAACAATTTTTACATCGCGTTTTACAGATGAATGATTTTGGTTGCCTTTTTCACAGGTGATACGAATATACACGATGTGAATGACTATTTTAAAATTTGTTTCAAACAAAAAGTCGTATTCCATATGGGAAATTGGACGCCTCGGATAAATGAATGGCTAATTATTTTTTTATACTAATATATATATATATATATATATATATATATATATATATATACATATATATATATATATATATATATATATATATATATATATATATATATATATATATATATATATATATATATATATATATATACATAATTTACCTACATTATTCACATGGAGGAGTTTTAACGTTAATCGAATATTTCTGTTTATATTTTAATGTGAAAATACTTTCATGTGACGGTGATCTTTAATATTTACACAAAATTAAATTAAACATTTGCCAAAAACAATTTCAAATTTTATTATCCGCAATTAAGAAAACATTGTGAAGGAATGTTGATACAGGATAAATATGATCTTAAATATACATTTTTCAAGTTAATCTGAGTCTGGATCAAAATCATCTCGCGGTATTACGCACAGCAGATAGTTCGCATCATGTAGTAGCTCTTCTCCCGCAGCATCTGTTACATGTGGTACAAGTTTCATTATGTTTACTAGAGATTTTAATGCGAGCCTCATAGTTTGCACTACAACGGACAGTCCAAACGGATTGGGCATTTCAAGCTGAAAATATGATAAATTATAAATCCATGTCTACATATAATGAACAATCGTAAACACTTACTTGTGTTTGGAAACCATCTCCAATTCTTTTCAAAGTTAGCCCCATTAATTGTAACTGTTTCTTCAAAACACTGGACTGGATTTCGGAGACATTAGGATTGTTTCTTGTGATCCCTACTCGTACTTGTACCAGCCTCTCTTCCAGTGCCACCAGCTGTTGATCGAATATCAACTGTTCCTCTTCTGACAGCGTATTAAGAGGGCGACGTGTATTATTTTCACGTGACGCCATTGGATACAGAGCAATCAGGGAATCTTAAAAGTACAGCAAAGCTATGTTCGTTAAATTGGTTCTCGTTCTCAAAGAGCATACATTGACCAGAAATGTATCATTCATTTAATTAAACTTATCCTTAAACTTGCCTTTCTTTAGACCAATAAAAAACAAAGTAAAACTTCTAAAGCACATCTCATAACTAGGTATAACAGTTACAGTAATTTTTAATAAAAAACATTATATCCAAGAATTTAGAAAATTCAATATGGCGTAGCAATATACCAGCGTGGTCGGAATTAAAATTCTCTTTTAACAATGTAATTTGCTGATTCTATGTATAACTCTATTGTGAAATGATTTCTGCATACTCCACTGTTTGCTCTAATTACATACCTTAATTGTTAGATGTGTTTATATTCAATTGCAGCAGATGCACTGTCTGCCACTATCCAACTAACTTATAAATATAATTCTGGAAGTGGATGGTATTATATGAACTAAACGACGTGATACGAATAGCCATCTAGTTCACGTAAAAAGTGACTATCGCACAGGCGGGCAGATTCAATACTGAACTAAAACGCTGTAATATCTAGAGTTCATAAGGCAAAACTCATTCGGTTTTCTTTCTTATCGAACGGACTTTGTTTTGTATTTTGATTCTATTATAAGAATATTTTAAACAATATTATTTTATTAATTTCAGTCATTAATAGAAATCGAATATTTTAAAATCTAAATTCGAATTTATAAATTTGTTTATTATTTAGTCAGTACAACACTGAAAAACTTTTTGTTGAAGAGGAAACGAAAACCAGCAAGTGTGAACCGTGGAAATGGCATTCAACATCTCGCCAAACGTTGGTTAAAAGTAAGACTCTAGAACTGATCACAAAAGCTTTGTCCGTTGGTTCTGTTCTAATTCTATTAAAGTATAGAACTCTTATAAGACGTCACAAAATCGAAAACAGTAAAAAAATTAACTGCTCCAAAGTCCAAACTAATACAGACGAACGGAATTGAGTATATTTATTTAGTTTTGGGATCCTTTAAATAATAAAAAAACAATCTCAATTTCGTATTTTATTATCCGTAACAAAAGAATTTAAAGAGCATTGTAAAAGACCAGGATAAATATTTTAAATATACATTTTACAAGTTAATCTGAATCTAGATCACAATCCTCTCGCGGTACTGCGCGCAGAAGACGGTTCGCATCAAGTAGTAGCTCTTCTCCTGCATCATCTGTTACCTGGGGTACAAGTTTCATTATGTTTACTAGAGTTTTCAATGCTAACGTCATAGCTTGCACTACAACGGACAGTCCGAACGGATTGGGCAATTCAACCTGAAAATAAATTTAACATTTTTAAAAGTTCTCTATATGATTTATTATACATGATCTTCATGCTTGATGATGCATGTATGTACATGTTACGAAAGATGTACCCAATAAGAGAAATTATGGATATTTATCGGTACATGTGCACATTTGTCTCCAGGTTTTGTATTTGTAAATATGGCATACTATGAACGATTGAATTGGAGCAATGTGCAACACAAAATATTGATAACTGTGGATACTATTACCATTTGTGTCTTCGGTAGTTATTCATTTTGGTTAAAATGCATTATTTTTGTTTGGTAAATTATTATTCTATTTAAGAACATGTATGAGGAATTTAATGAAATTGAATGAAGCAAAAAGAGTCTGTACGGATAGAGTTGAATGGTGACAGATTGTCAAGTTGTGAATGGATGTAAAGGGTTTGCTGCCTCCCTCCATCCGCTAAGGTGAAGCCGTACCCGTTGGAACGATGTATTGCATTTAATATTTCTATGACCACGTTGCGTCCGTTGCAATGTCATACGTACGAAAATTATAAAGCCATCTCTACATATAATGAATAATAACAAACATTTACTTGTGTTGGGAAACCTTCTCCAATGTTTGTCAAAATTCGCTTCATTAATTCTAACTGTTTCTTCATAACTGACTGGATTTCGGTGACATTGGGATTGCTTCTTGTGATATCTACTCGTATTTGTACCATCCTCTGTTCTAGTGCCACCATCTGTTGATCGAACACCAACTGTTCCTCTGCTGACAGCGGATTAAGAGGGCGAGGTGTGTTATTTTCACGTGACGCCATTGGATACAAAACAATCAGAGAATCTAAAAAGTATAGGAAAGCTATATTCGTTAAATTGGGCCACCTTCCCAAATAGCATTCATTGCCTCGAAATTTATCATTCATTTTAATGAAACTTATCCTTAAACTTGCCTTTCTTTAGACCAATAAAGAACAAAGTAAAACCTCTAAAACACGACAACTCTAACTAGATATTACACTGACAGTAATTTTTAATAAAAAAAAATTATATCCTAGAACATTGAAAATTCAATATGGCGTAGCAATATACCAGCGTGGTCGGACTTAAAATACTCTTTAAACAATTTAATTGGCTGATTCTATGTATAACTCTATTGTGAAATGATTTCTGCATGCTCCACTGTTTGCTCTAATTACATACCTTAATTGTTAGATGTTTTTATATTCAACTGCAGCAGATGGACTGTCTAGTGTCTGCGGTCTGCCACGATACAACTAACTTATAAATATAACTCTGGAAGTGGAAGGCGTTATATGCATTAAACGACGTGATACGATTAGCCATCTAGTTCACGTAAAACTGACTATCGCACAGGCGGGCAGATTCAATACTGAACTAAAACACTGTAATGTCTAGAGTTCATAAGGCGAAACTCATTCGGTTTTCTTTCTTATCGAACGGACTTTGTTTCGTATTTTGATTCTATTATAAGAATATTTTAAACAATATTATTTTATTAATTTCAGTCATTAATAGAAATCGAATATTTTAAAATTTATATTCGAATTTATAAATTTGTTTATTATTTAGTCAGTACAACACTGAAAAACTTTTTGTTAAAGAGGAAACGAAAACAAGCAAGTGTGAACCGTGGAAATGGCATTCAACATCCCGCCAAACGTTGGTTAAAAGTAAGACTCCAAAACAGATTACAAAAGCTTTATCCGCTTGTTCTGTTCTAATTTTATTAGAGTACAGGATTTTTTATAAGATGTCACAAAAAACAGTAAAAAATAACTCAACTGCAACATATCTATTTATGGTTTGAAATCGTATGATAACTAACATCAATATATGTAAGATATTTATTGAATTATTGTCAGAGATTATAGTTTGCGCTGTTGTTTATTTGATGACATAACATAAACTGCTACTGATAAATAATTTATCGATTTGACATTCAAGTATGTAGATAATGCTATGTTTTTAATTTGCGTACAAAAGTAGTGATGTTTCTTAAATCTAGCCGCGTTTGGAGTTTTTTGTTGCATCTCTCACTTATCATATCAAAAAATACATTTGAAGTATATTTAAACATAAGCGAGAGAAGCTTAAGCCCCGCCACCACGTCAAGGTAAACTCCAAGACGGTTCCGTTCAAAATCAACTCCATAGTTAGACTTGGATTGCAGCATACAGGTACGATTTATGAAAGATTCTATATTGAGATACAAACTTATATATTTAATTACCTATAAGAGATCATTTTGAAGCGGACCCCGGCGGGGGCCCTACCTAACTGAAATATGCCCACCCCCTACCTATTTGAAGATATTCTCACCCCCTACTTATTAATTGCGATACTTATTCTAATTGGTGCTTCTGGGCACGGGACACACACAATTTTGTGCAGTGTATGCACGATGTATTGTAACATTGGGTACGACACAAACAATACATCGTGCATACACTGCACAAAATTGTGTGTGCCCCGTGCTCAGAAGCACCAATTAGAACAAGTATCTCAAATAATAGGTAGGGGGTGCGAATACCTTCAAATAGGTAGGGGGTGGGCATATTTCAGTTAGGTAGGGCCCCCGCCGGGGTCCGTTTCAAAATGATCTCTTATAGGTACTTAAATATATAAGTTTGTATCTCAATATAGAATCTTTCATAAATCGTACCTTTATGCTTCTATCCAAGTCTAGCTATGGAGTTGATTTTGAACGGAACCGTCTTGGAGTTTACCTTGACGTGGTGGCGGGGCTTAAGCTTCTCTCGCTAATGTTTAAATGTATTTCAAAATATTTTTTTTGATATGATTAGTGCGAGATGCAACAAAAATACTTCAAACGCGGTTAGATTTAAGAAACATCACTGCTTTTGTACAGAATTAAAAACATGCCATTATTTACGTTAATGACAAATCGACACATTATTTATCAGTTATGTTATGTTATCAAATTTGAATGAAGCAAATGAAGTTTTTTTTTAAATTTATTGAGTTAAATGATGAAATATTGTCAAGATGCAAATGAATATACTGGGTTTTCTGCTACTCCATTTGATGGGAACAGGCATGAAGTTATGTATGTATGTATGTATCTATTATCAAGTAAATAATGATTAATTTATCCTATATATTTTATTTTTAAATGTTTAATTAAGTACAGTATTTTT
This sequence comes from Nebria ingens riversi, assembly GCA_018344505.1. NCBI lineage: Eukaryota > Metazoa > Arthropoda > Insecta > Coleoptera > Carabidae > Nebria > Nebria ingens. Next base: position 8,275 of record JADQWA010000452.1, read on the forward strand.
GTCACATTTGATCAAACGTCAACTTAACAATACAGCACAAATATATTTTGTTTTCTAATATAAATTTAGCACTACAATGAATTTTAGCGCTTAATTTACAATTATAAGATAATTTGTCTTAAAATAACTTTTTACTTTATTCTGTATCTGGATCAAGGTCAGCCTGCTCCATTATGCAAATCAAATAGTCCGTATTTCGTCGCAGTTGTTCCCTAGGAATTAGTTCCTGCAGACGCATCAGTGCCCTTAATGCGCACATCATCCTGCATAAAATTACAGGCAGGCAAGGCGGTTCGGGTATTTCAAACTGGAAACAAATTTTAATCAATCTCTATAATATCATTACACATTATCTTAATGCACGAAAAGCATTCATAATTGTCACTAAGAACTAAATTGTTAAATGTAACTGCAGTATATGGATAGCTTCATGCATTATTAATGCTGATATGATGGGAGTAATCGCAATTACAATTACTAAATAAGCAATAATCAACATTTACCTCCGCTTCTAAACTATACCCAATCGATCTTAGAGAGTCTCCTAATAATTTTAAATGTCCCTCCAGAATCATAGGATTAATATCGTGGATATCATAATTGTGTCTTGGTTCCTCTAGTCGAAGTTGAATTAGTGCTCGTTCTAATTCTTGCAATTGTTGTTCTAATTGCACCAGGTCCCGTTCTGCCTGCGTAGCAGGCCGACGAGACGGAGATGTTCTATGTTTACGTGGCGCCATTAGACACAAAACAATCAAGGAATCTAAAGAGTACAACAATCACCATCAATTATTTTGGTGGTAGCGTTTATAAACGCTAGAATATTACAATGCGCTAATAACAAGTTTATTATAATTTATATTCTAGAATGCTGAAAATTTAATATGTCGTAGCAATTGACTAGTGTGCTTAGAATTAAAATATCCTTTTAACAATTGATTTCGATGATTACATATATAAAACTTATTTGTCCGTGCTCGATTGTCTGTTTTTATGTCAATAAATTATCATACATACCGTTATAGCATGGTGCATCTATATTTAATCGTAATTTATGTGCTAATTTTTACACTCGACTAATGGCAAAACAAATTTGGTGATTGATGCTACGTTACAATTCGGTGTTGCCATCTAGATTGGGCAAAACTGACTATTCTGCAGGCGGGCAAATTTAAAACTAAACTAGAATCATTTCTAGAACGCTGTAATGTCAAGAGCGCAGAAGGCGGAAATTCATTCGTTTTTTTTTTATGAGTAATCATCAAATCGAATTTTAAAACTTTTCGTAGTTTTATATATAGTGAATTAGATTTTACAAAACTAATTAATTTATTACCAAACGAGGGTTATCCAATCAAGTGCTTTGTACAAAGATAATCTAGTAATATTTTTATTGAGCTTATTTATGCCAATTAAAAAGTTGGCCGACTGGTATTGTCGCAATTTAGAAAAAAAGAGCAATACAATGTATAAAATTAAAACGTATTTGTATTTACGGAAGTACCACACTTCCGGTGACCGCTCACCGAAACTATAATTTTGTATTTATTTAAATATAATTGAGACTATTAAATATCTGTTAAAAACTGCTCAACATGGCTTAATAATCGCGTTTCCAAAAAGCCATCTTGCATATCATGCAATTTCATTCGCAATATACATCTGACTTTCCCAATTATAATACTTCCATACAACACTTAACAAACGTATGGCCCTGCAGTTATTACAATCATTCGAACTACTTTTCCCTTTAAAAAGAGGAACAATCACAGCTCACTTCCAATCATTCGGAACTACGCCATTTGTTAGACAAACATTAAACATCTTTACCAACCAATCGAACAAACACTCCCAAATCTTAACATTTCCACAGAAAATTCTAAATTATTAATAGGAACATTAGTTACAAAAGTTTAATTAAATAATGTTTAGAAATACGTAAGACATAAGTACAAAATCAAATTATAACTAAAACAAAATTATCAAGTATATAATACAAAAACAATTATATATATAGGGCGGCTAATCCAGTACAATTGTTTATTGCTTAGGATAGATCAGCATACCGTTATCACATTATGAATAAATTATATTTATTGGTCAAAACGACCTTGCTTCGGTGCAGAGACCTGGCTCACTTCAATAGGTCCTCTATAAAAATATAAGCAATCAAAAATAGTTTAATAATGATATAAATAAAAACTATTTACTTACTGTAAACGTTTACGAGAACCTGAGAACGAAGCCTCATCAATTTCCTGAAAAAAAAAAACATCTTGACAATCCTTCCCCATTCAACTCTATCCTTACAAATTCATTAAAGGGGACTCAAACGTATAATTACAATTGAATTACAAGCGTTCACATCAGAACCATCGCAAAATGAGATTAAGTTATCAGCTAAATTAAGCGCGGATTGATGCTAAAGATAAATCTGAAGATGTTGTAGATTCCGAAATGAATGTAAAACTCCAAAAACAACCAAAAATGTTTGTGTGCATTTCCCGTGTGAACAATTTCGTTTTAATTTAATAAATATTAACTCACCATGTTGTAAGTTGTTTCGTCATCCATCGGTGTCTGCGAATCGGTATTTACTAATTGAGAATAAACAGAAAACAAAATCAGTATTCAAAAGTAGGCATTTGTACTATATTTTTGAGAAAAAAATCTTTCTTTACGCTTTACAAATTAATATCGAAATATATAATATTTATAAGTACGAGAAGGGTCTGCAAAATTAACTAAAATTCAAATCTCTAAGTATAAGAAGAGATCAGCTATGCGAATGAATATGGTCAATCGAAGAACAAGTCGAAAAACAAAATATAATAATTAAATAAAAACTGTTGGAATAAGTACCTGCTCCATCGAAGAAGTATCTAGGAGAGCACTCACAACATCTCAACTGGTTTCGATTCAAATCTCGCCTTACCGGCACGGATTTATGTGTTATGTGTCCAGTCACTTCCGGCTTTTGGTTTTTTGGCAGTGCTGCTTCTGCGGTCTGACTGTTACGGTTCATCTTGTTGTGCTGCGAACAAATAAAGTACCCGAAAATGAAATACTTTGAGTTATACGTTTCGCGTTTAAAACTATAAGTGTTTGTATGCACAACACTGAAAGATGGGCGGAGCAAAACAATAAAGGTCACTGATTAAATAAACAATTTTCAACCATTAGCATAATTTTGGATTGCAGTTCATGTTCGTATATGTGCGTGTTTGAGTATGCGTGTATAGTGTATGTTTACGCGTAACTAATTACAAGCCCAAATTAAATAAATACCTGCGTAAAAACCATATGTCTAATAAATATTAACTAAAATACATATTATTATAATGTAAAACAAATATATTACCTAAAAATATATTTATTTTCTTTCTATGGTTTTGACAAAATGTCGATTAAACTATTCGTACAAAGTATTAAAGTAGATAAGATTAAATTTTAATTGTTAGTTTAATTTCGTCACACCGTGAATCATTGATTTCGGTTGTTTATTTTCACCGGTATGCATTGTGTAATGAAAAATTGTTCCCAGGAGTTACTACAGTTGGAAACGTGTAATTATAGGCAAGTGTACGTTGACATAGAGGCTTTGATAAGAATGGTATAATATTTTCAATTTGATAGAATATAGTAATAATAAATAATGTGTTTCAATGTTATATTTGATTGCAATTTATGCTTAATTTTATAAATATTAGAGGCGAGACAAGTTTTAAATGGCATAAGCATGTCAATTAGTGCCCACTTAAGGGGGCATGCATTTGTGTGTAAGCGTGTGTGCTTGTAAACATGTATGAAAGTGAACGTGTGTGTGTGTTTGAAGGTATGCGAATGTGAGCGTACGTGTGAGAATGAACCTGTTTGTCAGATTCTATGGAAACTTGCGTATAGATGTATGAGTAAGCGCGCGCCTCTATTTACATCGTTTTCAAAATTGCCCAAAATCACCATAAAAAAAGCCCCTTGCGATGCTCATAAGACACGTAACAATTTGCTTTATTTATTTATTTAGACATTGCTTTCAATGGTTTATTGAAAGCAAGTGTTAAATTATAAAAATTAAATAAATTAGTTTCTGAGTTGAATGTATATATTTTCAACAACAAAGATGGCCGCCTGTGAATCGTCATTCTATGAATTTTCTTATATGATCAAAATATCTCAAATATTACTTACATTTAGCATCCTAATTAACGTTGAACACTATATATTGTTATTTGAAAACATAATTTATATAATTCCAATCCCAATCGATACTCTTTGGCTTAAAATATACACTTATGAGTCGACCTCGTGGTCAGGATTCTAACACTCCCAAGCTCAACATTTATAATTGAATAATTACCGAATTAAATTAACGCATTTAAGCTCGAATGTTATTTATAGTACAATAAAAAACATTACGTACCTTTGTAAAATCGAAATCTTGAAAAAACCAAACAAAATTGCAAGAATTGCGGAAGATGTTCTCACAGCAAAGCATAAAGCGCAAAGAGGTAGAGGAACAGCAGACGAATGAAAGCGATACATAGACCTCTAGTTCACTTCATACTAACTAATACATACTACATTTACATACGCGTATTTATTGAATTTATATCAATCTATATTTTTAAAATCACAATAAATAATTTGGAACTATATTTATAATTTCATCCCCTTATATTATATTCTTCATTTTTGGGTGTTTTACCTGATATCGTAAAAGTTTCAAAGTACGAAATAAATTGATTTTTAAAGCGTTAATATATTATTTAATTATTATACATCATGTGCCAATTCACACTGTTAATATTTAGCAGAATATTACTTTGATTTTTAAGTGGGAATATGAGTAATGTTCGTCGATGTTTCCGCCACTATTGAAATGAATCGAAACCGCGTAACTTTTGTATAAAAAAAAATTATATTTCAGGTGACTTTGCAACACAAGAAAACTTGCGCCGTGAAAAGGCAAAACACAAAAAAACGCTTCACTACAGTTCACGCGCAAGAATATTCATACACAGAAATGGTCATATCTAGAAAGTTGGCCACGCCCCGTATTATATATATATATATATATATATATATATATATATATATATATATTTATATATATATATATATATATATATATATATATATATATATATATATATATATATATATATATATATATATATATATATATATATATATATATATATATATATATTTATATATATATATATATATATATATATATATATATATATATATATATATATATATATATATATACGCTTTCAAAAACATCTGCAATGTCGTGCACTGGACTTTCATATACCTAGTAAGTATGTTTTGTTTAGATAATATACAATTACAAAAAAAAAATTTTTTATTTATATGTAATTTTACAAAACCGTTAATCATAAAATGAAAAACTTTTAAAAAGACATTAGCATTATAAATCGCATAAAGTATTGTTTTATGAGACTAAAGTATCGTTAGTTCTTATATAATTTTCCTCATTCATCATTCGCAATTCACAATCATTTGATTGATCATTTTGTGTCGCGCTATCTGTATCATTCTTACACCTAAACGAAGGATAGTGAAATTGACCGAATCCGTGTTCAGGTCCAGCAATACTAAGTAATGCACCGAACATAAACGTCGAATACAACCAACTTATAATCATGACAACAACCAAAAAAATACCAATCTGAATATAGGGCAAAACGGATGAAATTAACATCAAAGTACCTACAATCCCTGTGGTTAGTGCCGCCATTGCAGTAGGCTCCGCCATATTGGAAAGAGCTAACGTCGTAGCCGTTAACCTATCATTTTCTAAACTATATAACCTGTAACTTATACAATAATGCAAACAAAAATCAACTGCTAATCCGACTGTTGATGACACAGCTATAGATTCTAATACATTTAATTTCCAATTAGATAAAACTAAAATTGCTAATATTGTAAATATACATGAGGTTATAGTTAAAATTGCATATAAGCTAATTAATAAATTTAAAGTTACAACTATTAAAACAATAAACGATATAATCATTGCAATTCCAATAGCTAAAATTGTACTTTCAGATAGCACCCGTTGTAACTCATAAAAATCAAGGTCGCTTATGAACCAACCATTGCGCATACCTGGAGGCGCATCTATGGACACATTACGCATCCATGTCTCGACTTGTTTGTAAAACTTTTCCATATACAAAAACGACAAGGAGTAATCGTAAACGCTATCAAACTCGACGACTACTACTTGAATTTTCGGAAATAAAAGACGAGAGAATTTCGGACCCGCAACACCAGGCACAAAATAACTAGATGGAGTATCATATAGATCAGACATAGCTTCGATAATACACAAATCAAATAGTTCGTTATCGTACGGAAATTGTTCAATTCCACAACATGAAGTGTTTATAAATTCGGAGCAAGGTCGTCGCATGAAACTGATGAATGATTCGATGAAACAATTCGATAAGAAAATGCCGCCTAGTGGTAAATAGAATGGTTGTGTTTTGAGGATTTGGCAAAATTTCAGTAGCCATTTTTGTGATTCTGGGTCGGATATGTTGAATGTGGAATCTATTTCTAAGTCTCCTTTAGAGTAAGGGTTCATGTGGTCCCCGTCGTCGATTGGCTTCACGCCCCAAATGAATCGTAATGGTAACTTGAAGTCGATTGAGTTGTCCTAAAATAAATATTGTTATTATTAGATGGTTTTTAATATGAGACAAACGACGGAGTGTCCAAAATGGCTGAAATGTTCACAGGTATCTTCCAAAGCTTATACTTAGTCCATAATTGCACCAATCTCTAACCAATTAGTCTATACTTTACCTTTTGTACTTGCTCAAATCGAAACTTGTGTTTATAAACCAAATCATACTGCTCGAATGGATGACTGTCATCAAATAATTGAAACTCGGCTGTATCAGGCAATTGCAATCCAGGATCGTGCAATACAATTAATAAACTAACTATGCTTAGTGCAAAGAACATCATTAGCCAAAAATAACGAAATTTCAACGCTATTACTAAAAAATATTTCTTGATCATGGCACTTTTTTCTTCGGTGCACAACCTCCATTTATTCCTCAAACATTTACATTCGCAGCGTTGCCATTTTTCAGTTATAATAAGGCAGGCTGGCAACCATGTTACCATTAATATAAAATTAACGATAACCGTTGTACCTATAAGAAAAATTGAGTAATTACATTTTTTACAATATTTATATTTCTCAGCATTTATTAGAATTTGCTACATACCCGCAAATATACTAAAACAACACACCGCTGTTATGGAACTGATGTAAGATGTGTAAAACGCTGCTGTTGTCGTTAAAGATGTAACGAACATTGACATGAATGCGTGATGAAATGTTTCTGCTAACATTTTCGTGTTCGTTTTCATTCGTCGCACGCTATTCGAGTGCCATATTTTCGATAATATAAACGTATCGTCAACACCGATACCTTAAATAAAATCTTTTCTATTGTTACAAATTCATACAACTTTACTTGTATTTTAATATAAATCTGCTCTTAGAAACATTATAGTTCAATTACAGTAACCTCTACAGTAATTAAATACTATTCGACCAAATGCAATTAATATTCGGTTGAGTATTCGTAATTAAATATATATACGCCTGTAGTATTTTGTAGAATAAAATTGAAACTTACCTACTGCAACAATGACAGCTAACAAATTCATATATGGAAAAAAAGTAAATCCAAAAATCGTCGTGTAAATAAAATATGATATTACCAAAGAATAAACAATCGCTGTTATTGTCATTATAGTTAAAAATATCGATTCTGTGTAGATCCACATACAAATGAAAATACAAAAACCACCTGATCCTATCAACCAAGTGTCACGAATTAAATATTCGTCAAATAACACATATTTTAAACCTAAAACAAACACATATTTTAACAAACCTAAAACAAATTAACCTTTCAGGTTAAAAACTAGAATTATTTTACCAAAATTCAT
>JADQWA010000453.1:0-14248 GCA_018344505.1 Nebria ingens riversi
ATATATATATATATATATATATATATATATATTGATTATCCAATCTAAACATGATCGCTTAATTACTAATCATTATAATTGGATTAACTACTATGCTTTTAATTATTGCAGCTAATTGACGCTTTAATATATCAATTTTCTCTCTTGAGTATACTTCCCTATTTAATATATTAATTACGTAAAGTCTCTCACATATTAATAAATACTTTGTGTGTGTGTGTGTTTAATAGAAACTCTTTTTGTGTACGGATATTTTGAATCTGCTTTACAAAAAGTATTTTTCAACAAAATGCAATTAAATTAGAATTGTAAAACACAAGATAACACACTTGCGACTCGTATTACGATTACATTCTGCAGAAGAGCAGTTGTGATGAGTTTTAATGTGATTCCAAAAACAAACATTTTCAACAACAACAGTATGATTCAACTATGTATACATAATTATAATATATTTACACTTACAAACAGGATAATAAATTGGAATGGGACTAACCACAGATTAAAACGTATTCCATTCGGGATAACACAAAATTACAACTCTGTGTTACATAAAAAAAAAAAAAAAGTTTTTACGTAAATGTTATTCGTTTTAAAATTTATCACAACATACAGAAAATTGTAACGTATTTCAATTTATATTCATTGTAATTACGATACCGTCAGTATGTGTTTGATGTACCAAATTTGCAAACATAATGTAATTTATAAATAAATAATTTATCATTAATAATAAATCACTATTAACCTATTACGGATCAGCGAATTTAACAGAAGTACCTATTTATTTAAAAATAAAACTCGAATGTTACATTTCAGTCTGTTTTATAATTAACGAATTTGATATAATTCATTACCAATTTATTCCCGAATCAAGTACGTAAACAACAATTAAATTTCTGATCAAAATATACAATGTATCAAATTTTATTTTTTAAATATTATTAAATATCCTACGGAATTAACTATTACGTCAATATAATATAATAATATACGCGTGTAGTGAAGTACTTAAAAGACACTCTTATTACGCGAAACATGTGCTGCAATATATGAAAATTGTGTAAAACAAGATAAAAAACAACGCACTCGTATATAAGTATGTTTACGAGTTCGCGAAAGGTCTTTATAGATGATTTACTCTCTCACAGCACGCAGCTACCAAGCACACTTAAAAAAAACGTGTAGAACTTAGCATCAGGTCGTAAATAAAATTGTTCAAACGGTTGCACCTACAGTAAAAATAATTACAATTAAAATGAAACATTTTAATTTTTCCTTAAAAACGTCCAACCATTATAATTTGATGGGAATATATATATATATTATATATATATATATATATATATATATATATATATATATATATATGGATATATATATATATATATATATGTATGTATATAATATATATATATATATATATATATATATATATATATATATATATATATATATATATATATATATACATATATATATATATATATATATATATATATATATATATATATATATATAATATATATATATACATACATATATATATATATATATATATATATATATATATATATATATATATATATATATATATATATATATATATGTTATGTATATATATATATATATATATATTATATATATATATATATATATATATATATATATATATATATATATATATATATGTATGTATATATATATATATATATATATATATATATATATATATATATATATCATATATTTATATATATATAAATGTACTAATTATATTTCTTTGTATGTTTAAATAAACCTACCACGTATAAAAAAGTCTAGTGCAGTTGTTTTATTGCAAGATTCCGAAATCAAAAATGATTTCTATACTATAGATTCTAAGTAATTTTAATATCGACGTCCCATATATTGTTCAAATATTGTGTGAAAATCTATAGGTGATTGTGATTGTTTTCTAGTTGACGTGACAATTGCATGGTGGTCAATACGTACTTGTGTGAAGTTTGTGGTAAATGTTGAAGTAGCGCGACGCGTATATATACGCTCGTAGTCAGCAAAATACGAGAACATTGGTTTTTGTGCCCAAAGGGCCGATCAATGGACCGATAGAATGATTCTGGACAGCACACAGAGCATTTAAACCAGTGCAAATTAAAACATTTTTAATTTTTTTACCACGAAAATATCATTCGACATTCGTTGTATATTAAACATCGTTGTTCAAACCAAATCACATATGAAACGCAATTAGTTTTCAATGGTATTTGACAATATATTAAAGATAAATATACGTAGGTAGTACACAACTTGATCAAAGTAAAAACTAATTCGCCATTCTGTAAAATAAATAGTAGAAAGTACTGAAATAGTACAATTATATTAGAAACTTTTTCAAATAAATTTTATTTAAGTTTTCCAATAATAAACTCAATTTAATAACATCAGTGTGCTTACGAGTGCTTTTTTTCTAATATAAAGCTTAATTATTTATAATGTGCGTCACATTTTGAATAAAGGGCTTTGAGGATCTTTTAAAAATATTGAACGATAGAAAATATTAGTATTGATTGATGAAATATGAACGTTTCCGTAGGCGACGCACAAGACCAGATGTACTGTCATAATTATTTTAAATTGAACGTGAAAGTGTTACATTTGTTTCTTTGGAAGTGGTAGAAGATGGAGTACGCAGCTACATTTCATTAGTCATAATTAAAGACGCCGGAAACAGTAATTACAGCAGGAGCACGCGCTTGCGTACATTTAACTTGGATAGCAAAAAAATAAACACCAATTCCAAATTGGAATTAACTGTCATTTGTCATTACTAAAAAAATTACGAAATATTAAACAATTTCATATTTTACATTTATGACACTATTAATTATAGAATTTTTTCATAAGCCCTAAAAACGACGCCATATTGGCCCCGGTATTTCTTAAGATTTTAATATTTATTTGAATAAATATTTAATCCCAATGATAAGTATTTAAGGCATCTACAACTGGACAAAAAGCTTCATTGTAAGTAATTAGTAGACGCTCAAGTTTAGACAAGATTGGCCGTCTTAAAATCGGTCGAATATTCATATTTTTGAAGAAATTTATATTTTACCATTAGTTTAGCTGAGGAACAAGTTAAAACCATATATTGTCCATAGATTTATATGTTACTCCCTTGCTTTTCTTATAATGTATAGAAATGCATGCGGGTTGCCTACTTTACAGGATTTGAATGCTGGGAAAATTAGGAAATAAATTCATTCATATTTTGCCATTTATCTCAGAAACGGCGAAAGTTATAAAGAAATGTTTCAAATCAATATTCTTTTCTTTGTGATTTATTAAAGACTGTGTTAATTAATCATGCTTCATATCAATGTGTCCAAGATAATTTATGATTTTTATTCAAATCTATTTTATTATATATGAAAATATATATTTTATTTTATTTTAATTACCTATAGGGAGTTTAGTGGTGGTGAAATAAAAAAACGATGTGTAATTTCGCCGAAAGGTTATTAAGAAAATAATATTTTCCTACTTGATTGCATCTAACATTAAAAAGGTTATTGTGATTCTGTAAAGGTCAACAAAAGCTGCGGTAACAGTTGAAAAGTGAGGACATTTAAAAGATATTTAGTTAAGACCCAAATATACAGCGTAGCTGTGCTTCAACAAAGATTCCATGCAAAGTCTGACAAATGAACAGACATTTCGCGTTATAACTATGGTTGTTAGAGTTTGATACACACTGAAACACTAGTATTGCTTCAAACTAGTTGTATGTAACTCGAGGTGAAACCACTGACGTAAAATGTATAATGGTAAACACCCCAATTACCAATTAGATATACACTACAACAGAATTAATATATCCTCAAGATTTACCAAAATATATCGTTTAATAATCGTCCAACATTTCGTAGAATTATTTTCTAATACGTCATATAAGAGTTTAGGTTTTTAATGATATGGTAATGTTTTTTTTTTTAGTATGAATATGTCACAAGTTATTTTGATTTTTAAATTAAAATTGTTATCTTCAACAGAAATACTTTTCTTGACATCGCATTTACATCTTATTATGTAAAACAGTGAACTCTTTTATAACTTTAGGAAGATACATCCGGGAATTTTTGGTATACAAATATTAACACGCCGGTCGAGCATTGATCGATCGTTTGCAGCTCTAATTTACTTTAAATTCATCTGAAAGAATAATATGGGTCTATCGCGTTAAATAAATTGAAGTGAGTGGTGACGGGTAAGGAGTGAAAAATCACTGCACTCTTTCAACGCTCGGTACGGTTTAAAATTCGCGATTCGTACGAGGTATTCCCACATGTTCTAAGCGACGAAATATATCGTTTAATACGCGTGAAAAATACGTTAAGGATTCTAGGAAGATTTCTAACTTTGATGTAATGCATTTTAAGAGCTTAATATCTCTTGGTGTAGAAGGACTATCGGATTTAAAATACGAACTGATTTAATTGGATACTTATGCAATGTTTGTACTAAATTTGGTTAAAAGCAGTTTTAAATCTTTAGGAGGATTGGTCTTCGGACCGAGATGCTTTTGGAGATATATTGTTAGATTCAGAGAAGTTATACACACTTCAATTCCTTTGTATTTATGTGGGTAAAAATAGTTTTATCAGTACAAACAACTTTAGAAAGCTGTATAGTGTTTTAAATAACCGAAGGACTTTAAGCGGATATGTTCAAAGGATAGGAACACCATTGTAGTTTATGTTAAACCACGTATAAGACGTAGGCGATTGATACGTTTCGAATAAACTTTTGCATGTATATACATATCTTATAGTGGAGTATCTTTACAGCGATAAATTCAGATTTGGAAGTGTTAATCTTCAAATTAACGTGTAGAATTAGTTCTAAATATTTTTTCATTTATTAAAACTTATTTGACACAATTATGGCTTACTGTCTAGATGTTATTCCGCAATGATGAAATGTATCTTTAAGCGCTTACAGTAATGGTTAAAATCTCAGCTGTGTACACTCCGTTCCCTAAATTAACAGGATGTAAGGTATAATATATGACCCGTTTGGATTGTCTGGTTGCCTTCGTGCGTTTTCACCCATGTTATTTATGTGTAATTCGCGATATCACCAACGCCGTTATTTGTTTGGGTACCAAATATTTGTAGCGCACCGTTATTTTTTAAACAAATACAATACACAAAGCAAAGTTTATAGAAATGTAAGAAGCTATATATAAATATATATATAAATTATTTTGCAAATGTAATACAGGTATTCCGACATTTCAAATGAATCAATGACGAATTATAATGCATTAGCTGTCAAAACTCTTTTGCTTTTGATATATAACTCAGTTATATATGAAATGTTGTGGAAAATATAGTCTGTCAAATGAAAAATTATTGATTTACCTATATTTTACCTACATAGAAAAATAATAGTATTTTTGTTTATTTATATACAATATTAACAATAGTGTTTAATGCTGTTTAATTGTTACAATTAAATGAACGAAATAGACAATTAGAATACATTACTGTATGTCGGTCGCTAAAGGAAAAAAAAATTAAATTCAACATTGATAAATGTTTTTCCCTTTTTATAATATATTGTTTTATAATTGTATGCAGACGCTTTTAAAATCAAGTTATTATTACATTTTATACAAAAAACCAATATAGTAAGCATTGGCGAAGCCAATGCTTACAAATCATAGTATATTAGTAAAGGAAACAATTTTAAAAACACTCGTAATACTTTTTGTTTATTTTCAAATTTTCGTCCATTACGAGAACGTTAGAAACACTCAATAAAACAACTTGAGATTTACGCACAGTAAATACGGTTAGTTAAAAAGAATTATATAGAATTTTGAGATGTTACAAAAAATAAAAAAGCCGAACCTTGATTTATATCCTCACGATTCCTTTTCTCTGAAATATTTATATAGAATATTCGTATTTATCAAACTATAGTGTGCGTGTTCAATATCATCATGTATATAGAATATATAGAAATAATATCAGCGTAAAACGGTGACAAGCGTGTGGGGTTCTCGAAAAGATGCGAATAAATTAAATAAACAAACGGATACATCGCAGATTGAAATCGAATAAAAACTGAATACGTGTCTCATTGAGGTGTAGAAATATTTCTATTAAATAAAATTTGAATATATTATTGCTTTTCGTACGTCAAATATTTGAGAAGAATTGGATATATTGGAATATTTCTATGCGCATGGACATTGTTCAAATAAACAAGAAAACTTAGTATATATACAAAGCTAATAAAAAAGTTTTAAGAGGTTTAACATAAATTAGCAAAGTACCTACTTCCTTTCAATCCTAAGAAGATTCCGTATAGTTTTAAAATAAGAATTAAGAGAAGAAAAACAATGAATTATTCATTTGTAGCGATGTGGTATTTAAAAAAAAATTAAAACAAACATTAATTAATTATTCAATAAGAATTGTAACTCCTGCATTGACAAGTGCAATTTCCTTAGTTACAAATATTCGTAGCACGGAAAAAACAAATATTAAAAATAATCATTGAATAAATAAAAATAGTTTTATGAATGCTAGAAAATGTTTTGAAATATTACATCAACTCTAAACTGCGTAATAAATGTTTTTAATTACTAGATAATTAAACGCCTTGTTACTTTTCATTAAATTAATTAAAATCTGCACGCTGAAGTTCATTTCGACAGTCAATAAAAAGTAAACAAAAGCACTATACAATATATTTTTTTATTATAGGTAATAAAGAAAGTTATACGCTCTGTAGTTCGTAACAGGTTTATCCGAAGAAATTAGTTTAAGTATTACCGTTTCAGATGTGGTAGGGAAACTGTGGCGGCGCGGCGACGTACTCCAGTTCTGGTTGACGAAGCAGAAAATTTCAAAACACACATTTTCATTTGTTATGCTTTTGCAATTAGCTATGCCGGCAGATTATTCCGATTTTCTTTGCAACTAGATGCTAATGTTATGTAAATCTCTACTCAATTTAATTATTCTATACGGGATAATGGACTTTTGTTTAAAATGAAAACTGCAGAAGACAAGATAAATACGAAATTGTTTAATTACTCATTTAAACATTCGCGTAATATTTATTAAACACCGGACTCAAAATAAAACATACTCCCAATTACCTTTAACATTGCTCAAGTTCTATTTAACATCAGAAATAATTTCGGTTGGTTTGATTTAAAAACACCTCTAAAATTCTATCATTTTCACATTTAATTGAATACCGCTTGAGTACGGCGTAAAATCTAAACATAATTTAGAGAAAACTGTAGAAACGTATAGATAGACTGATTCTCAATTGTATGAAACAAATCACATTCACTATATTTAATGTTTTGGATGAGTTGTGGTGAAGGTACTTGACGTAGCTAATTGCAGCTCATGGAGTCTGAATATAAAAACACAGTTATTTATTTGGGTAATATATTGTGTTTTAAACCTGTAAATAACCGACAACGGTAGGTACTTTAGTACTAAATCAATGTTGGTTTGAAAAAAATCGTGTTTGTTCTAAATTTTAATTCCAGCAATAAATTTAATTTGAAATACTAAATTACTTGTTTTTATAATATATTATGTTTAAGTTTTAAACATATCATTTTCAACGTTTAAATCTATGCAAAATGAAATTGCTATACATTCAAATGTATGTACACCTTCGAACATAAGTCTTGTCCCTTTATAGCCACCTAAAGTCTCGCAACCAGAATTGCATGATTTTAATGCAAGTTATGCAGCACGTACAAAAACAGTTAAATTGCGTAGGTGAATCCATATCATTCGCTTATTATGGTTAGGATGGACCACCTCTACTATAATAAGTGGATTCACCTAAGTAATTTAACTGATTTTGTACGTGCTGCATAACTTGCATTAAATCATGCAATGCTGGTTGCGAGACTTTAGGTGGCTATAAAGGGACAAGATTTATGTTTCGAAGGTGTACATACATAAATATATGCTATGTTAAATATATATTTGTGCCAATGAACCGGAAAATCAAATAGGGAAATATTGAAAACCTACGAACTGCAAACGAGTTAACGAAATAGGTATGTAGATGATAGCATCCACTGGAAATGCCTACACAGTATATAAATTTGAATAAAAACTGCGTGACTGAACGGCAATGATTGGAATAAAAAGAGGAGGAATCATTATGAATGGAAATGAATATGGGTGTGGTTGTTTTTTTATCAATTTAGCATTTTCTACTTCTCAAATATTGATTTTTAGTTATGTATATATATCATAAGTCACTTAATGTCATTTGACTTCAACTTGTGATTTACTGACAATTATTTAATATTTAGATCATATTAAAATTATTGTTGTAAGTTGTGGTTATGCAAATATAAAAAAGGATAATAAAACAACGTGAGATGAAGGAATTGAGACGGAGTAAAATAAAAAGTATAAAATGGAAATTGCTTACATTTCATCGCATGCCACAATGGGAGAGAGTGGCCTATTTTTACACTGTCAACAATACACAAGAAGTATTATAAAATAGGCAATGCTACAGCTCCTTCTAAGACACTGTATATATATAAAGTAAAAGATAGTTTATATTTCCACAGAGAACCAAGTTGGTGTCTGCTACGAAATTTCTTATAAAGAGCTTATACATTTTTATCTAAATTGATGTTGGTTTAAAATATTTAAGAACATTTCGTTCCAAAATCGTAACCGCTATTATTATTATGTATTTATTTATTTATTATGTTTAAGGATCAATAGTATATATTTTGATCGCAACAACGAATTTGTAATCCCAATAGAATCAAGTTTCATTTCGAGTAATATATGTTTGGCACCTCCTTCATTTTCCTCAGTTTATAAATCATTTTCTTCCATATTATTAAAATGCGGTAGTCACTTTTATCAGAATGATAAATTTAGTTACGCCGGCTTCTGTGGCCAGACCAAACCCAGTGAAACTCTCACTTGAAGTTAGTAAATGATTCATTAACTTCCTATTTATAATTAATATTAATTTCAACCCAGAAATTTCGCTTCAAAATTTGGATCTATGTATCATAAATAATATGGTTAGCGTATTTAAAAAAACATACACAACTTGAAAATAAAAATATTTTAATTATCAAATCGATTTATCTAGATGTTTTCATTTATATATTAATCAACAACAAGAGAGTTGGTGTGAACATTTTTTTAAGTAAAACTTGATGGAGTTGTATGGTCGTTGCTTTCAAAAACACTCTCAGCAATAAATCTAATTACACTGCCAAAGAGACATGAACCACCACGATTCAAACTCTAGTTTCGACGAACCAAAGTGCAGAAGTCAGAGAACTGTTAACCGGGTCAATAGAAGCGAAACCGCGCTTCTTGGCTTTCATCAAACTACACTTTGTCAATTTCATGTACTCAAAACATATCCCAGTAAAGAGTCATAAAATAAACATTAACTTCTTCACCTCTGACGACTATAAACAGTAAATAATAGTTTTATTTTTGAGCCCCTAAGCTACATGGCCATAAAATGAATAACCTTATTTATAACAAACAGATTCTGAATCAATAGCTTTAGAATTTAATTGAATTCTGTTACATTCGCTATTGTATTCTTTTGTATGTTATTAAATTAGAATGACTCGAACGAAGATGGAAGACAATTGATGTAAAAACCTTACAGTCACCATTGTTAAACATTGCTTTCTTATAGTAGCTGTTGTAGTAGATACTCCATGTACCAAAAACGAAAAAACAACTCGGCAATTTCAACAGAAGATTCTGAAGTCATTTGGGGAGTAGAATTGTTTTCTTTCTTTTATAATCAATCGAATTGATTTAAAATTGGCTCAAAGCAACCGGATAAACACAAATAATTTGTAAATTGACATGATTATTTTATGTTTTCGGTAAAAAAAAAACTAAATAAAAGCAGATAGAAATCTCGTATTTTTCTATAGTTAGAGAGAATTTCGGAAGATGAAATTAGATTTTTAATTAATTGATGCTATGTATTAATTTTGATTTTAAAGAAAGTCTAAATGTAATATTTTCATTATTGCCATTTGTTTTTATAGCACTAGTTTATATTTATTTAAAAACAACGATGAAAAATCATCATTTGATATTAAATTAAGATCGGAAATTGCTCCTATTGAAGTTATTGATAGTTTGATTTAAAATCAAACACATAATTTTATAAATACGGATGTAATTATCCAAGCAATCCCGATGAGAAAATATGGAGCATAGAACGGCTGATATAGAGCTTAAAATCATTAGAATAGTGTCTTGTATCGTTGCGTGAATTGGATGAATCAAATTGACATCAAATTTATACCCTCACGCATACTTAATTATAGAGTTGCTCAGTTTGAAAAGTATACACATAGTTACAGACGGTGCTCTAGAGATATTAGATTTGTGGCGTAGTGATGAACACAGCGACAGTTATAATAACAAACAGAATGTGTATATATGATTAATGATCCAGGATAATAGACGAAACAGGCTGTGAAGTTAGCGTTTGATGTAAATATGAGTTAGATATAAATTCGTGGTTGATATCGTCTTTGAAGTAGCTGTTTACGACTGCGGGGGTTGACGATATATCGAAACTAAATTAAATTGGAGTGTCGCGTACGGCTCTAATATATCGCTATAGATTGACGTATGTGCCGTTATAGTTTTCCCGTCTATACAGGACGTGGAATTAACGTCAGTTTCGAGAGTGGCAATTTCTATTTCGAATGATCCAAAATTCACAACAATAAAAAATATCCGTTTCAAACACTAAATTGTTTCCTTAGGAAATACTATTTTTACTAATTTTTGGCAAGGAATATGTTATGACGTAAAAACTATTAAATAATACAAATTTAGTAATAGCCTAACAATAGATCCCTAACGAACTGTTTTCAAATGCAAAACTTCGGTGGGGGTCACTCCGCGGGTGAGTAATCAATTATCCTTGCTGGATGGATAATCCAGGCTCTTTTAAAGTAGAAGTTCTCAACCAGTTTACCATAAACCACAATATACAGGAGATCTTGACCAGGTGTACTACAACATTCCGCTTATCGTGTTTACCATTTTTTTTTTCCTTCCAAATGTAATCCCAAATATTATTTCGTATTAGTAAATGTATGTGTGCTACAGTTTGTGAAATCTTCAACAATGTGGTGTTTTATTTTTAATATTTAAAACAAAAAAAGATTACATGAGCGTTATTCCGGGGGTGTTTGTTCAGCAAACAAAAATGCATTTTTCGTAAACGTTTTCTAGTCAATGTATGCAAATTAGATTATAATTCTTTTCGAGTGCCAGTACTGTTTGCAAATGCGTTAAACTTACGCCATACTTGATTATAATATACGTCTTGTTTGGTAAAAACAGTTTTACGTGGAACACCCACGAATTTACATTTTCGTTGTGTTCCAAACTTCTTTACTTCTTTATTTACACACGTAAATTGCACAACGACAAAGATGTATTTCATTTAGTCATATAGTTTTTTCTATTTTGTTTCAAAAAATATATATTTGCTCCTACCAAATATTGACTTAACCATTTCCGAAAAGGAAGTTAAAGCTTTCAAGGTTTACAATTTTTCTTCGAGTAGATGACTTGAGGGAAATCAAGATCTATTAGAATAATAATTAATGTGACCAGATATATCAATAAACGTGTAACATATTATTAAGCAGCGTCCTAATTATATGTTAACTTCGAAGTTTGGTATGGCGTCAGAGTTTTGAGATTAATTAGAGAAGCTATTGAATTTCATAAACACTCTAGGAGTAACATCAATAAAATAGTGTCTAATCATAGCAAATGTCTGTTTGTTTATATATAAAAATGTCCATCTCAAATATTGGAAAACAGTAAAACATGCGGATTTTTCACGCAACCTTAAATCAAAGTTTTATGTAAGTTGGAGTTGGGTCTGACGAGGATTGAATATGTGGTATACAGTAGTCTGTAAGCCGATATATTCGCTTTAAAATATTTTTGTCACATTTTAAAGCACTCTATACGTTAACATTGCAAAAAGGTAAATTAAATAAAGGGGCGCAACAAAGTGTGTGTGGCAGAAAATTGCATTGATGTACGCGGCACTAAGTGACACATTTCACTCATTACGCGAAATCCCTTCTTCACTATTCAGAGTGTATTAATTTTAAAAGAAATCAAAAACGGTAACTCCATCTTACGACTTGACAACTTCATTAAAATAAAAATTCAGTTTTCCGCTCGAGAACATATTTGAATACGAATTCATGAATTAATTTTTTAAACTTTAGAGATACGAAAGCAACAATTGCTAACTCTAAAAAACTATTTAATTCCGTTTCTACCATATATACGTTACGAGCGTAACTAGAATTTGATATATTTAAGCAGAAGTAAATTTCAACAATTCTCCCCTTTAGTGAACACGAAACCGAAATGTGTGATATCCGGGTAACCGAATCCCACACACCCGAACTAGATCACATTATTTCTAATTGTATTTCACGATTGGACTAGCGCAACACCATGTTCTTCTTATTGAAATTCAAACGTTTTACCATACAAGAAACTCAATCTGTAACTCATATAAAAGATAAAAATAATTCTTATAGATCTTTTGAATATAATTTTCTAATAAACGGTTTTCAAGCTAAAATAGAATATAGAATATGTTTGTTGATAAAATCGTTGTTTTAAACCAAATAATACTTTAGAGAGATTATTAATGAATTCAACAAGTTCAGAAAAATAATAAGTAAATTATATTTGAATTTTAACCGTTTTTTGTTTATTTTACCAAAATTAAAGTCAACAGAACAATCCTCAAATGGCAAGGGAGTGAAGTCGTAAACTGCGTTTGTTTTTTTGGTTTAAAAATAACTAATTAATTTTTGTTGTCGAAAATTACTCCCCCATTGTTTTTATAAGTTAATAATATTTCAACGTTATTGTTCTAAAACAAAACTAAATACACAAAAATGTATGTTTTATTCCTATTGAGTTCAATTCACGAAAATTCTTACACGTGTGTCATTTCGTCACAAAGCTAGAAATTCTGGGAAACCTTTCGAGTTTCGAGAATTTGATGTTGATAAAGATGTACTCTGTTTGTCGACGCTTAGCTTATCAGTTCCAATGAACACATTCACTATTGAAACTTTAGTGTATTGTATATGCGGTTCGGTAAATTCTTAATTAACATCAGTGCTGTTTTCAAACACGAAATTAAATTATGAATCTCGTTCTAAATTTCGGTTAGGATGAAATTATAGACATTAAATTGTAAAAAGAATAAAATTTATATTTTCCGGGCAGTAAACCGCTGATTTATAGACTGTTATTGCCATACCATTTTTTTTACTAACGTCTTACGGATTTTCTATACGTTATCCGTTAGTAACAGACTAAGACATTTTTATTATAAGCTAAGAAAATTTATTTAGCACATAAACGCCATAACACAACGTCTTACTGCATTTTTATACGATCAGTCTCAACTTTAAAAATTACAAAGTAGAGTTATACTTGGGCCAAAAAAATACTTTCGGTTTATGAATTATTTTTAATATGTAGTTGGATTGTTTTTTATAAACTGGGCATTTAATCAATTGTTGAATTGATGAAGTTTATCCTGAGATAGCATTGGACGTTTATTTAATATATACTCAGAAAGGGGAGCAATTATCTTTTATAATTTGCATGTACGGTAAAGGAGTCTTTGTTCTATAACTAGGCCATGAGATTACAAGCAGAACTGTCCTTAAATTTATCGCATTTAACAAGAGTATTATACATCTACCCCTATTTGAAATAGCCTTTTATAATATATATATTCGAAGCTTGGTAATGAAAATTGATATAGAAATCGTGAAAATATCTAAAGAAATTATAATTTTATTAAAATCGAAATTAAATTAAACAGATATAAATTGCGTTTTGGTTATTAAAAATACATAATAGCGCTTTTAATTTTTTTTTATACGTTTGAAAACTAAAACAAATAGACTGATTGCAAAAACAATCTTAACTCAATAAAACACATCTTCATTACAGAGAACAGTAATAAAATCAAATACTGGTGGTTCGTAATTAATTACTTCTATCTGTCTCCACATATAGAATCTAAGTTACATTTCAATTTAGATTCTCCACTGATTGGTTTAGTGCAGATAGAAAATCCTTAATATATATATATATATATATAT
>JADQWA010000454.1:0-10646 GCA_018344505.1 Nebria ingens riversi
AAGCAAGTAAGTAACTTCATATTAAATATTGTTTGTAATCAGCATTAAATATATGTGAATGTATAGTTGTATAGTACTTATTGTACATATTTATAGAAATGGAAAAATCTAATCATACAAAGCAGAAAAATTGTATAAAACTACGGCAGAAAATAAAAGATTTTAGAGAAAATCGGAAAACTGAAGAATTCATAATAAAAGTATATACAAACATGGGCAAGCTCACTATTATGTTCAGTACAACACCTGTATTTCTATCAAAAAAGCTACAATGGACTAGAATAAAATAATTGTAAATTTTAAAATATAACTATGTATATATAAATTATGTTATTGTCGTTGAAAAGAAATATAAACGAAGTATTAACTTGGTATATTTATTTTATCAAACGACACGTGCGCTACAGACGCTTACAAGAAAAAGTGTCTTTACTTCTATTCCTACCTAATATTTATACATCTGAGATGGTAGGTGACAATTTTGCATATCATCAGTTTACTGGAAGTATATAAAATAATATCTTGTGTTTTCTCGGAAATATATCTCTTTGATTCCTAAATCATAATTACTCCCCTTGAAGATATTATTTTATATTTACAAATTTACCATTTCTATATTTGTTATGTCATTTTTCTTTTGTAGTTGTTTATTGTTATAACATTTTATTATTTTATACAAACTAATTACTAATAAGATTATAATGACTATGCTTATTAATATACTTTGAGCGTGATTATAATGATTATTCATGTGTTCATGTGTAGCCTGTTTTAGAGTAATATTTGGAATAATATATTTTTGGAGGTGTTGTATTATATTATTAATAAGAGGGAACATTTTGCCTTCGGGATTTAAAAATGTATTAATTTGTAAATTAAATTCTTTTGCCATAATTTCGTTATTGAATTTTCATTGTCTATAATACAGTCGTTGTTTATTACTTTATATATTCTTCCAAATTTTAATTCTTTATTTATGTATGTGCAGTCCAAATGAACATTTTTAATTTTATTATAAATATAAATTATGTTTGAATGAGGTATTTGTTCAATCCATTTTGTGGTTTTAAATTCATTATAATCACAATTCTAATTGTTACTATTTTCTATTATATTGGTGTAACAGTTATCTATTATTTTATTTATTAGTTTTACAATAGTTAACATTATTTATTTCGTTACATCTGTGTAATATATAATTTTTATTGTCTTTTACAGTATATATTATTTTGCCATTATTTAACATATATATTTTTTCATTAAACATAAATGGTATTGGAATTATTTGTTTAGTAATATATTGTGTGTCGTCATACATTGGTACAATCATCAAAAATACAATTTTATTATCATCATTAATTTTGCAATTTGTGGTTATGAGCGATATATATTCCCAAAAATTATTGAATTTAATATTTATAATTTCACGAATTTTATTGGTCACTCTTTGAAGATTATCCGTAGAAATTTGGGAGGAATGTAATTGATGTATGTTGCAAAACGTTAAAAATGTTTCTATATTGTTTAGTATAGACATTAATTGTTGAACTTGAATCCTATAATCATTAACTTTACTTATTAACCATAAGATTTTGCTTTCATCGAAATCATGAGAAAGAGTATGCAGAATATGTTTTAAACTAGTGGTAATATAAACTTGATTTTATCAACTAGATCTAACTGTTTATTATAGTGTTCATTCATTTCTTTAATCATTTGTAAAATTTGTTCTTCGTTATGCAATAATTTATCTTGGTTTTTATTAATTTCATCAATTATTTGATCATATCTTTCTTTATCTTGATTATCTAAATTTCCAGTTATACATTTTATTATGCTACCTAGACCGTTAACTAAACCTCGTTTATATCGTTTAGGGAATAATATATTTAGCCTGTTTTGTAGGTTTTCATTCATATGAAATAAATCTAAAAAATGTTATCTTTAATTCATTTTGATAATATTTTGCACATATATTTTTATTTTTGTTATTTGATTATCGAGTTCCTTACTAGTAATTACAATGTTATTGACGTCAATTGTGTAATATAAAAACCTTTCTGATGTAGTTACCTTGGTATTTTTTAATTGTATGACGTTAATTCCGGGATTTTCAGATACATCCTAAATTTGTGTGGCCCAAATTATAACAATTCTGTAATCAGAGTTTTATTATATCTATTTTATATTTTCTAACGTTTTCATTACTATTCTTATTATGAGGTATAATATATTTAAGTTTAGGATTTATTTCCTTTACCTTTATTTCTTTGTAAAGGGTTTTTTAAATTTAGTTATTAGTCTAGGGTTCTGTTTTAAATACATGTTTTTCTTTTTTATTTCTTTCGTTTGTTCTGGAACATATCTTTGTTGCTTTTCTTGCTTTATTCTATTGGTTACTGTTTCTTTTATTTTTTCTAAATATGTTTTATAATCGTTGACCTTTTGTTCGTGAGTTTCAGGAAATATATTATCTTTACTTCTTTCGTATAATATTTCTAATGGTGAAAATTTTGTGACGCTTTGTATTGTATTATTGTAAGAGTGCATTACCGTTTGTAATTTATCTTCCAATTTAATATTGGGTTTTTCAGCATGTAATATTCTAAGCTGTTCTATAATAGTAGAGTGTAATCTTTCTATTTCATTAGATTTAGGATTATTAATTTTACATGTGCAAAATGTAGATTTATTCCTTCTTTTTGACAATATGTTTTTAACAATGCATTATTAAATTCGTTGCCGTTGTCTACTATTAGCGTATTAGGAAACTTATGGTGGTTAAAATATTCTTTTAATTTTTCTAGTGTGTTTTTAGCATTTCTCTTGTTTAGTTTTGTTATATATCCAAACTTTGAGAATTGGTCATATATAGTTAAAAATAATGTTTGCTCTAGCGTTAAGAGATCTGTATTCACCATTTCGAAAGGTTGTTCAGGTGTGGGTGTTAAATTATCTAATATTTTTATTGGGTTTCTGTCATATTAATTTTCTTTGCAAGTTTTACAGGTATTAATGAGGTCAGTATCTTTAATCATGTTAGACCAATAGTAGTTTTCTTTTAGATATCTATATGAAGCCATACTTCCTCTGTGATTCATTTTGCCAAAATGGTAATTATAAACAATTTCGTCTCGTTGATCTTTATCTTCTATATTTTCTACTATTTTATTTACGGCAATGATTTTTATACTATTAATTTCAAAATTTTCTTTAATTATTTTAGAGAAGAGTATATCGGCATTATTTTCAAAGATAGTATAGTATTTAATTTTCGGAATTATATATTCTTTGATAAAATTTCATTTTCTATGTCATTTTTATTGATGTTTACTAATATTTTTTGCTTAGGATTATCTTTTACAAAACATTTGTCGATTTTACTGTGAATGGTTCATTAGTGATTTTTATAATTATTTGGTTGTCGGCTATATTTAATCTATTTTCTATGTATTTAATTCCTTCGACTGGGTTTTTATCAGAACTGTGTATGGTATTTTCAGTTAACATGCTTTTTGTTGCCTTATTTGTTTTAATTTCAGTTGTTAAGGAGAAATTTTCAAATGGTTCATATATGTTGGTTTCACAAAATATTTTGTCTAAGTATTTTATTAATTCCTTTTTTTCTAGTTTATCTAAGCCACAGGATAACCAAGGGATATTAATTTCAAAAATGTCGTTTTTATTAAATGGTCTCTTAATAAAGTTAAAGAGTATTGTAAAATTTTTTTAATGAACTCATCGTTAAATTTTTCTTTAGAAAATATGTGAAAGATTTTTTTGATTTGGGCTTCTTGAAGTATAAAGTTTTGTGTTATTAACAATTGATTTTTACAAAAGTCTTTACTGTTGAATTGTTCGTTTATATGTTTTGCTAAACCTTTACCAAATTTGAAATCTCTACTAATGCAGTGTGCAAAAATATTTAAATTATTTCAACTACATTGCCTTTTTTATAATTTATTTTATAATTATTTTTTATTCATGACAGAAAATCAGCAATTTTATTAGTTTTTCCTTTTATGAATTCTACTTCGAAATTATATTCACCTAATTCTATCTTCCACCTCAATAATTTTTGATTTGCATTTTTCATGTTGAAAAGCCAATCAAGGGGACGGTGATCTGTCCTAATAACAAATTTTCTACCGAAAATGTATGGTTTGAAATTATTTATTGCCCAGATTATTGCCTTTAATTCTTTTTCAATGGTAGAGTAATTTTGTTCTGCCTGGTTTAATGTTTTAAGGCAAAACCTATTGGTTTTTTATCATTATCTATTTTTTGTGAAAGTACTGCCCCTAATGCATAATCTGATGCATCTGTTGTGAGTATAAATTTGTTTTCAAAGTTTGGAAATGCTAATATAGGAGGGTTAGTAATTAGATCTTTAGATGTTTGAAATGCATTCTTATATTTTTGATTAGTGATATCTATTGTTCTGCCTTTCTTTAAGCATTGTGTAAAAGGTTTTGTAAGTTTTGCAACGTTCGGAATGAAGCGTCTATACCATGATAGTTTGCCTAAAAATGATTTTATTTCTTTGGTAGTGTGTGGTATTTGTATTTTCTCTATAGCTTCTATTTTTTTTTTATATTTGGCTTTAAGCCTTCCTCATTGATTAAAAAGCCCAAATATTCTGTTTCCTTTTTAAAAAATTCACTTTTATCTATAGAAAATTTTAAGTTTGCTCTTTTTAACTCTTGGAATATAGTTTCTATATTTTTAAAATGTTTTTCTTCGTTATTCCCAAAGACTATAATATCATCCATGTAAACTAGACATATTTTATTGATGTGATTTATTAGCACTTCATTCATAAGTCGTTGAAAGGTAGCTGGTGCGTTAATTAGACCGAAAGGCATTCTTACAAATTCAAAGTGACCTGCTGTAGTACTGAAGGCTGTTTTATGTCTATCTTTGGGGTTCAATTCTACTTGATGAAAGCCAGAATGTAGGTCTAAGGTTGTAAAAAATTTTGGGTTTCCAATATGGTCTATTAAAGTATCAATGTTTGGTATGGGGAATTTATTTTCTGTTGTTAATTAAATTATCTTTCTAAAATATTTTGTTTTTCCCTGAAGCATCCATTTGTTTTGGTACAATCCAAATGGGTGAGTTATATGGTGATTTTGACTTTTCAATAACGCCATTTTTTAATAATGTCTGTACATGTTCCTCTATATCTTTTTCATATACCTGCGGTAACCTATAATTTTTTGAATAAATAGGTATGTCATTCTTTAATTTAATATTATGCATGACTACGTTAATGGTTGATAAAATTTCGTTTTCTTTTAGGAATAGGCAATCAAACTATTTTATTAGTTGTTGCAATTTTTCTTTTTGCGAGTTTAACAAGTGCGAATCCTGTATTTGTATATTAACATTATTTTGATTTGATTCAATGTCATTCTGTAAAATAAATTTCTGTTTGTCACCAAATGTTACTATATTAGTTTTGAAATTACTTAAGACACCGCATTTGTTTAAAATTTCTACGCCAAACAATAAATTACAAATATCATGAAACTCGTACAAATAAAAATCAAAAGTTTTATTTTGTATCTTTATTTCCGCAACTTCCGTGCGTTCACTTTTTTTCGCTGCAGTTATGAATGTTATTACTTTAGGTGTTGTTTTATAATTTTTTTGTTAAACCAATTTAGGAGAAATCAAGTTTATAGCAGAACCAGAAAGTAGGGGGGATTGGCGGAATTCGAAGACAGTACGTCACAACATGACGTCATGAAGATGTGTAGAGCGCATGCGACACATCTAAGACGGAGAATTAAAAATTTTAGAATATCCTGCAAGATGTATCTCTTTTAATTCCGCATGCAGTGTATTTAGGGCGGAAAATTCAAAATTAGGGTAAACAACCCTCTAGAAGTACCCTTATAAGTCATCTCCAAAAATAAACATATGACACATGTAATCATATTAAATTTAAGATAGCGAATTCAACTTTAAGGTTAAAAAATCGTTAGGAGCTCCCCATATATTATATACTTTCAAAAAAACATATGGCACATATCATCATACTAAATTTAAGACAAGATATTCATAGTAAAGTAAAAAATTTGATAGGAACACGTCAGGATAAGTGAAACTGGTATTAAAAACACTTATTGAATGAATTGATGGTAAGTCATTCCTTTTTAAAATTTATTTGTTTAACAGAAATAATATATATCAGGTTAATGAAGAAAAAAATATACTAAGTAATTTATTTAACTTATTTTTTATTTTATATAATTAATTTAAACCCCGACTAAACTATTATACTATTATATTAAAAATATATAAAAATAGAAAAAAAAAGAAATTTGTTTTACTATTATGTTGTAAAATTGATAAACAATAACTTAACAAACCTATATATATTAGCATATCCTTCATATTTTGGAGAACCCATATTCCCAACTTCCTCCCAAACATGGCATTATCCCATAATCGCCCAACTTGGGTGATTGGGCGATCATTACCGTAGTGGCCAACATAATGGAACTGAAAATAAATTCAATAAACTTTTTTTATCATAAACTCACACATGTTTCTACATACACTCTTGTTAGGGAAAAAATCCCCCGCAAGGCTCTTCGCGAAATTCAAAATTTCGTACAACTTTTCTTCAATAATTTAAAATAAAATTATTATCATGACATGTTCTATTAAATAATATATTCACCTTCGAAATGCATCGGTAGCACATCTAAAATTGTTGCCTGCGACACCATTTTAATTTTAAGTATTTTTTATTTGATGTTAACAGTAGAACAAAATTATGTCTACTAAAGTTCCATAATATATTATATGTTTCACACGTTTTTTTTTTTGCTATCTCATCAAACTGCAATAGGAGATACTACGTTCTGTTAAGCAGATTATGAAAATATAAGATATCACTCAATCTTCCTAGAAAAATTGAATAAAACTCACTTTTATTTTCATCAATACATTTTATAAAATATGTATTTAAACTTATTTCAAATATGAGTTATCAAAAATGAAGTAGTAATTTTGCTATTAAAAATAACAATATATGAAAATAATTTAGTAACATGCATTATGAAACCATTGTTATTTAAAACAAGATATAGCTGATATATATTGTTTAATATTAAATGTATAAAACATTCATAATAAATTTCATGTTTTGCAACCTATTTTTTTGATGAATCATCAGAATATTTTAATGTAACAAAGAAGAATTTGAATGGTTCAAGTTTAATGTATCACAAGTTTTTTTTGCTATATCATCAAACTGCAACAGGATATAGTACATTCTGTTAAGTATATTAAGAAAACATCGGCCATGTATTGGCCCTAAACTTTCTTTTACGTAGTCAGTATATTTAGATTTGATAGTATATAAATAAAAATATAAAAAGTTTAAATTTCAAGAAAATATTTTCATCATTGTCCAATAAAAGTGTAAAGTTAGTTTATTGTCAGATTTCCAAAGAAAACATATGTATTTCAGATTTTAAATGTTGGATTTTATAGTAGTATAAAGAAAATATTATTATTCATTACATATTATTAAAAATTATTATGGCCGGGCATTTTTAGTTTTCAAATTAACTTTAAACCAGAGAAAATATTATATATAATATTTAAAATTATTTACTAACCTTTGTAACGTTATCTCACTAAACTAATTTGTAACACTAACAATAAATGTTAAATGTCAAAATAATTGAATATTTAAAACAATTGACATGCATAGTAGATGCGATTTATTATATATAATTTCCCATACCTACGTAACTATGGCAATATCAATAAGATAAGATCTTGTAACTGGTACTTTTTGAAGAAATGTATTAAACAAAAGTTGTGCAGAATACTAATATCTTTCAATGTAATTCTAACTATTTTTACTGCAAGTATAGCCGTTTCAGAGATAATGCAGAAATTGCAAAAAAAGTCTTAATAAACATGCACTTCCGGTTTGAATATGCTTTTCAAAAATAGGAGGTTTTCGCCCCAGGCATATACAAATCTTAAGTTTAAAGTTTCATAATTTTATCTTCAACGGTGTAGGCTGTAGAGCGCATACACACAGAGACACACACACAGACGTCATTCCAAAAATAGTCAGACTCGATTCAGGGAAGGTCAAAAGGTGTATTTCCGTAAAAATTTCGAGAAATTTTTTTTTCGTGATTACAATACTTACTTATTACTTCGTATAAGAAAGTAAAATTAATGTGAAAAAGAACAAATTGATAATGAAATAATAAAAATTTGAAATAAACATCGGCCATGTATTGGCCCTAAGCTTTCTTTTACGTAGTCAGTATATTTAGATTTGATAGTATATAAATAAACATCGGCCATGTGTTGGCCCTAAACTTTCTTTTACGTAGTCAGTATATTTAGATTTGATAGTATATAAATTAAAATATAGAATGCTTAAATTTCAAGAAAATATTTTCATTCATTGTCCAATAAAATTGTAAAGTTAGTTTATTGTCAGATTTCCAAAAAAAAACATATGTATTTTAGATTTTAAATGTTGGATTTTATAGTAGTATAAAGACAATATAATTTATTCATTATATATTATTAAAAATTATTATGGCCGGGCATTTTTTAGTTTTCAAATTAACTTTAAGCCAGAGAAAATATTTATATATAATATTTTAAATTATTTACTAACCTTTGTAACGGTTTTTTACTAAACTTATTTGTGATACTGACAATAAATGTTAAATGTCAAAATATTGGAATATTTAAAACAATTGACATGCATAGTAGATGCGATTTATTATATATAATTTTCCATACCTATGTAACTATGGCAATATAAATAGGATA
The DNA here is from genome assembly GCA_018344505.1 of Nebria ingens riversi. NCBI lineage: Eukaryota > Metazoa > Arthropoda > Insecta > Coleoptera > Carabidae > Nebria > Nebria ingens. The sequence goes on from JADQWA010000454.1 coordinate 8,827, forward strand.
ATAGCAATTTTCTCGTAACTGGTACACTTTTGAAGAAATGTTTCAAACAAAAGTTGTGCAGAATTCTAATATCTTTCAATGTTATTCTAACTATTTTTACTGCAAGTATAGCCGTTTCAGAGATATTGCAGAAATTGCAAAAAAAGTCTTAAGTAAACATGCACTTCCGGTTTGAATATGCTTTACAAAAATAGGACGTTTTCGCCCCAGGCATATACAAATCTTAAGTTTAAAGTTTCATAATTTTATCTTCAACGGTGTAGGCTGTAGAGCGCATACACACAGACACACACACACACAGACGTCATTCCAAAAATAGTCAGACTCGATTCAGGGAAGGTCAAAAGGTGTATTTCCGTAAAACTTTCGAGAATTTTTTTTTTTCGTGATTACAATACTTACTTATTACTTCGTAAAAGAAAGTAAAAATCAATTATATTGAACAACACCTTTTAAATACAGGTAAGTCGGGTTTGAAACAATATTTAGTTTATCAATTTTTATTAAATATTACTATTCATTATATTTGCAAAAATATAACACATATTAGTAGTTTATTATTTAACAATTAAATTGGAATATGATTAAGTTATAGTTCTGTTGTTTCTCAAATATGATTTTTTTTGTACAGTGATATGGATTTTACCAAACTTAATCAAATGGGATCAGCCCAAGGTTTGCCTATAAAGAAGTTGGCAGAACTTGATGATACCATCACATATAAAATAAAAGATGCTCGTGCCATAAATACCCGTTTTGGCAGACGAATTATAATAGATGTTGATGATTTCTTAAGTTATCTACCAGCACGATTCGCGCAGATGACAACGGAAGAATATAAATTCGTGGTTTATGTTGTAACCACTAAAATTTCGTTACAAAGGTAGTGCACCACACTAGCTCGGGGGGTGGTCAAGGGTCTTAGGGCAAATGCGGGACAGGAAGTTGTGGGTCTGCGCAACGACGAATTAGAAAAAGCTAGCTAATTCGTTAAATGGTAGACTATATTGACAAATGAAATTACAATATAAGATGGGTCCTTAACTTGGTGTAGTCACCATTACAATCTAAACTAACTTAAAAAAAAAATGTTTAAGTAAACAAAACCAAATTATATAACGTGAAGCGGTAGTTAATAAGAGAGTGGAGAATACTCTTTTAGAATTTAGAAGTGGTAATAACAGTGAAACTGATATGGAATAGAGCTCAGACGGAGCTGTAAATATACAAGAAAAATAATACCAAATGAGGTGTGCCGTTCCTGTGCCTCCTTGATACTTGGGTAAATGGTCGGTATAGTGGTCCAGAGATACGGATACAAGTTAGTTTCTGGTGTCCTTGAAGTGCTCAATTGCTCTTGCTGGAACTTTACCACTGGTGTTAGTAGTGGAGCGCCAGTTTCGATAATACCGAAACGTTCCAGGTAAGTTGGGACAGTGCCAGATCTAGAATGTAGAAAGGGTACTACGTATTTGGCCCAAACTCAAGACTTCCTCGGGATCGGTCTCCCATACACAAAACATGGGGCAGGCAAGTTACAGGTACGGTAACCTCTTATAAATAACGGTTAAAATTACGACAATATACTAGCGGTATTGAATTGGAAATTTGCGAGAAAATAGAGTTCGACAAACTTATTAAATTTATAATTAATTTAAGATTAGCTAGGCTTATGCCGGTACGGTTCAAGACCCGACAGGCTCGATGAACATCAATATGAAGACTACCACGGTAAGGAGAACAGGCAGATATCTAGAGAAACTATTCTCTCCAAAATTTACAAGTTTACAATATAATTACAATTAAGGTGAACCATCAAG
>JADQWA010000456.1:0-84443 GCA_018344505.1 Nebria ingens riversi
TCACAATTAAGTTTAGTGAAAAAAACGTTACAAACGTTAGTAAATAATTAAAAATATTATATGAAAATATTTTGTTAGGTTTAAAGTTAATTTGAAAACTAAAAATTGTCCAGCCATAATAATTTTTGGTAATAATGTGTAATGAACACATGGCCGATGTTTATTTGTGAAATCATAATTTTGTGTCAACCGAAAAGTCAGCATTACGTATGATTTGATTTAGTGCAAAACTTATAGACATCAATAATCCCTGTGTTCTTGTCAGATTCTTTCCGCGTTCGAAGCACCGTTTACTTAGAAACAGACCTGTTTCCGTTTAAGAATGATATCGGAAAATCGATTATGGTTGCGGCGAACAATCATATAATATTTTGCAATCCCTCAACTAGGTACACTATATATATAAATATTGAAAATTACGTCTAGTTCTTCATTTAAAATTAGTATAAACATGTTTTATGTTATTATTATTTATGATATGAAAAGTTGTTAAACAAAAGATTACCGTAGTTGACGAGGCAGTGAAATAGAGATGAAGTTAGATAATAAAAGGTAAAAGGTAGGACAGAATCATGAAGACGTCATTCTGACCCACTTGTGCTAGACAACAGAGGTCAGCGGTTTGTAAAATAACCGCAGTTCCCATGCGATCTGTATTTTGTAAATGATCTTACGAGAACATATACACTTCGATTACGTTGGTCAGCGTTAATGTGGAATGGAATTCCATACTGTGATCTCTCTGATGTATTATCTATATGCTTTGCATATATCTTCAGTGCTTTGATATTCGGCTTGATATTTGATACAAAATACTTTAGATAAGTATGAAATAACAATAAAAAAATTGGATACAAAAGGATTTAAATTATATTTATATACATGTATTTATACTTGAAATGCTAGCTATTTGCGGTACTTGGGCTGATCTGACAATTATAGATAGGATGTTTATAAATAAGCTTTATTTTGCACATATCTGTTGTAATATTAATAAAAATAAATCCTCGATATCGAGCTCAGTGTGCAAAACTTGGACCATTCAAAAGTTTTCGACCATTTATGCCGACCAAACAATTAAACCAATTATCACCGAGCCAAATATAAAGAAGCAAATAATGAGTTTTCAACAACCAATGCGGGAATATTTCCCATGTAATTTTAATCAAAATAGAAAGCCACCCTTTGCATAATTGAAATATTCAAGCACCCCAAATAATGTTTGTGTACATACACTTATATAAATAAAATTTTGGGACTGGATTTGAAATTCTGGAAAATCCTTTTGTTGGCTTTTCATAAAAAAACACAATTTCATTTATATGACTAGCTTGAACCATGACAAAAATGAACATTTTTCGTTTTTATCTTTAGCGGATAACGGATATTTTTCGTTATTTTCTCATATTTCTTCGTCGTTTTTCCGTGCTGAACCATTTATGCGGGTATCACATCTTTGGTGAGTGAGCCTCTTCATAATACTCGAATGGTCAAGCGAGTCACCACTGTTCTGATTTCAAACACACAATGGTCGTTGAGACCGCTGCGCATTGGCAGTGGCGAGCTTGTGAACTAGACCGTGCTTGAAACCGAATATAACACTGATCTCTGATACGATTCGAGCGAACTGACTCACACTACCTGATTGTTGGTAGACTGAACTTTCGGATAGAGTTCTCTGATAAATACGTATAAAGGATAGTCACACTTAACTAACTTAACCAAACACTGACATTGTTAAATATGGAACTTGTTTTCATTTGAAAATTCAGCCTTGCATAAAAGGTGAAGCCGCAATTTTAATTACGTCTTTGTTGCATTGAAGAACTGAAAAATTGGAATTAAAATATTTATATCGCAGCACCTAACATTTTCAATATCTCAACTTCTTTTACATACTTTGCGCGATTCTTTAACAAACTTTGATTATAAATTCCATTTGCTTGAGTTTTCCTTACCACGACTCTCACTCTCAATCATTTTTATCAATTTATTCGGAGAGTCTTCCTGGCGTTCCCATCATGGAAATAGTAATCTTGCATAAAGAGAGAACTTATAAATATGCATTTTTCTTTTGTATTGTCATTTGTTAGAAGGACAGCTCATTATCAAGATCAATTAAATATAATTTAATATACAGTTTAATGAATGAGTGGGTAGTTTCTAATTTGATAAATTCTGCAACTTTTCTTCCGCGCCTAACTTTGACGAGATTATTTTTAGCTGGCATACTTTTTCGTTTAAACATGACAAAACTTAGCGTTACTGAACCGGGATTTTCAGTTTGATTTACGGCTAAACATCAATGATGCTTTGAAATTTAACAAATAAATTTTCAAGTGCCAAGTGAACCATCAACAGAACAAATGTATTTATAACTTATATATAATTTTTCTTTGTTTATCTCGAGAATGTGTTCAAACGTAATTCTACATATGCCAAAAATATGTCATTTCACATCACCTAACCAATTAAATTTCATTAGAGTTAAATTTGAAATATGATACATTTGCACCATAAAAATCTGATGGTATACCTGTACTAAAAAGAACACTTTCTATGTAGTGGCAGACGAAGATAAGACATTTTATAGCGCAATGTGTGCGTTATACGTCGTCATACGTCGATGTGGACTAGTATTACCTTTATTGCTCGATGTACATATATAGCAGATTGTGGATTTGAAACCATGTGTTCGTGCATGCTCTGTTCCACATTCAGATATCTTTTAAACTATATAGTATGTCATGTATTGTTATCCCAGTGTTCGTTCTATTTAAAAACATAATCAAATATTACGATTTGGAATGAATGCGATCACAGCGACGCCACGGCTACAGGCGGTCTTTATCTGGTGAAATACGACCGTGATCATAAATATTTATAAGTAGAGAAATATTGCCGTTGCGATGGGTTTAATTTCGATGCAAGTGATTGGCTATTTAGATTACTTATTTTACAAAAGAAAATAATGAAATAATATATCTCTTCTTTTGAGAAATTCAATAGAATTTTAATTTTAAGAAATTTACGTAATTATTTGCTTTTTACTACTTTAAAATATCATTGATGTTATTTGATGTATTCAACCAAGCAAAGATACTTTACAGCTTTCTGCAATTTACGTTCGACGAGTTTTTTAATTACTATTCTTTTTTATTTATTTAAGATTTCGAAACAAGCGTTGATCTACTTATTAAAATTGCTTTGTTATGGATAATACAAATGGACTGTACATAGGTCATGAAAATATAAACTGTTTGAACCTTCATGTACTGGCCACATTAGATATTTTATTTTATATGCAACGGTTATTCATTATAACACTTATATAAGAATTTAACTGTAGGAGCGCATAGCTCAGTAGAACGGTCGTCGACTGCTATTGTCATAGTTATAGTAGCACGTTCTGTTTAAGTTACTTTTATTTTTATCTAGTTTAGTTAGAAAATATGGTTAGTTCGTGACTCGCATATGATTAAAAATTTGCTTACGCAATATATAAAAAACTATTTTCTTCGCCACAAATTATTATGGCTTTATAAAATAATGTTTAATACACAAATTTAAAATTGATTTTAATATAACTTTGTATAGTTGGTATAAAATTGTTAAACAATGTATCTCAAGCTCGGTTTGAAATTCATTACAATATTGTAAAGAATAAATAGATTCAACGGGTGATGTTGGCAAAACTTCGGATGGTGTTCACGAAAAATCGATAGTCCCTTAGTTTGGCGGAGTGAATGTTCATCCTAGGCAGCCCTGGTAAAGTTTTAAGGAGTGACCAATAAGATATATTGTCACGGGGTGCGCACAGTGACAGTCACAAAATTAATTCCCTTTCAAAATTAGCAGTCCACTCTCTACTGTGTGCCACACCGGGATAAGACATGCCTAGACAATATTATTTTTTACCGTCGACGCTTGAATTTCGAGTTAAATTTATGGGGTGTCACTGGGCGTCATCTAAGATTATTTATAGAGAAATTCTATTTGTCACTCCGGTTGTTCTTACTTTATTGAACGAATACTACTACTGCACCTTAAGTCACTGAAATATAAAGATTAATAATTTTCCCATGTGTATGTTTCTTCCCCTAAGCAACATTAGACTTGTCCTATTTCTACTGTTCTCCCATTGCGTCTCTTGTGTTTATACTTCTTTCACATTGTTTTTTTTTGAACTGTCTACGCCTATATACGAAACACGGCATCAACGACACACATTTTGTTTGCATTTCTCGCAGTTTCGCGTCAGCTGACCGAATAACATGTTCCCGTTTAATTTAATTTCTTTCTAGCTAAACAAGAATTAGTCACAACATTTTATTATTGTTTTCATTGCTTGTATAAAATATAAATTCCACGGAAATTACATTTCTGCGCAAAACAAATTAACAGATTAAAAAATCTATTTTTGTCACTAGGTATATAGGGGTAATAACTTTTTCTGATATTCATTATTTTGTGATCAGAGTAAAACAGTTTAAGCTATAGCATTGTTTCAAGCTTTAATAAATAATTGAGATGAAGTGTATAAAATTTCTTAAATATACACAAACTTCTGGATAAATTGGATGCAACAGTCGTACCCGTTTTGAAACAAAGCAATTCTTAATAATATTAAATGTTTACTTAAACAATTTTGTTCGTCATATTTTCTTCTTCTCAATTTCAAAGCTGGAACCAATTATTTTTCGAGCTTCTGTCAGCTACTTGTCATTGTTACATCGTTTCCTCTTGTTACTGCAACTCGTTTCTATTCAGGTTAATAAGCTTTTCTTCTTTGACAAATTTTGTTTTACTATTTTTAGAGCATGTTATCTTTCACTATTCAACTCTTTTTTGCAGTGTAGGAAATGTAACTTTATGTCTATTATATATATATATATATATATATATATATATATATATATATATATATATAAAATATTAGATATAAATACACTAAAAGCAAAATCTTTTCGGCGACATCGTGACGGAAATAAGGCATTGTTCGTATTACGGACTATATATATTTTTTGTTTTAGTGGATACGCTGACCCAGTTTCAATGTATTTGATTTATATTTGTAACTTTTACAATTACTTGTTTGTTTTAATGTAAATTTTGCTACCAGTTTTCTGTAACGGACTGTGAAAATGTTGCACTATTAATTATTTTCATATACATAAATACATTTTTTATGTTAGTTAGGAACTTTATTATGGGGCAGTATGAATTTTAGATACAATATTTTCTGGTTCTGTAGTAATATAATAATAATTGTTTTTAAATAAACAAATCAAAATCTTTAAAACAATCACTTGGTAGCGTGTAATAATAATGAAATTTAGAATAAGAAATTTAGAATAAGAACAGCGATTATAACGCAACAGTTTCTTGTATCTAGTAGTTAAATTCGTTCCTAAACACATCTTAAAATGTGTTAAAAATATATCATGCCAATTTTAAGACTCTTTAAGTAAATCCATTTAATTTAGTATTGGGTGAAAAGTTTTTTATTGATTTTGTAAAGTGGCATTCAGGGTAAAGTGCAAAAAAGAAAAATCTGGGGATCGAACGCGAATTGCTAATCTCATTTTCCAGAGACAGAAAAAAAATTGGAACTGGCACCAAATCGCGATTTTATTCCCGAACGTTTTCTTGATATTTCTGCATCTTCTGAAACTCCACGTATTTTCTTCTTTACGCTGACAGATTTTACATCTGTTTGAAAAACGGGCGAGTTATATTTTTTACTACTTTTAAATTCGTATTTTCCGGTAGCGATATTTAGTATTAATATACAGTTTGAGAATTGTACTAACGCATTGATTATTAGATGTATTTTTTTTTAGAAAAAATATTTATATTAATTTTAATAAAATATTTTGTTTTTTGTGAATGATAATCATTTTAATGCCGGAAACAGCCGAATTCAATTTGGGTGTTTTGCGCCAGTTTACCTGTTGATAGACAAAAATAATACTCTCAAAATTTTATATATTACACTGAATTTAAAGGTGTGATTTTTAATTAGATGGTGTTGTGAACATCAATACATGATATGTATTGAAGAGGTACACTTTTATCTAAAACATAATTTAATTACATTAGCGTTTTAATTGTTTGAGTTTTATTTTATTGTGTTATAGTTCTGTATAGTAATTTAATTAAAACAGATAACATTTTATTTATTTCTAATTAGGTTTTATTTGTTTTCAAACGTAATTAATTAAATAGAGTATAATAGGTTAGATTTCCCTACAACTTTCATTTATGATTTAAATTTGAACTAGTAATTTTATCATTTTTGTAATTTATTTTTAGTCATGGCCTTATTCTAACATATTTTAAATTTATAATCGTACGCACCATAAATTGTTAGGGTTATCTATACAATTAAAAGTGTTGTACATTTGCTGTAAACTAAATATATAATCTAGCTACTAATTAAGTAGTTGTACTCTAATAAATGTACGTCAAAATACTCTAGTATCTGTTATCGTTCGTGAACACATTTTCCAGTGCCGAAAACTAATGGGGTCAGGTCAGACGAACATGCTAGTTCTACTATTGGACAGGGGTGGTGAAAAGTAGAGACGAAAATAACAAAAGACGTGGATTAGAAGAGCATGTGTAAAAATGTGCGTCGTTTCATGTTGGTTTCAGCTGGGCTACTCTATATAAAGTTGGCATTTTCTATCGATCGAGCTACATTACATGATTTGGTTTAGTTTTAGGATGTTTCTGTTTTAAAGATGTACTGTTTATTAAAAATTTGTATGAAAGGAATGAAAATGGGAAAATTATTCAAATATATAATAACACCTGTAGGTATTTATATAAAAATATGTTTCGTGGTCTTTATAGATGTGAGAAATAAACTGGTATTAGATAAACAGAAAGATGAAGATCTTTTATGATTTCCATGAAAATGATGATTGATTGATTCAAAAGTATGTCTGTTTCTTTATTTGTGGTAGAGGGTGGTTATAAATAGCAGTGGATGTAAATATGTTAATAGTCATGTGAAAAGAACATTTATATAAGATAGCAATTATGTAATATTTTTCACTACATAAATAATGATAATGTTGAGAAGTATTGTTTAGTGACATGAGGTCGACTTGTTTGAGTCGTGGCCGCGATAGATTGTTGATGCGATACTGTAGGAAAAGCACGTGAGAGAGTGTTGTCCTCGTGCGAGTGTAGACTGCACGTCTGGGTGCTGGTAACCGGCATTTGGTACCGCCACCGCCAGTCTTATTATCGACTGATGGTGGCGTGGCGGTGGCGCTGACCCGGGCCCGCCATGTGCACAGTGGGCTAGGCAGATCGGCTCCAGCGCACCGCACCGGCGCCCGAACAATTCCCGCGCGTCTCGCCGCCATCATCGTTTTGCCGACGATGGCAGCGACGCCAGCGCCAGCGACTATCTCTAAACGCGCGCCGTGTTTACAACGTGTGCAGTGCCGGTGCCGCTGCCACCAATACCTACTCTCTGGTCCCTGTTTGTTCGTTCGTTCGTTTGTTCGTTCGTTCGTTTGGTCTCGTCTCGTCTGTTCTCGTATGGGATTCACTATGACATCATCCGAGCACCACGCAGAGCGATGGTACCGCGCCGGAGTCCGGATCGTCGCACTTGCAGTGCGTGTGTTTCCGTGTCCGTCCGAGATGCTCAGTGGTGCATCCGCGCCGGTTCCACCAGTGCCAGTGCATACGCATCAGTGTGCCATCATCATCACAGTGTAGTTGCGATTATTCTCTCATAGGATACGGTGCAATGCCTTCGGGTAAAAATTTCAATCATACCATTCACTCACACACCAAACACGAACAAACTTAGAGACGCCGAAACAACAACACTGACACGTAAACCATACAAACAAAGTAATGTACTAATAAATTCAGAAAGGGAAACTTAAACCAAGACAAAGAATTTCAATACATAGAATACTTGTATTAAAGCTGTTACTCCATTGGATACTTGCAGTGCAAATGGGTTTAATGAATTCCAACTCACCAAGTGTTTAGTATTAATAATGAATTTTCTTGAAACTTCGCCATCCACTTGTGTAATCGTTTTAGAATGTTAACACTCTTCTACTATAAAAGTACGTGTGTAGAATACGTTTATTTCTTGGAATAGAAAATATATTCAAAGTTTGCACACAGGAACACAACACGTTCGATTGCATAACTCTTCCTGCTTACACGTCAAATGTCAGTCAATATGTTGCGATGTATGTTTTCGGATAAAAATTAAATATGCTCCAATGAAACACTAAAAAAGTGTATAAATCAGTCAGTCCATAAAAATGCTAATATTTCCTGCATACGTATTCACACAATACACATATATACTAGTAGCTGTTACATAATATATTTTTGCATAGACACATTTGTAGCGGTACAAATTCTGACTATACTCAATTGCATAATCGACATCTCCTTGCAAGTCACAACAACAAATCAATTCACTACTTACTAATAACCTCGCCCAACACTAAATGGAAAATGTCTTTTGATGTGTAACGCATCTAATGTACTTACTCATCTTCACCGTCGAAATTCAATCGTTCTCGTCTTAACGAAACCATGCTAATACCGGAAGAACTCGACGGCGTTTACATGTGGGCTCAAAATCAAGCACGTTTCGCACATTTGTCAACTTAACGTGCCCTAGATTTCAATCTTGCGCAAACAGAAAATTATTCTACTCTATGGGAGAATCGGCACATTGTGATTATTATTGCTTAATTAATCATACCATGGAAACTTTAAAATCAATAGTTTTCAAGTTTTAGCTGTCTAATGTCTTGATTCAGACTAAGTTGCTTTGTTAATAGTGCCCAGAAATTCAACCAGAGTTGATGATTTAGACTTTTGAAATTCATCAACACATTGTTACTGATTTAAGTTCAAATCCCGAGTAAGCTGTATGCTTCATTCTTTTCCAATACTTGAATCTGAAGTGTCTCTTGTAGGGATATCGTCACCTTTATCATCGTTTTAAAATTTTTAAACGACTTTGAATTGGCACGCGAGTGAAAACAAACATAGTTTAAACAAACGTTATAACAGACTGTTAGAATTTACTCATTAAATTCAGATCATTTTAGAGTTATAAATGACTGGTCTACACTAGTGTTTAGCCTGACTAATACTAATATAACCCAAGTTGAATCTATACTGCCGGTACAATTTTATTAAAATGCTCCATTTTATAATGTTGCAACAACATAAAGCACAACGTAAGAAAATTCAAGATATTCAAAATGTAGCCTGTCAATATTTCAAGCGAAATGTCAAATTTAAAGAAATTTATCGTTTTCCCAGTCGCATTCTCACCTGAACGATATTTAAGTACGCCTTGATGCGCACTTAAATATTGGGCATAATTAGCATAATTTTGACATATCTTCACATACTACTCACCAACAAGTATCTTTAGCAAACTAACATTAGTACTTAGGGAAGATGAGGCATTAGTAATATAATATTTTAATGTAATTGTACATAAAATCCATAAATGGAAATACGCCAAATTATAAACCCCATTACATATATTTTATCAATAATTACCCAAAATATTTGGTGCATTTCATAAGGTGCAGCTAAGTTGAACTATTTTCAACCAGTGAACCATTGTAGTGTAAAGATTGGAATACGAAACATTTATAACCTAAATAACCCTAATTAAATCTAACGATTACAACAGTATCTTAAATCTCTTGTGCATTAAAACTGTCTAAATAGTTTAAGAACATTATTTTCTTCGTTAAGAGTAATGAAATATAAAATACTCGTTAATATAGAGTTATATACAACAAATAAAATTAGACATATATATATATATATATATATTTATTTGAGACGTATTTGGAGAGTTTCTAGGAATGATAGATTAAACAATTAAAAACTGAATTATAAATGTAATAAAAATTTGTATCATATCATTTATACTTTCTTTTACGAAGTAATAAGTATTATAATCACGAAAAAAAAAAAACTCTCGAAATTTTAACGGAAATACACCTTTTGACCTTCCCTGAATCGAGTCTGACTATTTTTGGAATGACGTCTGTGTGTGTGCCTGTGAGCGCTCTACAGCCTACACTGTTGAAGATAAAATTATGAAACTTTAAACTTAAGATTTGTATATGCCTGGGAAGAAAACTTCCTATTTTTGAAAAGCATATTTAAACCGGAAGTGCATGTTTACTTGAGACACTTTTTGCATATCTTCGAAACGGCTGCACTTACAGTAAAATAGTTATAATTAAAGTTAAAGATATTAATGAGAAAATTGCTATTATCCTATTTATATTGCCATGGTTACATAGGTATGGAAAATTATATATAATATCGTATCTACTATGCATGTCAACTGCTTTAAATATTCAAATATTTTGACATTTAACATTTATTGTTAGTGTCACAAATAAGTTTAGTGAAAAACCGTTACAAAGGTTAGTAAATAATTTAAAATATGATATATAAATATTTTCTCTGGTTTAAAGTTAATTTGAAAACTAAAAAAATGCCCGGCCTTAATAATTTTTAATAATATGTAATGAATACATATGTTTTCTTTGGAAATCTGACAATAAACTAACTTTACCCTTTTATTGGACAATGAATGAAAATATTTTCTTGAAATTTAAACATTTTATATTTTAATTTATATACTATCAAATCTAAATATACTGACTACGTAAAAAAAGTTTAGGGCCAACGCATGGCCGATGTTTTGTGTTAGTAATATGTAAATGTTACTTATGGTGTAGTATTATAAACTGATATGATAAAGTTTAGTATTTGCAAAGCCAATTCGATCAATGTCATATTAATTAATTACGAGATTGAACTGAAATCAATCGTTTCGTGCTGAAATGTAATATAACTCCTCGAGGAGACGTCTGGTCTGGTGTTATAGTGTTAGATTTTATCATTAAATGTCAAATGCTACAACTAGCAATTAATCTAATTTGTTTGTGGTTGTATGAGTGTATCTACTAACATCCGGAGAAAAGTATTTGGGTTAAGTCGTGGATATTCCCTAATGGATGAGCCCATAGATATAAAAGACTTGGATGATACACATAAAAATATTAATTTTTGAATGTTAATATTGTTAGTTTAAATTGTTCTATATATACTTTAAGAAATAATTGTTTATATACTTTATTTGTTTTAAAAAAGAAACGTATCCCTAATGAAATACATAAAGACAACAATGTTTATAATCAGATAAAATTGTCCTTAATCTTGACGTTTACAGCTGCATTAATTCTATTACTTAGTCCTTCCACAAATATCAATAAGTATAGAAAACGCAATACAACAATTCTTAAAATAATTCACTATATTTTGTCACGTGGTTTATTTTAAAATATTATTATTGGAGTCAACTATATTCTGCGAAATACTACCCAGTACTTATAATATCTATGAGTAGGCCTTATCACTTTTGAAAATAACCATAAAGGCAAAAGTAATCGATCAAAATGAAACACGAATGGTAGATAGAGTAGGACACTAATAGTAAAAACAGACGGAGACCGGGAATGCTTACTAAAGATTTATGTGACGATGACCTAGAATCAAGGACAACATTGTGGAAGTAGAATTGAATTTGTTACAATTGCAATATCTAGAACTATTTTACAGTATTTTTCAGAGCGTTTTTGATGTTCTGAATTTAAAATCAAATTCGTTCAATCGTTTCAATCATACATTGATTTTGAAACTTGATTTTGTTACCACGTCACACATGTCACCACTATGCTCATCACTATTCTAGGATGGTATTAGCAAGGGTTTTTTTAAATGGTTACTGTAAATCGGAGAACTGAGGATGAATAGGAACAATTTTGTGTAATTCAAATTTATTTTTGCAACGTGTTAAAAATGTGCTACCCAGTTCCTCATAAAAATTTCATAAAATTATCCTCTTAATGCATCTCTTAAGTTAAACTAACAAAATTTAATCATATTTACTCTCAGTATAGAATCAAATATAGAACACCCCAATTTGTTTGTAGCCTTTGTTTTTGGTACAGCTTAACAAAGGAATGGGACGTCTTGAAATTCCTTTACTAATATTGGCATGCAATTAATTAAGCTTATATTTGTAAGGCGATTAGTATTTTGGTTCGAATATTTTTGGTTGAAAATTTGTTAAACTCAGCGATTTAAAATTAATTAATTAAAGCAGCATTTTCGTTCAATTATGTCATTTTTATACTTCTCCGAACATTGTGTATGGTGAGGTAATAACGTAACGACTTTATTGAAACGTTTTTTAAACTTTTCTCATTGGTTTTAACTTAATCATGGAAAATCTACAGCTGCTATAGAATTAAAGTGAATGACTGTACATAGCTTAGCGTAGAACGAAAACAAAAACACGGGTATTTGTTTGATGTAAGCCTCCAAATAGAATATTCCAAACTGGAGTTTTTACCAAACACTACCCGCCACTCACCAGCTGGCTTTCAGTTACAAAAAAATAACCTATGGAACCATATCTATATATACAGATATAAATTCGAATAAAAAAAATTCATCTAAATAAATAATGGTTGTTTTCAACAAAATCCCCAATATATTTAAACGGGCCAAAAACGGAGATGTGATCTTCAGCATATTTAAAATAACCTGCATTTTATTTAAATGCATTTTAAAATTCCTTATCAAACTTTAACAAAGTCTTTTTATGCATGAAATGATGAAGCAATATGTACATCTTGTTATATCACAAATGTAGAAGTACTTTTATGTCTAGGTATATAACTCTAAGTAAATCATCGTTCAGATTGCATAAATGTGCATCGCCTTAACGTGATCGCCATGATAACTTTTTGTCAAAGTTTCATATAGTATGTATCACGAAATCCTATACATGCTTTATATCTTGCACTACATTGCAAATATTTCACGAGAGTACCTATCCGTATTTTCAAAATAGAAAAAAACTAAAAATGATTTCAACTATATCTTCTGACTACACAATTGCTGCAAAAAATTTACAAGTTCCTCAAAGGTGAATACAAATCGTAAATACTATGTTGTATATTGTGAAAAGTATTATACACAATTTCTTGCGGTATAAAATATTCGCATGCCTTGAATAACAAAGTACCTAGAGTACAAATTCAGATATCTGTGTAAACATCTAAAAATAACATGCAATTTGTAGAAAATGATCTATATAGCAATTGCTAGTTGTCAATTCTTAGGAATGCTACAAAATAAAACTAAATCGCAAATTGATGCTTTGACATATAGAGAGTCCATTTAATTACGATAATTAAGTATTTTAAAGTGAATTTATTCCGTAAAGCTTCGAGTGCTGCTATTCACAGTTTGATTTTAATTATTGGTAAATGTATTTAAAACTAAATTACACTAGTAAGAGTTCAATTTGTATGAATCGATCTCGTCGAAGTATTCATTGTAAAATGCGCTATATCCACCAAAACTACTTAGGAAAAGTAAAATTACTATATTTATATAAGATATTTGTATGACTTTTAGTAAAAATATAAACTGAATGTTTGAAAAATTCGTTTATAAACAAGTGCAATTTTTTAAATATTTTTATGAAGTAAATGTGTCGTATTTTTTATTGGTTTATAATTAATGGGTTCGATGAAATATGATAAAACAGACGTTGATTTATTAGTATAGTTTATTGATTGCTCTATCCCGCAGAGAATTTAAAATTCACTTCTACTATAAATATACATTTTACAATTGAAACTAAATGGTGCCTTGCAGCAATTTTTTTATACGCTAGTAATATAAACAACATTTGAACAATAATTTTCTGCTTTACGAAATTTACTTCTAATTCAATTTTGTTTTTAGAATACAAATGAGTCAAGGATAAGTAATATAATTGGCCTTAATATAATTGATTTACATGTTTTTTGTCCCTTCTCCTCTTTTGAAAATAAGAAAGTGATGTGATCCAAATTTGATACAAGTATTGAATCGTGCCATTTGTAATTTAAAGTTCACTTCAGCAATTCGTATATTTTATGGTTTTAACCAATATTCCTATTTATATTTACCTTGCCAACAAGAATCCCAGACTTGATTATAATTGAGTTTCTACAAATTTGATAGCAAGTAGCATGTAATTTTCGTTCTAGTTCAAGCAGAAATAATCATTATTGGTAGATTACATACGAGACCGTGTTTGATAATGTATGATAGTACGTTTCCATCATATCCACATACCTGTACGATCGTATATGTATTCGTGGATAATGCAATTTGATCTAATTACGTGAAGGGTGATGTTAGTTATTGGGTATGTATTCACTACAAGGCAATGCACAAACCATTTGATTTGTGTTTATCGCGTGCAGTCTCTAGCTAAGTCGAATACTGGCGGCTGCCTAACGAAATAAGTCAATCGTAAAACGGCTCCTTCTCTTGTGTTGGCAGTACAACACCAACCTATTTTATGATATAATACAAATTTGAACATGGGTCAATGTTAATTAAATTCTACAATTGACACGGGTTCATGAATATTCTCCGGATAACTATGAATGCGAAATTTATACCAAGAAACAGCATATTTAGAAATATTTACATATTTTTAATTTATCTTTTAGAAACCTGGGATTGTCTACGATTTTAGACATATACATATACGTCTATCTCCATAAATAGAGCAGCATATACTAATTTACAAACAACAAAGATAAGTTAGACACATTTAAAGTCAAAATATTTTCATGAAGATAAAAGAAAATGTGTATATTCTATTTTTATATCAATATATATTTAAAACATCGGCTATGTGTTGGCCCTAAACCTTTCTTATACGTAGTCAGTATATTTTGATTTGATAGTATATAAATTAAAATATAAAATGTTTAAATTTCAAGAAATAGTTTTCATTCTTATGCCCAATAAAATTGTAAAGTTAATTTATTGTCAGATTCTAAAACATATGTATTTTTAGATTTAAAAAGTGCAGCTTTTTTGAAGATATTGCAAAAACTGTAAAAAGTGGCTCAAGTAAACATACACTTCCGGTTTGAATATGCTTTTCAAAAATAGAAGATTTTCTTGCTTTAAGTTTCATAATTTTATCTCCAACAGTGTAGGCTGTAGAGCACTCACAGGCACACACACACACACACATACAGGCGTCATTCCAAAAATAGTCAAACTCGATTCAGGGAAGGTCAAAAAGTGTATTTCTATTAAAATCTCGAGATTTGTTTTTTTTTATGATTCAATACTTACTTATTACTTCGTATAAGAAAGTAAAAAATGCTAGTTAATTGAATTCTCGTAATGAGCACTTCAATGTTTTATCGATGCAATAAAATTCGCATAACCTTGATCGAGTCCAAGAAAGTTATATTGAATGAAATAAATGGGAAACAACAAAATGGTTATTTGAAGATTGGCATTGTTTCAAAAGCAATAACTTAGGCGAAATATATAGTTTTATTATATTTACAGATGCGATACTTCAGTAGCCTAATTTTGTGGCTTTTAAGTTTCTTGAGGATATTGTGTTTGACGATTCCATTGTTATACGACCTAAGCCAGACAAACGCATTTAATAAATTTATTCTAAAAATATATTTTGTTTAACTCGAGAATGAGAGCTCGTCGATATACTCGTACAATGCGATGTTATGGTTGAAATACATTTTGGGAAAAATAATTCGTATAACTATATAATATACACTGATTTCTTTAATGACAAATATATATATATATATATATATATATATATATATATATATATATATATATATATATATATATATATTTGAGATGGCAATATTAATAAAAATAATTAAACTCGAACGATTTTACAACCCTGATGTCTGAACAAACATACAAACACACACACACACACACACACACTTTCCATTCGCACTTCATTTGTGTTACTTTCCCACGTATTCAGAAACACATTATTATGGCCAACGTTTTATTAACGTTTAAAGTGTTTTGCAGATGAAAGTGAAAATGAGCAACGAATCAACGTTCTATAACCTAAATAAATAATGGCGAAAGCGTTACTACGTTATTTCATACATTTAACTAAGCATAGAAGAACATTCAAAAAGCTGTGATATAAGCAATACACATCGAAACACAATTAATAAAACGAAAGTAGTATACAAATAAAATTGGACGACAATAAATTCAAGCAAAACTAACGAAATTATAATAACAAAATAAATGTGTGATTGTGTAAAGTGCTTAAATAAATTCTAAACTATCGAGTACGTCCGTTGACAATAAAGCAATTTATATAAAATATTTTTCGCGAGTGGTTAAAAGTAGAACTGGATTGATTGAGAAAATGCTTGAGGAAATATGTATACAGAGAAATGACAATACGGAAAGAGGACAGTGAACTGATTGATCTTTGACAGTGTACTGAACATATCCTCATGAAACATGCAGATGATACTGGTTGCTGGAGGGTGAGTATCTTTTAGATTTCAACCCTGGTTCATGCTTCAACTACCTATCTACCTGCAGTGCTTTATTTATTGCGGTAAATCTACAATTGATATATTTTATCAGAATAAATATTACAACTTCAATATGAACTGAATAACTCAGCCATACCATTCTAAATAATTAATTTCGAATTATTTACTTATTATAAACTCCCTAAATAATTTAATTAGCACGATTTGATTTATTTATTTATTTGTATTTAGTCAAACAAATATTAAATAAATAAAATAAACACACAATAAATTAAGAATATTTCGTGACAACATGAATTCGGAAAAGCATAACAATATCACATGTTTATGCGTTAATTTTAGCGAAATTATCAATTTTTTGTAATTTATATTCATGTTTCTGACCATAATTTACAACTGTTCAGTTAATCTCTTTACAGTTTTTAATGATATATTTATATTGTATACATATAATTTAGTTATGATTAAAGCGTTCGGTTCAAAGAAAAAGTCTGTTGTCTAATTTCTAATTAAAGTTTACTAACTTGTTTGTTCCGATAAATTATTACGTACGGCCTCATTAAAACTTAACTATGGAAAGTACGTCAGGTATTATAGAGTAATATAATAGCTATATTGAGCATGCTTGGATAGAAAAATGAGTTGGTTCTATTCAGTGTGATTTTATCATGTGATGTGTGAAGTGATATGGTAGTTGTTTCGATGAAAATTATAGACAAAATGTTTTCTGACATTTAATTATTGTGTTTTGTGTATTTTCTTGCAACGAAACCACTTCTCACCAGGAAATACAATAGGACATATTCAGAATTGTAAGTTTTAACTAATATTGTAATACTCAGTAGAATGAATGACTACATTATCTAGATTTTATTTTAAATAGTTTCTTATTATTTATAAGTTATGAACTTAAGAATTTTGTTTCTTATAAATCCATAATGAATAGATTTATTTAAAATTCGCTTATACCTCTTTGTGCCTGTGTTTGAATATTGCGTCTCCAATATACATCGTCTTTACCCGTCTTAAAAAGGCTATACAATCTAAAAACAATTACTTTCATAATTAAAACCGTCTTGGGGGTATACAGGTTGATAAATCACGTTGAGATCTTGAAAAAGCTTCGAGGTCAAAGAAAGAGAAAATGATTATACATCGGTGAATCATTATATTATAGTGCTGCGTATATAACTATAGCAGACTTCCTTTTATTCATTTCGGAGGTAGATATTCATGTTTATATTTTCGCAAACCACAAAAATTCTATATGCGATTCACGTGGAAGATCGGCTCGACAATTCTTAGAAGAGCGATCGCGTTTCGCACAGCAGATTTCTCTAGTCTACTGCGAGAAGCTTTAAGGAAACCGCGAGCTTTTTCGTATGCTTACGTAGTGGGGGGCGGCACAGATAAAGGCGGTGACGACGGCAGCGACGACGGTGGAAGTAACGGCAGCATTTGTAACTAATGAAAATGGACGGATAGTACCACGTGGACCGCTACTGATAAAACCAAAGTCGTGGCGCTAGTATACGCAGAAAAGCTTTGTAACGCGAGCTTTCTCAATTGCTCATTTATTTCGGTTTAATTGTTCTCTATCTTCAAATATGTGTTTTCTATTATTGCATGTGTACATTATGAAATGGTGTGAAGTTTTAAGCCATTTGTTATCTAAATTTTAACGTATTGATGTCATCGAATAACTTTTATAGTACTGTATTCGAATAGCGATACATTGCCAAGATTTGAATGAATTTTAAATATTTTCAGATCGTAAACCATTAAAATAATATTTTATAGCCATTTTTCTGATTACTTTCTATTTTTATTAAATTTCTTTGCTACGATTCAGCAAATTGCATCGCAATCATATATTTTCATACACACACGCACATGTGCTATAATCATATATGACTTATTGATTCGTACCAAAAATTTGTTGCCTCTGCATCATCTGCTCCCCACTTCTTAACTTTGGTGAATTGCAAATCACAAACAGCTGAACCGCTGAACTAATATGCATACGTCGTTCAATGTAAATCTGGTCTAGTGTTGCCCTCTATCATATCGTGCTGATAACACAACGCAAACGTGATTTACCACGACGCACCTAACCTCTACTTTTACGACAGTCTTTTCATTTTGGTCTAAAAGGTACTACAGGAACCGGAAGTTATTAAAGTCTTCAACTTTGATTTATTTTATTAGAACTCTTGGTTGCTAGATAACCATCATTGAATTTATTTTTAATATTTCTATTCGATATAAATTCCATTTTCAATTTCCGCTCAACATATTTACTAAGTGTTGATATCATCATTTTTGTTATAAATAGTTATATATGTTTTTGTAAGAATTTTTTTATATTGATGGATTGAATGAAAATTGAAGTTTCAAATGAAATATTTTAAAAAGTTCTTCTACGTCGATAAAATCAGTGTGAACGCCCATGTTGCTGAGTAACTGATTTTATTGCCTTCAATTTTTCGTTCGACATTGATCGTTTCACAGGTCGTACATTTTCCAATAAGCAACTGCATCACTGATAAATTCCAAATGCGAAACTATTTCGTAGTCGGTACGTCATCGCTTATCCACTCATGTGCCCACTAAATATTAATGTGTAGTCATTAATCGAACACCCTATTGGCCATCAGTTAATGTTATTGATATGACACAACACAACGACTATGGTGTTTATTCTAATTTGAACACACCAGCGTAGCGGTGACGTCACAACACGGTCAATACCGTGATTAATAGCGTTTAACTATGTATACTGATATGTGTTAGTAGTCGTTCTATGCAGATATTTATCACCATTGTTGAGTAGTTCATTAAAATATTTGACTTTACGCTAAAATAACCTCACGGTATTTGATGAATTAAATTATGAAAGATATCTGCATTTATTTCATGAATTTACTTCGCCCATGCTATGTTGGGATTGCTTTAGTATACTATGAGGACTGACCACTAAATCTACGCAATGATCTCATTTAATATGTGTGTATTCTAAAAACCTAAATACTAAAATTTCTCAATTCAAATATAGTCAACCTTAGATTCGAGATTGTTTAAACATAACTGCGTTGAGTGTATACAAGATTTATAATTATACTTCGCAACCTGTGCAACAACTAGATATAGTTTAACTTTTAAATTGACACATTTTACCATTTGGATGTAATACCATAACTTAAGTACAATTTCATCATCTTTAGAACTATTTGTATATACATTCTGAAGCCGTTAAACATATATTTATCTCTCATTTAAATATTATAAGTTGGCTGCGTTGATGTAAATATAATATGTAAGTGTTAAACCACATAATTAGCTGTCTCGTTCAACTTACTTTATTATTTATTGGTATTCAAGTCTTAAAATAATTTTAAACAGAAATTTTTAGAGTCACGCTCTATTTATATTGTTTGAGGTAGGCTTATGATATATACAATGAATATAATAGTTAAAAATAAGTTTTCTTTCAGTGTTTTATTCAAATTTTAAGATTTATTATTTTAGATTTTTCTGAGTTAGTACATTTATATACATATGCACTATGTGGTTGTGATATGCATACATATATGTATACCTATCCCAACATATTTTATTTTACAATATATTTAGAATGAAACAACGAATAATAATTCAATCACTTTAATTTGTAGAATAGGAAATATTTATTTACCCACAACATTATTAAATGCGTTTGTAAATAATAAATCCTGCATATTAGTTTAGACAGAAAAGTTCTAAAAATCCATTTTTCCATTCTAGTTCACGTGGTTTTTGTTAGATGGCATGGCATGCTCGCATTTATCGTAACTGAGCTTTTTAGAGTCCTGCAATAGCATCGAAAAAATCGATTGAATTAAGTTTTGTACAAGTTCGCCACATAATTATTTCTATAAATAAATTAAATAGTTTATTCGCATAAAACTTATTTGGATGTTATTAATTCTTCTTTTTTTTCCAGGTAAGTGATCCACTGCAAACATCCTTATAGTTGGGACATTTAATAAGTAATTTACATAAATTTTGTTCAGTGGGTAAGTTAATTGTTATTATCTACAGTTAAGCAGTGCAGTTACACTTACATCTACACCATTTACTCGTTTACGAAGATGCTTTTATCTGATTCCTTCATGCATTTGCAAAAATGCTATCAGTTAATTAGGTACGTTTGTGAAATGACATGAACTTTAATGTCAGATTTTACGTGAGGTATTTGAATTATAATTCAAGTCGTTTATCAGAGGATATATTTAGCGTCTTCCGAAGTATTTAGCTTAGAATAATTCATACTTTAGTATAAGAATATGAATAAGCCATCTTCTGTATAGTACTTATAATAAATAATAATTTTATATATCTTCACTAAATACTCTAAAAATGGATAAATTACTCTAAAATATAGTAATTACTTTTGTATATAACTCATACCGAATTGCACAAATAATAATCGAATATAATCATTCCATATCGTTTTTCGAAAAACGATATAATTACGATATGCCGCTTGATTATTGTGAAATCAATAATTAGTATACTTTATTGCAGTTTACTAAACGGATATTTGCTATGTCAAACTCCAATTTCCAACGTAGGTGTATATACATACAACGTTTTAAACCGCGTGCAAAATAGTTACGCAAATCGCCACAAAAACACAAATAAAATAAAATTTTAAAATAAAAGCTATTATTGCTGGCCATTATTGCAGATTAAATATTTAGCGTTACCACAATTTCTTGCTTTAAGAAGATGTAAATTCACATATATTATTAATAGCAGTGTACACATTTTGATAGATTTCTGGGTATAAATAAATGATGCATTGGTTTCTATAAATTAAAATAATGAGTACAGTGTCATTTTTCTATTATTAATTGCTTTCAGTAAATGTGTGATTTATTGAAACGAATATGTCATATTTATTAAATACTGGTTTATCATTCATCGATCATCTTGAATTAATTTCAGTTTGTTTCTGAAAATTGCGTTTAAATAAAATTACGAAAACACGCTATTAAATCATTTTTAGAAAACAAATATATTTCTCAATTATTTGACAAAAATTTCAAGAAAAGAATATCGAATATTAACATTTTTCATTCATTTCCTGTTATAGCTCTCACTTAAAACATCGCCAACTGTGGCCCTAAACTTTCTTATACGTAGTCAGTGTATTTTGATTTGATAGTATATAAATTAAAATGTTTAAATTTCAAGAAAATATTTTCATTCATTATGTTCGATAAAGTTAGTTTATTATCAGATTTCTAAAGAAAACATATGCATTTTAGATTTAAAATGTTCGATTCTATAGTAGTATAAAGAAAATATAATTATTCATTACACATTATTAAAAATTATTATGGCCGGACAGTTTTAGTTTTCAAATTAACTTTAAACCAAACAAAATATTATCATATAATATTTTACTAACCCTTTGTAACGTTTTTTCACTAAATTTATTTGGAATATGATGCGATTTATTATATATAAATTCCCATACCTACGTAACTATAGCAATGTAAATATAAGATAAGATCATGTAACTGATACACTTTTAGAAAAAAAATTCAATCAAAACTTGTGCAGAATACTAATATCTTTTCAATTTTTTTCTAACTATTTTTACTGCAGTCGTTTCAGAGATATTGCAGAAACTGCAAAAAGTGACTTAAGTAAACATGCACTTCCGGTTTGAATATGCTTTTCAAAAATAAGAGATTTTCTTCCCAGGTATATACAAATCTTAAGTTTAAAGTTTCATAATTTATCTTCAACAGTGTAGACTGTAGAGCGCATACATACACACACAGACACACACACACACACCCACACACACACACACACACACACACACACGCACACACACAGGTACACACACACACACACACACAAACACACACACACACACACACACACACACACACCCACACACACACACAGCACACACACACACACACACACACACACACCCACAGACGTCATTCCAAAAATAGTCAGACTCGATTCAGGGAAGGACAAAAGATGTTTTTCCGTTAAACTCTCGAGATTTTTTTTTCCATGATTACAATACTTACTTATTACTTCGTATAAGAAAGTAAAAATATATATATATCACAATGTAAGTAATCTTGAAGCAAAACCAATAACGAATATACCATGTCATTCCTTTCAAACTCTAAGCATAGATATTCAATTCGTCCGTCGCCGTCGGTTGCTAACAAAAATTGATGATGCATCATCTCGTCAGGGCGTACAGTATAATACATAAAATATGAAACTTATATATCATGTACAATGAACTCAACTTTAAAATATCAAACTGTCAAAACGTATACAGCACAAAGAAACTTCGTTTAGAATTTCAGTATGCAAAGACGGCAGTAGTCCTTCGTTAACGGGCTTGCAACACACGCTACACCACCTGGGTGCAGTAATGCCGTCAAAGCTTGAAGAGTACTTACTTATTGTTTTTGTTTGTGAGGTCATCTTTCCGAGTGGAACGCATTGCACCATTATTATAGCAATGAAACGATATACACAAACGATAAGAATAGAAGTCAAAGGCTGGAAATACAACGAAAGTTTACCCCAAATAAAAAAGATTTAGTTTTTACCTTGCGTGAGAATCACAGGAAATGAAAATCACCAAATGCGGTTTTTTTATGTTGATCAATCTCCACAAAGATGTTATCCTAAATATCTATTTTAGTACCACATTGCGTTCTTAAAAATACTATGTGCATTCAAATTTTATTTATGAAATTTAATAGCGAACACGTTACACTGTAAAAATGTGTCGCTACACTTACGTTCATATTCTTAAAAACAATTGTTTAAAGTAGCTATTAAATAAATTTTATGTGGCTTTGAATAAAAAGAAATCATTAATTGCTTTTAATAAATTTAAAATAGGTTTGCTGCTTAATTTGATCAAATTGATCAATTTCGCAGCGTGTTAGCGCAATTTGATAAATCACTTAGAATAAAATCATTTGTAATAAATTCATTAATTTTACCTGGTCCAATAATATTCGGACAGACATGACCTAATAATAATTTTGTGTCCAATCCACTTAAATACAAAATTATAATAGGTATTCAAATCACTGAGTGCTATATTTGCATTAATAATGTAATCGTATATAGGCTTCGCGTATAATCCGTTTCATTTATGTTAATATGTGTTTTAAATGATGTAGAATGCTTTTTTCGAACATGCGTGAAATGTATACATGTATGTTGGTAAGCGTGCGCAGTTTCACGCAATCGTAAATATTATTTATACTAATTTATTTGAGTTAAAGTTTTTCAATTTTAAATTACAAATTTTAATAATGCAATTTGATTAAATTTGGAGTAGCTTATTTTTAATGCAGTTCTACATTTTATTAAAGAGTTTATTCTAAGTTGTGTATATATGTTTGTCTTGGCATTGTCCTTAAAATATTCATGAAATTGTAGTTGAACTTTCGTATATTTTAAACTACATAATTTAATTGAGCGTTTTATTAAATTTACAAATATGTATGCACTTTAGTTTCCAGAATATTATATTGTTTACTTGTACATTTTGTACAAATCGATATAGTTTCATGTTGTAAACAACTACATATACAGGCTCTACTCTAATTTTCTGAAATTATGCAATTAATAGATTTTTTCGTATACCATTTACACTATAAAATTTGTTGGTAATTTTACATAACTTTAAACGTAAAAATTCATTTAAACCCCATATAGCTGTACAGAATTTTAAAACAAATTTAATTTTAATATATTTGATATACAATTTTGATTGATGAATAAAATATAACCATACCACATTGAAGCCGTTATGAAATAGAAGTAAATGTGTGTCATTAGTAATTGTCTAGTGTTATTATTATAAATAAGCTAAAAGGTGCATATACGTTTGATAGTTCATAAAAATTGTAATATTTTCCTTATAATTAACAAATATAGAAGTGAAATTAATATAGTACAAAGAATAAAAGAACAACTATAATTTTGAAACCCTTGTCCGAAAGTACTAAAATATTTATTTGCATCACATTAAATAGGTCATCGTTTTAAATAATTGACAAGCAACCGTATTGATTGTTTTCCTTTCGTAGATATAAAGATGCCTTTGTTTTGAATTATCCAACTGTACACACAATCGAATAATACCCTTAATGCATATCCGAGTTTCCAATACAAGATGGCAATTTCAATACTTTAATGTCTTACCGCCTTATTCATAGAAGCATAAATTTAGATAACTTAAAATAACCATGAGATAAATTAACGTACATTATTTGACATTAATAAGACTTTTTACTTTCTTTTACGTGTGTGTGTGTCTGTGTGTATGTATGCGCTCTATAGCCTACACTGTTGAAGATAAAATTATGAAACTTTAAACTTAAGTTACGTAGGTATGGGAAATTATATATAATAAATCGCATCTACTATACATGTCAACTGTTTTAAATATTCAAATATTTTGACATTTAACATTTATTGTCACAAATAAGTTTAGTGAAAAAGCGTTACAAAGGTTAGTAAATAATTTAAAATATTATATGAAAATGTTTTTTAAGGTTTAAAGTACATTTGAAAGTATTTTCTTGAAATGTAAACATTTTATATTTTAATTTATATACTATCCAATCAAAATATACTGACTACGGAAAAGAAAGTTTTAGGGCTAACACTAACATATATATATATTTATATATATATATATATATATATATATATATATATATATATATATATATATATATATAATATATATATATATATATATATATATATATATATATATATATATATATATATATATATATTGATATAATGTATTAAACATTATTTAATACAAGAAGAAATAGTCGATTATTTCTATGAAATTTTAAATCAAAAATAACTACATATTTTAGAAATAAAATTTAATAATATAAATGCTATTCTAAATTAAAATTACTAGTATAAATTAATTTTTCGTTCGACACTCCCTAAATTATTTATACCGGAAGAATTATTTTATTATTGGTATATAATAACAAATTTATTTGATTTGAATCTAACAGGCATAACGTTAGTATAATATTATATTTATATCAGCTATATAGTCATTTAAGCGTATCACGCATATGCGCCACTTTTGCTTGTATATTGCTTGTCGTGTACCATACCGTGGAGAATGGTTGTGGTCACAGGAATAGAACGATACATGGCACCATACGCGTAAACAATACAAACTTGAACTCTATTAGTGCATATATTCTCTCACTATACGTAGTTTAGCATTTCATCATTACCTTTTCACGAATTTGAACCTATTCTTAATGTCTTTGATTTTAGATAATCTATACATTCATTTTCATTTAACAGTCAAAACAGTCATTTGTCCAGTTTAGTATACCATAATTACTAAATCATTCATAATTAATAACAGCTAACATTGAAATGGTGCAGTAGCATCGAATGGTATGACACTGCACCAGTATAGAAATTGTGCGTGTAACATTTGCCATTTATTATCCATAAAAATAATAGGACATGGTCCGATGTGTGTTTGCAGTACTGCAGGCTGTTGCGTGACACAGCCACCATCATTGCGCATTTGTGACGTACGTACTTTTTATGTGTGTGTACAGTCAAAGATCGTCCAATATTCTTCCCTGGACGACGGTTATCGTTGGATGTTTTTGTCGGTTTAGAATCCAGAATCATATCATGTGGAAATGTTGACAATGATTGTTGACTAGAAGTCGTTATCGAATATAAGTACCACTGGTTTTGCAGTAGGTAAATATCGAAAATAGTTTAGGTTTTCAATGGTAAATAAGTTTCGAGATAGCGTATGAAATATATACACATATATATGGAAAAATGGACAGAAATGGTTTGGCAATGTACCTTGGACGATAATGCAAATTTCAACAAAAGTTATTGTACTTTGAACGTAAATATTTGAATAGTGACATAACCGGTAATCATAGTCTTATTTCAAGTCGTTTTTATTTCATAAAACTATTGCTAGACTATTATTTTTATATATCTTATGAATTTCTACAACTTCAGACTTTTGTTTGAGTAAAGAAGTTTATTTGACGATGTTTAAAACCACTATATTTTTCGATTAGGTAGATGACTTCTTTAGAAAATATATTTAACAATAATTTTAATATATTTTTGATATATAAATAAACTACAGCTGATGCGATATTTTAAATAAACTCAACAATTTATTATAACTAGTTTTGCAATCAACAAAAGTAATATTAAATATGAGAGGATATTTTAATTAATTAATTATTTTTTAAACAACATCTCCTTAGGGTCATGGAAAAAGTTATACATTAGCACATAAGCTTTATTATTCGCTCGTGTATCTATGTTTCAGAATCGTAATAATATCAAAACAAAAATACGACTCGTATGTCTAGTTGATTCTTTAATTACAAATTTCATTACAAACGATGAAATTATTCTTGGTAATGGTAATGTTAGAAAATTGCTCGAATGAAGGAGTACATAATATGTATGGCCACTGTGAATAGAATATTAGTGGTTTTTCTATATTTCTGAAACGTATTTTAAGCTAGTTTGGTAACGAATGGTGGTACCCTAACTCTAGGCAAAGAGCGTAACGATCCACATTAATTTGCTCTTCTTTTACTTCTGGGCCGATGCCAACTGTGATACTTGGTCCACTTGGCTCGTCGAATGTGACTCGGGTCTGATTTATTGGGCTTAATACCAAGGATGGCCGACTTTATTGTGACGTTCTTGATACGACTAACATGAATAAGATACGTTGTTTGCAAGGTTAATTTTGGTCAGCAGTGTAATAGTACTACTAGTACATGCGCACTCTACATGCATAGAAAACTAAATTGAAAATTGTGTCTGGTGTAGAGTTTTCTCGTTATAAACTTTTCTCTAAGGTGTCATATTCGCTGTTTTCAAACTTATATTTAATTTATTGTAAGCTTGCAATTGCTTTAAAACTCTTCAACAAAAAAAAAATGTAAGAGTTCAATACTAACCTACTTATCAGATATCATTTAAATGGTATTATACTTCCAATTTATTTTCAAATCAAATTTAGTTCAATTATATTGGTCTCTTTACAACTTTGATCTAATTTAGCATTTACAAATATATCCTATAGGAATTAAACAACTAATTATAGCCTAATTACAGTTGTTTATTGATTTCTCATAAACATTTTTATCAAACTTTGTATCCAATTTATTGGGAAATTTAAAAGTATACCTAGAGTTGATCTACATTTTTTATAAATAGAGCGCAATTGAAATGACAACTATTTAAAATGTCACCACATATTTTGTTCTATTTGTGTTTGTTTTGGAACAAAACCATAAAATAAACAATATAAATATAAGTACATCCACCAAAATACACATAAATGATCGATATTCGATACTTCTACTATACACCAACTTACTGACCTGCTACAGTTACCTAGATAAATCACCTACTACAATTGACCACTTGCTGTATTTTACACTAACTTTGAACAGTTTTAAATCACCGAACCACTGTTATATTTGTTTTGAAAACTTTTCTCAAACTTTTTCTTCATAAACATTGGTTGGCGATTTATTCATTTGACAATGTAACTTTTGGCAAACTAGAATTTACAGAAACCCTATCCAGATTTTCATATCCAATTTTTGACAACATTTGACAACATTTACAACTTTATGCATCATTATTATAATATGACCAAACCCCATATTTTCTTTGTCAGCACATATTCTCGGATGACTCGTGCGTGCTGCAATAGTTTTACAAAATCAATTTGACATTATTTCATTGTGTTTTTGTACAACAAAGATACACAATCACAACAATATTCGTCAATCTGATCAATATATACAGGCATCTTAAAGAGAATTTTATTACTATATTTTTTATTTTTACTGAGTATCGCTACTCTACAAAGTATCGCTTTGGGCTGGGCACCAAATTTTCTAAAGGTGTAAATGGATTTTTTTCTTATATAAATATATTTATGAAAGGAGGTGAAGATCGATAAGCAATCATGGCAGTAGGAAATAGTTACGTAGGTAGATACTCGAGTGTGAATATGTCTCTTACCTACCGTTAGATATTCGGGATATTCCATACAAAAAGTATATCTAAAAGGTATAAACTATCACAGTTGAATAGCCACATTGATAGCAGGAGCCAGGACATGTGAGTGTCGTTTCGAGTCCACTTCGGGTGTGCTCGGCACATCGCCGAGACGGTTTCACCCCCCGAGCACAGGGAAACCAACTTGTCTGGCGCGCGGTCTACTACCATTGTATCGCGTATGTGTTCATCGTGCTTGCCGTCCACTTTTCAAATATTATCGGATACCGCGGATGTGTAACTTAGTACCGAAGTGGTGCCTTCGGTAACAGCGGTAGTGTTGTGCAGTGCCAACAAATCCCGGATTACAGCGCGAAACATGTGACCTACAAGGAAGTGTTTTGTTTTCGAAAATTGTGCGCGAAAAGTTCTACAAAGTGTGACAGTGTTCGCGCCACGTTCACGCAAAACGAAATTTCACGTTTTCTACTCGTCAATTTTAAAAAATAACTTGCAACTTAGTACTGCTAATTTTATAAGTTTAAAAATAATATTTCATGTTTTATACAAATCGGAAGGCAATAGAGATTTAATAGTTTTGTTTTAGCTTCGAAATTAACTGCCAAATAATGGTAACTCAGGCTAAATTGTGCCAGTTACAGCGTATAATATATAAAATATTATAATATACATTTTTTTTTTCTAAAACATATACTACGGGTCATTCGACACGTCGAGAATATTATTTAATCAATATTATACAGGTAACGAGCAAGTACTATAGCATGTATTTAAAATAAATAATGAAACACAATATAAAAGTTTTTAAAGATACACTAATATGTACTACAAAGTCTCAGCGTAGCGTAGGTTGTAAACTAGATACACATCTGTAACAAGATATTTCGCAACTTGTATTGCTACAAAAATTATTTTAATTAGTCAACTGAATTTCTTATACCTAGAAAGGTTCAAAATAGGATGAATTTTACTCGCTTTTTATTTACAAATAATAACCTAATGTAATTTATTATTAGTATTTGGTAGTAGGTACGGACTTTAGGTGCATCTTTTAGTTGAACAAAATTGCTAACTGATCCCGTCCGCTAAATGGAACAATAAAATAATTTATGTACATACCTCTGTAATACGTTTCAAATGCTATTGAACACATTGGTTCGGTTTTTAATATTGCTGACTATATTTATATTTTTTAATAACATATAGTGTTTCTTCCATTACGTTGTATTACCTAATTTAACTAGACCACTTCGATTAGGTTCATTAATTAGTATCAAATAATTAATAAGACCTTAATTCATTTATATATATATATATATATATATATATATATATATATATATATATATATATTTATATATTCTTTAAGATGCCTGTATAAATTTTCATCAGAGAGGGTGGTAGAAAACCCTTCACATCCATACACATCTTGCAAACTTTCGCCATTCAATTTTATTCTTTTATTTAGTTTAATTTTAACCCAATAACTAATCTAGTTAAGATTGATTCTTATAACATTGTGGTTATCAATTTAGAAAAAAAACCATCAATTTGAAAATGTACCTTTGATGTCAAACACATACTTAAATTTGTAAAAGAAAAATAGTTTGTTATTTTGAAGTTAATTGACTATTAAATTCAAAGTTTCGTCAGTTAAAACAAACCTGACTGAGTTTAACAATGTTCTAACTATTTAGCTCCTTTGTTTGTAGTACGAACTGTACACACGTGTAAATTTCCATAGCCACAGGGATATAGCAACGTCATGCCTCAACTATAACACACAGTCTAAGTTAATGTATACACAAAGCTAAAAGTATTTGCAAAGCTGTAGAGCAAGGTGGAAAAAAAAAAACTCAGAATAATAACCATGTCCTGAATACACAGAAACACGCAACTTGAATTCGATTCTCTAAAGTCCCATTATTGATTTAGTTAAAATCATTAGTGTATTGATCATTAGGATAGCTTTGAGCTTAAACATATATAAAAAACAATTGTGTTGCATTGTATAATATACTGACGATTTTACTATGTAAATCCACACTTTATAAATATTCAAATGCGAGTTTTGTTCTGTTACTGCACTTAAAATGCTTTGTGTTTGAAAGTAGCGGCTACAGCGCATCGTTTCAGAATAAAAATCGCGGATTTAAATTAGATTGCAAGGTATTCTAGTATGTACGTTTTACGCAACAAATCGTTTGAGGACTTAATTTTTATTTTCACGGATATTAAGTCAGCAAGTGCTTTCAAAGAGAAACTAGTTAATCATTCTCAACAACCATTTACTGGTTTGATTCTGAGTAAATCTATTATATTATAAAGAGAATTTCAAATAGGAGAGTATTTTAAAATGGATTTCCAATCGAAAAATTTCTTAGATTTTCTCAATATATCAAACATTTGATCTGAATGCTGAGATACACTAGAAAATATATTATAATGTGGTTTGACTAAAACAATACCGCAACTCTTAGATAAGTCCAAAAAGTCTAGGCCTACCAACAAGTTTCATTTTATTATTTAAAAGGTTTCTCACAGAATCTAAACTTCAGTCATAACATCTGATAAGTAGCGCAAATGTGTCTTACATACCATACCAACGAAATGCCTGTAGCAATGCATTACTTATATTCTTCATTTTGAGCCAATTACATTTCAGTATTCTTGATACTTTCCCCAAACCATTTCAAAAGTTAATTTCGAATTACTTACTTACAAAATTGGTAGTGGAGTATACCTCTTCTTCTTTTTTAGAGTGTATGATGTGTCGAATACAATTGAGGTTTAAAAGAGAATGATTAATAACAGTTCTCTTTCTTTCGTTATAATACGGTAGTTGGTTGCACCGTTAGTCGTGCAGTTAATCACCGTCTCGGAGACTGAAAGCGATACTCCCCTTATAAATGGACTTCAAGTCCAATGGTTCTACCGCCGTATTGATGATCTCCCCTATACACGTCGGATGTAACCGCTAATTTGTGTATCGAACCAATTCGTCCTAAATTGTAACGAAATGACGTCGCACTATGAAAGGTTATTCAACAAATTCTTTTACGGACCCTGCGACAATGTACTGTGTTCAATTAATCGATTCATAAATAATAAATTTAGCCGCATGTATTAAATTTATTACTATTTTAGGATATTTATGTTTCTATGTACCTATTATAAATATCTATTTTTGAATCTTCAATCATTTTGATTGAGGATTTGAGTTCGTTCACCATCAACCTACTTTAGTGAACATTTATGATTTTTCACGATTTACACTGGAAATTCTTATATAACAGAAATATTTATACTTAGAAACATAAGAGTTACTCAACATGTATTAACTGCAATTATACATATGTTAACTATTAATATCTGTGTAGTGATAAACATATTTGTAAATTTCTCTGATTATTTAATATTTAAGTATATTTTTACAGTGTAGATAAGATTATTAGTTAGTTATCTCACTTGAAATTAATAGGTATTTGATTTACGTTAGTGTTCCATTAACGTATACTTTAGCTACTACTGAGTTCCTTATTTGATTAGATGCTTGTTCCTGCAAACTAATATAGAATTGTAACGTAACTCTAAAGTGCTATTTCTAAAGACAAATATATTAGAGTAGGTAGATAAAATCAAACAAATAATGACAGTTTATTAATTAATAGACTAATTTTGATTGATCACCAATGGGACCGATTTTGAAAAATACGATATATAGGTACTTGAATAAATATATTTTGGTAACAAATTCAAAACGAATGCAGATTGTTTTCATTGTATTTTTGTTCCGTTGCAAATCATGCATAATTCATATACATTTTAAACGTGATAAATATATCACGAAGTGACCAGTTGTAGAGTTTTTGACATTTGAATATAAATCTTTGTCAATATATATGTTCAATGTATTTATGTTATCCTATCTATAGAATAGACCAGTGCAAATTAATTGTAAATGCCCTAGAAGTGAAATCGTTATTTTTGGAAATGATAAAATTATTTAAATTTTATTATGCAATTGAAGAAATATTGGTAGTTTTATAAAATATCATGTGGCGATTTGGAGCAGAATCTTGATTTAAAATAATAGATTCTATATATTCTGCCGTTAAAAATTGGGGTTAGTAAGGGATAAGTAAAATTTATTCCAAATATATAAACGTGTACTTTTAACCGGATAACCTTGCGTTAAAAGAAGATATATAATTCTTAAGTAAATTGGAAGACGATTTGGGAAGCAATAACTGTAATTCAACCATTGTGGAGCATATGTTAGCATACCTAAGATATTTTCAGTGTAAGTTAATCGAAATTGGAATAGATTTTTATTGTGTCCGTTGCGTCTGGGGGTTTGGCAGAATGCAGAAGATACATCATCGTGTAATAAATTTAAACAACACACGTACCGTGAACAATATATGTAAATCCAAGAAATGTTTGCCGGTGGTACGAGTAACGTCCACAGCATACACTCCGTTGAAAAATATAAAACTTTGAGGCCATCGGTCTCATTTGAATTTTATGTGTGGACGCATTACCATATACATAAGTCATGTTAAACTGCTCTTCTGTTCCGATTGAAAAAGTCGATATTGTTCTAAAATAAAGCTAGCAAATATTCATCAAATAACATTTATAATTGATGCATAATTTTGCATTTAATAAACATTTTATACAAATAAATATATAGGTACATGAGCAACTTTGTATTTAGTTTTTGTAAGTGCCAATATATTGGGCATGGGAAACGAAGCATAAGCATATAAACGAGAGAGTTATAGTTGACTCTGGTTACTTTTACAGTATTTCGAAGAAGTAATTAGGAAAATGAAAGATATTATATTTTATTATAACATTTGTTGCAACGCATTTCCATTAAATGGTATAGTTAATAGAAAGGTACTTTTAAGATAGTGAAATTATGTTTTCATTAAAGCTCTTTTGTTTCATGATAATCTCAGTAGCCATGGCACTTAAAAATTAAATTATTACAAAGCCGATTCAAATACAGAATCTTCTATTTTCAGTCATGTTAATTTTCAAAGAGCACATGGCCTATATGGCCTCATTAAAATATTTTACTTCTTAAATTTACTTAAGTTCAACAAAACGTTAGTTCTTAATTCGATATTATTCTAAAACCATTGACTACTACTTAGTTAGTAAGTTGCTAATATATTCTCAAGCTGCATTAAGCTCATATATGTTTGCTCAAATTACCACACCCAGAACATTTTAATTTGATTTTATAACAATATATATATAAATATATATTATTATTATTAATCACTGCTTATATTTGCATAATTAATTTGGACAGCGTTCAGTCTGTATTAAGCAACAAATATGTATTTTAACAACTTTATTCATAAATTGCTGTTTTGCTTATAAACAACTATGCTTACAAAATCCGAAAACCCGTAAATGTATATTTTATATGGAAAATACGAACGATCAACATCAAATCTGAATACTTACCGTCTGTATTTGCATCATATTTATTCTAGACAAAGAAAATTGTTCCAGATTATACAAATTTAACTAAAATACTAAAAAAAGGTCTTTCCAATAAACACAGTGGTTGAAAAGACGTTGAAATGTCTAGTTTATTAAGATTAAGATAACTAAAAGCAAATTAAACTAAGCTCATTTTGAATTTTAATACATACGCAATCAAATATTGACAAAATAAATATGTTTTTGAATTAAATGGTCATAGAATGTTATTTAGTGCGAAATAAATATATTTATCACAAGCTAGTGCTTCCATTGAATTCCAAACGCATGATTTATTAATTGGAACAATTATATCATACTGTATCTATAGTATCAGTATGCATCTAGATACAATTTGTATGTTTTTGAAAACAACAACGTAAATAGAGAGGTTTTTTAGGGGGGAGGGGAAACATCCTTTTTTGATTAATACAGTTTATAAAAATCTAGTTTCTATTTACTATTATTAATCGTTATTCTTAACAAATTTTGGTTACACAAGATGTATATACTCCTTAATACATGTGTATTAAGTTTAGCTACAGTCATAATCTCAAAAATAAAAACTGTAAATTTAATTAATATTTTATAGTAAAATTAAATGTTAAAAAATCGCCCCAGGCATATACAAATCTTAAGTTTAAAGTTTCATAATTTTATCTTCAACAGTGTAGGCTGTAGAGCGCATACACACACACACACACACACACTCACACACACACACATACACACACACACACATACACACATACACACACACACACACACACAGACGTCATTCCAAAAATAGTCAGACTCGATTCAGGGAAGGTCAAAAGGTGTATTTCCGTTAAAATTTCGAGATTTTTTTTTTTCCGTGATTGCAATACTTACTTATTACTTCGTAAAAGAAAGTAAATACATGCTACTTATGTTATGTTACATTATGGATTATGGCAGCCACAATGAATATTTCAAAAATAATTTTAAAGATTAAGCTTTATTTAAAAATCTCATCTATTTCTGATAAAGTTCAAGCTATAGAAGTTTACATCTTGTTCTTGACTAATAAAAGTTTATAGCAAAGCCATGATAGGTTGGTAATACTATTAAAACCATAAAAGTGAAGAAATCGGTTTGCTTATATTGTCTTTTAACACCATCTTTGATGAAAAGTCGGATTATCGACCACGGAATACATTACATTATACCTATATTCGTACAATAGAAACCGGGATCTTTTAAATTGGTAAATGATATTTAAATCATGTTTCTCTTCAATTTAACTTATCTCACCATAAGTTTTTAATTCTGTACAGAGAATTTGTAAAATGCTGAAAATGTAATTCGTTTTAAATGAGTTAAAAAACAAACGGAGATTTGAATAAATATATCGATTTATGCAATAATTTTTACATTTATTCATGGCAAAACTGCACGCTGGTTGTACAAATTCTCTTCACAAAATTATTTTATTAAATGCAAATGAGATGCTTTTTCTTATACCAAGTAACATCTACAGACATTATATATATATATATATATATATATATATATATATATATATATATATATATATATATATATATATATATATATATAAATTCAAACTGACATTTTCCTATGAAATTTCAATGTTTGGCAAGTGGCACCACAATTAGGATTTGTGGTGGTTATTTTAAAAATAAATCACATTTGTTTAATTTCCGTAATAAATGAAAAAAAGTGACAAAAACTGTAGCTGCGAGCGAGTTGCCACAATAACAATAACTCTTGATTTATTGCGACATGGTCAAGCAATTGTATTTAGAGTAACGTACAACTATTTTATTCTAAATATGTTAATCTCTGACGTTATTACAACTACGTTTTTTTCATTTGCAAGGCACGATGTTTTTCTAAACGTTCACCTTAAATACACATAAAAAGTCATGACATTTGAATGTTTAAATCTAATTATTCGCCATTTAATTTTCGCAGAAAGTAAAACAATTTAAAAATGCAAGTTCATCAATTAGTATTTCTATCAATAAATGGATCACTCGTACAGACGGTCAAAACGTGAAATTTCATGGTTTATAAACAACAAAACACAGATGTTGAAAAGTTATTGGAATGCATTTGAAAATCAAAGTTGGATTACTTATTAGAAAACTGAAAAGTTCGGTGTGTGACTGACGTGAAATGTGAGTGCTGTAAATAAGAGCGTTTGCTTATTTCGGGGAAAACAAATGTCGACTAGTATATCGAGAAAGTCATAATACAGATCGAGATGCCAAGGGCGTAGCATTTATGCTACGCATAACACATAACAGACAGCATGGCTGCTGTTGCGGGCCTCTACGGATTGGGCGACGAAGCACGTTACTCCAAGTACCGCCAAAATGCTACGTGAGTTTTATATAACGGATGTAATTAGACACTACTTTACTCACTCTTCACTACACTTTATATATATATTGTATCACTTTCTCTCACGTGCACTACATCACAGAAATGATTTTATTTTATTTTTGAGCAATTTCTTCATCTGCTTCCATCAAAATATTACACGTATTATCCATGGAATATGCATCAAGTTAATAAATTTATATTGTTTTTTACATCAAAACAAAAAAAGTAAATTTGCAATTGCTCACAAATTACTTTTAAAGCAAAATACTTTAATTCTAGTATTTTTTTTACTCCAACTTAAGGCTAGTTTGTGTTTGATTCTAATTCCTGGACAGACCCCCGAATATAATATTAATAAACAATATTGATAACTCTTTATGGTTGTCTTCCTGAAAATTATTTGCTAAATATGAACCTAGTTAAATTCTAATTGAAACTGAATGTACATCCTTGTAATACTTTATATGAGCTTGAACTATTTTGAACCATCACTAATAAATGAGCAACAATTTTCCATTCCAATTAATAATTTCAAAATGATAATTTAAACCATTTTATTGCTTGCATTAATTTACTCCATAACCGTTTAAATACATTATAACATGTCCATGATATTTGTTATATTTACGTTATAAAAAGTAATATTTATTGTATGTTTTATGGCATTGTGCCTAACTGAGAGACAATACTATATATCTAAATACGACGTTGCTCTTTGTGTCAAAACTTATGACCGTAAATGAACATATATCTTACAGCAAGTACTTCAGCGTAAAATTGTGGAGCTTCGCCAATTTTTAGGCAGATATCTTTACAGAAGCAAATCGTAAAGAAATTCAAAATTGACTGAATTACCGCAATGCGGAATTTGCACTGTGTACGATGCCAATATGTATTGTATATATAGTACGTAAATGTCACTATCATTCAAAATATTTATTTTATCTTGTTTTACGATAGTAAAAATTACTTAAAGTAAAGT
Organism: Nebria ingens riversi; assembly: GCA_018344505.1. Taxonomy (NCBI): domain Eukaryota; kingdom Metazoa; phylum Arthropoda; class Insecta; order Coleoptera; family Carabidae; genus Nebria; species Nebria ingens. The sequence continues at coordinate 37,471 of JADQWA010000456.1, forward strand.
TTGAGTTGCCTTTCTAAGTACTACACCATAAGTTTGTGTTTCTGTATTTACTTTTTAAATTAGTAGCAAATATTTATTTACAAGTTAAATACGATTATGTTAGATGAATGATTAATGGTTCAATTCTGAGTTTCCTGTTTATAAATTCTTAAATCTATAACTACAAATTTATAACAACCATTAGATATAGATATTATTTAAAATATAATTTTTAATTAATAATTATATTTTACGTTATATCTAACTTGATTCATTAAATTCTGTTATCTGCACAAAAATGAGAGGAAATTTATTATAAAAGTTTTACCATTATCTCTGGCAATTTTCAAAATTGAAAATGCAAGCCAAATTAGGTTTAAATTATGAATGCCTGCGTCACATTGTCGCCAAAAACTACATGATACTGGCGCAGTGACAAGACCTTTGTGTCTCGACAACTTGCTTTCGTTTCAATAGATTATCTGATATACCGAAGAGGAAATTACACCATATCTAAATCTTTTCTAAAGATATAATTATTAAAAATCAAAATCTGTAAAAGTCGAATTCAGTTTGTAGAGTTATTTAAAAATAATTATATTTCAACATAAATAATTGCTACTGCTAATATCCGAGTCCTATCAAGGATAGGTAACGTTATATTTTATCAGGATACTTTTTGAAGACACGTTATTAAAAACTAAATTGTATTAAATTCAGTTTCTCTTTATAGAATTGTATTGATTATCTATTTATGTACCTACATGTTATAAAAATTCAATAAGGCATACTAATAAAAAGTAGTTCATAGGTTTAGGTGACTGTAGGGACAGCAATGTTGATTGCTCATATTGTTAGTGTGACTATTGGGACTGGGAAATTGCGGTTAAGACTTTAAGGTTCCTGATTGTTATATAGCTTGGATTTTTGCGAGTTGAAAGCAACAACAATTGCATTTCTATAAATTTATAACTATTGTAGTTGTGCACTTATATTTTTTTAGTATTCATATTGAAAAATATAAATTAAAACATTTTTTATGACGCTATGCCATTATTTAATGATATCAGTAATTACATACTCCAACAGGATTAGTATCCATAAATTAAATTTAATGTGATCTATAAAGTTGAATCATGCTATCACATTCCGGTTTAGTTATATTAGAAACGTGCACTACTAAATAGAGTTTAGTGTAACCAATCTTTCAACAATTAAAAGTCAATATTGGTCATTTAATAAGCAACTAACATAGCTAATCTATAAATAATCAAAGGTACTTTAAAGTTTTTAAGCCGTGGTTATAAACATGGGTTTGTTAACTATACGTTTAACCAGCTTATATAAATGCCGAATGTTGTCCAATTTGATTAGAAACAATTCATGTTCGCGAATGATCTAAAGTTTAGAGAAATACTAAATAGTCGGCGGTCACGTATCTGGTTGAAGTATTAGTGATTCCCACCGAAATACATACGTAAAACACTATCGTGTGAACTACATGCTGCCGCCTAACCGCCTACTGGTATATCTACTTGCTTGCTTTAGTGCTTATGTATTGCAGGAACAATGAGTATAGGTAGTGGACGCTGGTCGTGTAACAGCCGCAGTCAAACTGATTAATAATTCAAGCATTCAGCAACACATGACTTGGTCGGTGATATTGATTTCTGCCCCCGCGTGCAACACCGGTCGAACCCATGTGCACGGGGAATTACGAGGGTGTGAAATAATATAAAAACATATATGCATATAACTTTTAGAGTAATAATTTTCCTGATACTTGTTAAGGGAATATAAAAATGAGTGATACACTTCACAAACAAATATACCAACTGTAGTTACGATTGGAATACAAGAAACTTCAATTCCGTATAGTATCTATGGTAACTCAATTTGTATACACGAGAAAAAGTATTTCTCTAAAGACGGTATATTAAAATAATAAATTATACCTATTAAATTTGAGATCGAAAGTTATTTCACGTTTTGTTTGTACAAATACTGGCTCCTGTAAATAACTCTTGCCTGACGTAGTGACCATGACCTATTTCACTGTTGGACTCCTGAGAATTCTTAAGGGCTGCCACTTACTTTGTTAAAGGCTAATAGGACACAGTGTGCTAGTTGACCAGTATACTGTCAAACTTGTGGGACTAGCATTCGTCATAGAAAGATTTTCAATTCGGTTATATTCGTTGAAATTGCTTTTGTTTCAAACGGGTAGCAGTTTTATTATTATTTTTTTTTTTTTTTATATAAAAGAAATTGAAAGCAATTTACACTTTCATTTAAAATCGTCCACATTTTGTGAGTTCATATAAGTGCGAGTATTTCTTTTAAATAGATTCTATTACAGGTATCCGATAATTTTCGAGCACTTTTGATTCTCTTACACCAAACGCAGAATCTTTTTATCGCCAGAGTGTTGTGTTTATACTCTCGATTAATGAATCGATCTCATCTCGAAAGTGTATTAAAGTTCAGCAATCGGAACAAAATATCACCACATTTCCGATACAAGTTTACAGAAGCATATTGTTTTCATTTCCATTTGTGTTAGGAAGCTTTATACCGATTAAAAACGGAAATATTAAAATACCTCACAATCGGTTTATAGTTACGATTTCGTTTGAATGATCTCTAGTACATATATATATATATATATATATATATATATATATATATATATATATATATATATATATCAATCTCGAAGTTGCATATAAAGCAATTTTTAAGCTTCATTTAAACTTTTTTAGATTTTTTTTTCCAAATAACATATATAAATAATATTATATAATATATATATATATATATATATATATATATATATATATCGAATATATAAATATTTTTAAGCTTCATAAACAATCTCGATTTAGTTTTCCATATTACATGTATATATATATTCATATATAATATTTATATATATATATATATATATTATTATAAATATATATATATATATATATATATATATATATATATATATATATATATATATATATATAATATATATATATATATAGTTAAGAACGATTTACTAATAGTACACCCCGTGCGAGTATTTCTTAGTAAACGTATAAGTCTTCTGATCTCTGTTACAAGTCAAGCCGTAACCTTGGAATTCATTTCCTGCTGCTGAAACCTTATACTATAACCGTTGCCGCCCTTGTAACCTCGTTACCCATTCATATTTTCAGTGTCGAGCTTTTAACGTTCAAATCTTTTCAGTGCATATCTTGTTGTACGTTTATTAGGGTATTTTTTATTACCTATCCTGATGCAGATTTAACTATTTTTATTTCTAATGTTAGTATACTAAGAAAAACATGTTTTGAACAAGTATACATATATGCACAACCGCATAGATATTTACAGTTAATAAATGCGTAACTACAATATATATTTTTGTGTGCATCTGTAATTTTCGTATATTTTGTGTATAAAATATTAAGGTAATTGTTATATAAAGTCAATTGAATTAGTATACATTTAATATGAAATTTATTTGACCGCAATATTTGTATTAATAAAAAGTTTCTGACAACTTTAAGTGTATACAACTAAAATAAAACCAAAAAGAAAATAACTAATGTACTTTTAAATAAGTAAAATTATATTCGCATTAAATTAAAATCAAATATCTCTACGTGCTTCGTGTAGTCAGTTCCTGGAAATGGACATTTTCTTTTAATAAACTTTTGAAACTAATTTCACGTTCCTAAGAGAGATGGCGCCACGTACGCGGAATTTCTTGAATCATACTTGTTAGGAGAAATATTTCTTATAATATATTTGAAAATTGATAAATAATACAAATCATTTAAAATTCGTTTTATAGTGAGGATATTTGGCGTTAAGAAAATGTATAATTTATATATCTTGTTAGTGAGATATAATTAAACAAATTTTATTTCTCTCCTTTTACATTAGATGCGTGTTAATTACTTAATATAAATATAAATTAAACGAACTATGCAAGTTTAAGCTGTAAAAGAAGTTATCCTTGAACTACTTGTAGGAGAAAATGTTTAGTTGTAATATGAAAGAACGTAATTTAACTAAATTAACCCAATACATAATAGGTTTTTTTTTTAAACAAATTAAATAACAAGCAATGTATTTCTATGTTTGGAATGAACGAGTGTAAAGGGGGCGTTGTCGCCGTTACGTTTACTTTACGCGCAACATAATCAATATTTTGATACAAAGCTGAGAACAGTTTTACAATGATTTGAAGGTTTCTTGTTAAAAATAATCATAAACCTAACCTTCCTTTACACAACCAACTGTTCCAGTTAAACCATTCATTCTATATCTAGACTGCGTTCATCTATTTATAAGCAAGATGCTTCGCATCCTCACTAAAAATAGCCATGATAAAAACAGCATACATTGCTGGCCGACACTAATATTCATTGCATTCACAAATAAATATATTCAATTTTAGTGTGATGCATATTCAAGATTCACATTATGTCCTATTCAAATGAATGTGACATATTGCTGACATTTATAGATTAAACTGTAGACTATTGTGTTTGGTAAAGATATTTATTTTTTGTGAAGATTCTTAATGAAGTCGTTTTTTATCCAACATTTGTGACAGTCAAAGAGAGTTTAATGTTTAAGTATGAAAAAAGTTATTTGGTTTTTATTTGGTTTCTTTTTGTTGACATCAACCGAAATAGGAAACTGGCGCCAAGAATGATTGATGAGGATTTAAGTGTATGATGGAATTCTGATATTTGATAATTATATACCAAGTATTTAGAGTTTTTTAATTATTGGTTGCATTAGTAGATCGGTTAGTATAATTGTTTCATAAAAGCAATTTCTAGTTGCTTGCTCATCATCATTTGAGACATTTACGATCAAAACAAAGTCAGGAAAATGTATTCCAGTATGTAACGATCTTACGTCTTTTTAATATCTGTTTTTGCTAATGACAATTTTATTCGATTTGGCGCCTTTTGGACTTGTCTAGTATGTTGTTCCAATAGATCTAACCATAAAGATCTTTCTTTATGTGCAATGTAAGATATGTGTTTCCAATACCAAATTGTCGGTGACAAATGGTGAAAAGCTTTTTGCCAATGAACTGTTATTATGTATCATTTTAGTGATAGATACATTTGTCTTCTTGTATGATATAGGATTTTGGCCTATTGCCAATCAACTGTTGATTGGTGCGTTTTCTTGTTTTCGAGGCCAATCTGTAGTTTTATTTAAAAAGTTTCTTGTGCCACTTGTTGTGAGTGGTGCATTTTAAAAAAAATTGTTTTCTATTGCGTTTGTGATGTGCTGTAGTTATTATTAATAAACAAACATCAAAGCATATAGGCATGTGTGTGTGGGCATGTAGAGTATATTTTGGACGTCGGTTATGGGGGCGAGCGCATGGGTGCCATCAGCTGTACGTAACGTACAGGACCAGTAAACTAATGCAGTCAGCCAGTACGTTGGCGTAACCGTGGCAACGGAATTTCCGCGTGCTGATGTTGTATAGTGGCGATATCGTACGGAAGGGGATGGTAGCAAGCAAGCAAGCAAGCGGCCGGTGCGCTCCTGGTCGATATTGATTGCCGCCGTTGCCGCTGCCACCATCGCTGGCTGCAGCGTGTCTCGCGCCGCACCCGACATGCGGCTCCGTGATCAATGATGATCTCGCGTCCCACCCCCATTACTATCACGTCTACCACTCCAGCATCACCGAATGTCACCAGATCTTTGCTTCGCTGCTGCCACCATCCAGTGCTCCACACTACTACCCTACTACTAGCGCCGAGCGCGCCCCAACAAACAAATTGTAACTAACCTGAGCCCAGACAGTAGGTAGTAGGTGTATGTTGTGTTGTGTAATTGGCGGGTGCGCCAGTGCTACCGGCAACGCACTCCCAAACGATCTTCCTTGTTACGTACAACGTGAAATCATGTGAGCGCGGGAATATTTAAATAGCTCATGGTAATTGGGCGTCAGTTAGTTTGGCACCGTCAGCCAGCCAACAACTATGCTATTGTTAATGTGTACGACAGTGTTTATGTTTTGGTGCTCTTGACGGGAGCACATAATCGATGGACTATAATTAAACGGGAGTCGTGAACGTGTCAGTGTGAAGAAGCGTCGTGGTGGTCGTCTGTTTGTGTGTGAAGCGCCGCGCGCATACACCGCCGGATCTGTGTCCCCCATCACGTGGTCATGTTTCCCGGAGTTCGCACACGCGGTTTCTAAAGTTGGCAATTCTGATAATCCGACAAGTACCGAACAGTACCGAGTGATAGTAACGCCAGAATCCGAGACGCGGCAATTTTGGATACCTGGCTGCAGTTAGTTGCTGGCACATCGGAGGAAAGTGGTGCGCCGTGCCGCATGAGTTGTGTTGTCTGTCCCGGATCGTGGGTCCCCTGGCGTTCTGTGTGAGCCCCGGAGTTACCGGATCGTTTGTCTGGTTTATGTGCGTGTGATACTAAGCCCGATTACATTCATGCTCAGACATTCACGATAGGCGTGCTCAAAGTGACAGCCATCTTGTCATTAGGCCATGGGGCCCGGGAGGGGGAGCATGCGCCCCCTCTCGTAAACGCCATAACACGCCAAGATTTCCCGCATCGAGTTCGTAGAGAAATGGGGGCTGACCCCTGTCCTCAAGCCGAGGCAGGACCCACGCCCCCGGCGGAATGGTGCGGAGGACCACGGCGACACCAGGTATTCGTACATGTATGTTGCCCTTGACCGTTATTGCTTCCACATCCTTGCTCACCCAAACATCCGCCGCCAGTCTCCTCTCATTCATAACAGCCACCACCATGGACTACATCATCATCATCATCATCCTCCTTGTTGCGCGTACGACTTCATCTGTCTACCGCGAGCTACCTACATCATTGTCAACCATGTCATCGTCATCATCATATGCTGGTTCATGTCTCGTCTACAACCCCATATTATTACATCCCCACAAATGTGTACGACAGCTTGTCAAATTAACCGCCAATATCATCGCCCAAACCGGGTCTCCTAAATAACTGGTTTATCAGCATTGGAAACCTGTTTGCACCACGCGTTACTTTCGTTTCATAGACCTATAACCCAGTACAAGTCTCCAATGTGTTGGCAATTGTTCCAATTTCTCGAAGTTGCGAAAGCTTCCCTACGGTCATTGTTCAATGGACGTTGTTGTATCCACCGTTTGTATCTACGACCAGAAGATGGCAGTACTTGTAACTAATGTCACTTCCTGCGGATGTCTCGTCTTCCTCATTGTGCTCGATCAATTTTTGATTACTATCTCAAATGGAAACGATGTCATTTTTTTTAAAATTGAGTGTTGTCGCTCAATTTTAGATTCAATGATAACAAATTAATTTTACACACACACATTAGGGGTTCCAAGTCACTGTCGGAATTGAAATCATGCCTCAAGGAAGTACAACTTCTTTGTATTTATAGAAGATAAGTGCAGCTTGTTTGCTGGCAATCATCCAAGTCACTAATTATGCTGAATAAGACAACTTCAGAACATCATATTTTGCATAGAAACCTACTAACACAGATATTTTGCATATTCTTTCAGTTATAATGTCATATTGATATATTTTCCTAAACTTGAAACTTAAACAAAATTATTTCTGCATCAATATGTTACACTAAAAATTTATTTCATAGGAATATATGCAGTACCTACAGGATATTCAGTATGGTTTATAGTAAATAAGTAATTGTTAGAACATATATATATAAAAAAAAACAAACTTGCCAATCTCTTCATTTAATAAGAAAAGACGTAAATGAAATTTTGTGATAATCATTGTTCGTCTTTGTACTTTGTGTGTATTTCTGTTTCCTTGTATATTTACGGAATTTATTTAAATCAAACAAACATTTATTTTTATTTTGGCACATTTATAAATCATAATATTGATTCTAGTAAAATCTATTCCGTATCACAAAGTTACAAAATAGTTTTCAATACGTAAATATTATTGGCAAAAGAGTAAATTAAGTGTTATGGATTATTTTAACAAGCAGAAAATATTTGTGTACATGATAGATCGTTATTATTTTCTCGCTGTTTTTAAAACCGGAAATTAATATGATGCTGCTGTGACCATTTATCATTTGATGAAATGCCACCGCAATTTTATGACGCGAAATTGGTTTTCAGGTTAAAAATAAACCTTTTAAACATGTATTATTGTGATGCCATTTATATTATTTATAACTATTCAAATATTTTATAAAAAATAACTTCAATTTAGATTTTTAAATGCTTAACACATTTTTAGAAGTTTGGCTAAAATATGGTGAGCTTAGAAAAATCTCAAGTACGGACAAAATTTAGTAATTGTAATACAAATGCAAATAACATAAAACCATATAATTGGAGTATATGGTCTTCGTTCCCAATATTTTTATCACACATCGTATGTCAATACACCTGTAGAAAATACCAAATCTGTCAATTCGATGATATACTCAGTTATTAAAGTAAACAGTTTTTGAGTAATCTTGAATGATTTATTCCCAAATACAGAGCATAATAGTTTTATATGGGTATCATATGCACTAAAGTCTTGTGTCAACATTCATAAATAGGTTGTGATTTAGAATTAGCTATATTTCAAGAAGATATCTTTCTGCGTAGGATAATTTGTGTGAATGTTCACCGATTAATTTCCGCCAAATAGCAGCAGTAGCAGTATAGAATTTGATACGATCACTAGTTACATCCAGCCCAGCTCACCTCGCCGAATTGTTTGTCGTGTGCAAAATTCCCTTTTGGTATAGAGCCGTTTTCCTGCACCAAACCGACGTCCTGTTCAATATTGCTCGACGCGTCCATCCATGTGACAAGCGTTCTCGTAGCCAGGCGTCGCCTTGGTTACTGTCTGAAGGTCGTTGTATATATTCACCCTTCATATCGGTTACCATACCAGCAGAGCCGAGCTGACTAACAGTACACACCAGACATACAGTCTACAACAGCTTTTTAGCTTTCCCATCTACTCTGTTCAAATACATTTGCAACCATACTCATACAAGCATTTAAAAATTTACTTACACCATTTGGTATTTGATAAATTAAGATTTACTAATTGAAAAGCCTATTCCTATGTTTTTTTGGAAATTAAAAGTGAATTGATTTAAGAAAAACCTTTAAATTTCTATGAATTTAGTTTGTTTATTTAACTAAAATTTAAAAATAAGTTCAAATCTCATATATATTTTGCCTAGTGTCTCTTCTTGTATATTCCATTTCGAAAGTAGTTTAATTCATTTAACATCTACACAGAGTAACTGTTCCTAAATACAATCTCAATAAAAATGTACAAGCCACATATATATATATATGTTTTACGAAACATGAAAATGCGAACCCGTGACTACTAAACCGTTAAACGAATGCCTTACCATTGCGCTAGAAGGTCTCTTGCGTGCCGTTTCAATTGAGATGTGTTGTTTTTAATACTTTAAAATAACATATATGTAAAATTGCCTATATAAAGATAATTTGATGGTTGAATGTCCCTTAAAAAAATGTTGTATAATTATTCTTGTAATATGAGTAAAAGTAACCTGTACCCTACGCTTTTACATGTATTACAGTAACAGTTGCGCTCATTGTGATCACAGGCTATTTGAAACTGAGTCACGTAAATTTATATGAATAATTCATGCTGTACAAGCTCTTGACAAATTTTTGATAAATTCTATTTAGTGGTTAACTACCGCATATGGAAATTATTTGAGTTGAGGAAACCTATTTTCTTGACCTTTGACCCATTAATCACGTTTGATTTACATCTTAAGCTCAAATAATGTTGATGGTGTAACTTTAGTTAATTTATATAGATAAGTAACATTTAATGTTTGTAACTAATGTTGCTTGTGTTCAAATTACAAATTGGTTTTATACATTTCTTTTTGGTAAATTTCGTACTTTTAGATATATACATTTTTTGATGAACATATAAATTCGCTGATGTTTAGTTTAAATAGTAAAAAGTATTTTGTATGGGTTCAAATAGAACTGTCACTAGATTACGAAGATTATTTACATGAGCGACCTTCTGCTTTACCAGAATACATTAGGTGCGTTCGGTGCGGTACAACTATGTAGCTTCTAATCCTAGAAGATTGTTCGCGAACTTGCGTATACGAACCTATAGTCTGTTTTTCATAAGAAAAGACAGTGTTAGTCGAATGATGTACCTTGTCGCTCTCATTTATGAAGTATTACACCATCTTTCTCAAACAAAGGATAGCGCTTATGTTATTTTAGTGAGAGCAACAAGGTAGATCGTACATCTTCTTATGAAAAACAGACTATAGTGTTAATGCTTATGCACAGCATAGGTAACTCTTATATTTTAATTTGCGTATAAGTAAAAATTCGTGAATCGTGAATGAAAATATGTTGGTGTCTTTGATGAAGTTATCTGGCAACACAGACTCCAACAAACCAAAAAATAATTAAAATAAATGCGATAAGCAATGCGTTTATAGTTTTGAGCGCTAGGCTCTTAGTTTCGGTTTGATTAATATGACTTTGCGGGACATGCAACCACACATGAATGGAAGTGGTGGAAGGCCATAGACGTCAGTAATATAACTCGGTGTTGGTGGTCTGCTTGTTGCCTTTGTTTTGTTTGTTGGTAGGGTAGTGTAGTCTGTAGTGATCGTGTGCCAAGCAGACTACCAGTCGCCGCGCCATTCCCACATTTACCATAACAAAACACGAATCATCCCCTTCTATAAACGCGCGTCTTAAATGACCTACTAATATATATATAAATATTTTTATATCTTACAATCACAATTATGTGTTGATATTTTGAAAATATTGTTGGATCAATTTCAAATTTTGTTTTTACAATATACTGAGCGATCTAACTTAAAATATTTAGTAAGTTATGTGAAACATAGTTAAAGTTACTTTAAAATATTAATGATAACGATCCCGTAATTTATATATATATATATATATATATATATATATATATATATATATATATATATATAAAAATACCGCAAAAATTGCTGGCCTTGAAATGAACTGGACTAACGGAAGGCATATAAAAGAAATATCATTTTCGTTGTTTCCGTTTCCTATTAAGTGTGGGCGCGCCAAGATAGGACGCGCCGCGACGCCACTGAGTTCTTTGGTTGGGGGTGGTTGGTTGGTATGGTATATATATATATATATATATATATATATATATATATATATATATATATATATATATATATATATATATATATATATATATATATATATATATATATATATATATATATATATATATATGTATATAGTGGATTCCCGTGCCGGTGCTATGCCAGCGTGAGCAGCCCCAGTATCGATCCTTTTGCAATCTGAACATCCGCAGCATGCTGCTCTGCAGACACACGGCGGCCGACACTGTGAGGGTGGGGCCATCCTCACCCACACACGCGTATATATACGCACTTTCACGCACATACCTGTATGACAAAATAAACCTCCTGTTAGGAGACTGCTACTTCCGTTTATTTTCTTTGTTAGAGTTACATGAAAGTTATAGCAAAATTCTTAAATGTCAAATTTTTCAATTCATTAAGTACACACATCTATATTAAAATGTAAATCATTGCTTTTACAAAAGTGATAAAATAATCGTTTTTGAACCATGTGGAAATGTAACTAAATGATAATTTTAACTTGTTGCACATATAAACCTCATATACTTAAGCAACAAGTACGAAATTCTAAGTATGTCTGTAAATTATATTCAACCATATAACATCAAAATGTACATACATACAATAGATATTGATGGTCAGTTTTTGTTTATTGCAGTATACTCTTTGGTATTTACGATAGGATTTAAAATACCAACAGTAGGCGTTTCTAGTGTTTACACTTTCATCTAACCTCGAACTCTTTCCATGGTCATGTTACACTTTATAACATGGATATTGTTTTCTATACAACGCTTTTTAAATTGCATAGCATTTGTTAAAGCAAGGAAACTTTTTCATATACCTACAAATTCCCTGTTTTATTCGCCATTTTTTTATGATTTATTGTATGCATTTTATTCATATGTTGTTGCTACAATAATAACAAAATCTCATCACAATCAAATTTATTCCCTAAAATTCAAATAGCTTCCGGAATTTTGATTAGGTAATATTATTTTAGCAGCGATTTTAAATTTGTATACTGGCACAAATTGTAGCATTACTCATTGTCAAACAAATCATAAATATTGTTGTTTCATTTTATACAAATTTCACTTACGCTTGACTTTTGATTACACTGTAAAATTATAGCTGTTTTCATATTTAATGTAAAACTTATTTAATTATACCGAATTTAGGCTAATTATTACACTGAGGATAAGTAAACTCATACTTATGTTTATAACAGTCACACCGTTATTAACAATTAATATATTAATAACTGTAATAAATATATTTTGTCACTTTTATTAATTTAAATATATTAGTCGCAGTTAGATACTTTATGTCTCAGCGTGTTTGTAATTTTATATGAATCAGGTAAATTTGTTACACTTTAAATAAATCACATTTTAAGAAACTCTATAATAACTTTGATTATATACCCACCTATGAGAAGATTAGTATATAGTCTGTAAAAATATGTTTACAAATGTTTTAAGAAAATAATGAGTAATGTTTGACATGTTATCGCATGATTACAAACAACTTAGAATGAATCCATGTGTTGTTTAATGTTCCAAGAGAAAGAGAAGCGCATGACCCATCGCGAAATGTGATAATTTTAAAACACCACTCTGTCTAAAAGTAGCTGACGTTTTATGAAAAAAACACGGCCTTTGGGACTTATGTTTAGAAATGTTTCCACCGTCTCTCGAGCCTCGTAAAAACAGAAACTGTAAATATTTTTACAAATGTCGACTTTTCAGTGTGGCTGAACTGTGCGAATGTATTTTTACAGCCAAGACATTCCGCAGCTTACTATAAAGCTATCTATACAAAATGCATGTTCTTTTTCTGTTTGGATTAAATATAGGTATCAACCCAAAAGTGGTCTATAAAATGAATTTATTTATGCGCTCAATAAAATTGTACATTTTCTATTTAATGCTTATGCTAAATTTAATTTTAAAAAAAAGTTCCTACTAGCGTCAATATATATATATATATATATATATATATATATATATATATATATATATATATATATATATATATATATATATATCAATAAAATTTGTTATTACTTACGGGAAATCAACTTAATTTTTTATTTATTTATTTATAAATTTTAAGCAGTTTATGATTATTTTTATTACTTACTGTAATTCCGAGGTAACGTTTGTTTTATGCAAGGTGACATTTGTGAGATTTAGATCGCATTTTAGCAAGTTTGACTTATATTCATAAATTTTGTACGTGTTTAGTAACACAAACATTTTTATATTAATATTAAATATTTACGAAAATGCAAAGTAATTCCTAGTAAATCATAAAAATTCAATATGCTCTTTGATTTTCAACAGTCAGTATATATTTCGGTTTGATATTGGTTTTGTGTAACCTGTTTATAAAAAAAAAGTTATATTTACATCTAAGGTTTATTTTTGGAACATAAAATTCGCATATCTGACACTGAAAGTAATTCGAACATTTTCAGAAGTGATACTTGGAAGTCAAGGTTCTAGACAAACATTTAACGATCTCGCGTGTACGCATCTCAATGTAAATATCAACAAAACATAGAAAAATGCCACTTCAAACGCAGCTTTTAAATTTAGTTTAGATAATATTAAGTAGGCTACACGTAATTGACTTGCTTTTAAAACAACTCTCAACAATAATCATTTTGTTTCTAATCGTTGTTATACTTATATGTAAAATACCTATACTTAGTTCTCAAAAATATATTTATCCGATTTTCTAACTATGATACATCACCTAAATTGAAATCATGTTTTGGATAATTTTATTAATTTATAGTAAATACATGAACGCGTACTCCGACATTGAGTATAATTTAGGTTAAATGAGTTCATTTCGCTACGAGCCATGAGTATTGATGTTGTGGTTCAACGCTTTTCTGTAAATCTCTAAGAGGAATTTGTAAACTATTGACAGCTTCTCAGTAGTAAACTAATGTTACATTACTTGAATTCAGACATTAACCTACAGCAGTGACGTTTAACCTTTTACTGAAGCGTTTCACAGACCAAATAAAAAATCTATTACATGCTATCAGATATTTAGCAATTGGTTTATATATATAAATATACACCAATATCTACAGAATTTGCTACGAGCATTTCAATTACGAAGTTATTTTTCCGTTTAACGCAAATATGTCAATAGCAGAAGGCGTTTGGTGCATGGTTTAAAATTGCTGTAATTTTTCATGGAAAGATATTTTTAAAAATTAAGTAACACTTTTTACAGTGTAAATCTATTTCCGTTGTTTATATAAATATGTACAAACCACGTAGCAACGCTACTTATTATTGCAAATAGAAAATAACTTAAGTTAGACGCATAAACGTGACCATCAAAAAGACAAGCGATTATCTTACTTGAGGTATCGGTCCTCAATACATCTGGTCGCTTGTCGCGATGTATTAATTTGTTTTAAAAATGTTAGGCTAAGCATAGAATTGTAAGTGTTATAAAACATTTGAAGCAAAACACTTAAAAATGTATACCTAGTTGTATTTTTAAAGTGTTATTACTATAATTTTTTACATTTGAGAGTGGCTCTGCATCAAGTTGCCATTTTATAATTGTTCTCATTCGACACACTTATGTGTGTTTTGTGTACGAGTGTTCCATAAATAGATCAGATTATTGTTTGGTGTGAAGGTGGTTATTTTTATCCAACGACGCGGATTTTGTGGCATTAGCAAAACGTGCCGAATCTACAATTGTGTTCTTGTGTAAAGCAGATGCGCATACTCCGTATATATATATGCCATCTGTTCAAAGATGCCTCTCCTATACATATAATGAGTACCTACCTACCTACCTACCTACCTACCACTTTTTACAACGATCTTCGGCATACAATAGTTTTGTTCTTTTCATAATTTACCTATACTTGTTTGCTCTATAGGTACATCATGAATTTAAATTACTCCTAAATATCGTATGGGTTCTTCATAACAGTTCTGTCTGTATGCACAGGATCGCACATCTAATACTTTACTGATATTTATTCTTCTTGTTAATTGCGTTTAAAATAAACACCATTCTATTTTTGTAGAATGCGATTTTTATTAATGATTTTGAAATTAACTGTAAACTTTTCAATTTTTAAATCAATTTATGGATTTGAGGCGCAAATATTTGCTAAAACTATCTCAGATAATATTTACTGTAAGTAAAAATAGAATTTATCTAATTTTCTCCATGTTTCACTTACGAAAGAAAAATATATTATTACCTCACTTTCTTGACCTTAATCAACAATAATAAGATTAGGGATTCGACAAAAACAAACCCTTTCGTCTACAACATGGTATTTCACTTTTAGATACACAACACACAGAAATAACCTTTATTTTTAAAATAAGAGAGCATAGGATACATTTAAATTAGTCAAACTCATTCATTGATAGATCTAACAATATATGATATGTTAGACTCTCTACGCCAGTAATATGTGCAACCAATTCTCTGTACGTGTATGTTAGTAGTAAACATTATATTAAAATTTTTCAATGTAATTCAACTCGGAATTTTACAAATTAATATTATATATAAGCCATATTTAAGGAATAACATGGTATTATTATAATGTTGTCTATATTTTATTCAATAATATTTACGAAATGTATTACAGTTATTATAATATATCATAATAAATAATATATCAATAATATATCACTTCAACGTGCAGAAAGGGAGAGGACATTTCATCAGTTATATAGAATGATAGAGATACGGAACAAGTGTCACTGTGCAACGATTTCTACACTCACTCGTCACAGAGTACCGCTGGACGTCATCGCCAGGCGCGCGGGCGCACTCTTCTTAAAATAAACTTTTGAACGAACGAACGTGTAGAAACGCCGGCGTCGTCAGCTTCTGACATCTGTCTCTCCGTATCAATGAATGTTCCCCATATAATGGAAGGATGTTTCCACACAGAATGTTATCTCGTCACTTGCTCATTTCCCAACCAGAATACAATCGATTCATGTAAAAGTGAGTGTTTCTATGTTATTCACAACTCGCTCACATATACTAACACTTGATATTACTGCAATGCCTGTATGCACGTATGCACACCTTCGAACATAAGTCTTGTCCCTTTATAGCCACCTAAAGTCTCGCAACCACCATTGCGTGATTTTAATGCAAGTTATGCAGCACGCACAAAATCAGTTAAATTGCGTACGTCGAATCCATATCATTCGCTTATTATGGTAAGGGTGGTCCACTCAACCATAATAAGCGAATGATATGGATTCACCTACGCAATTTAACTAATTTTGTACGTGCTGCATAATTTGCATTAACATCATGCAATGCTGGTTGCGAGACTTTAGGTGGCTATAAAGGGACAAGACTTATATTCGAAGGTGTACATACATATATATGTGATACAAATCGTATATGTTATGTGCTTTTATGATAGCGAAAATACACATAAATTCTACTAAACTATCTAGCATTTGAATCCGCAACGTAGTAATCTTAAATTACTATTATTACTTTGCCACGATTTAACTTTATACATGTACCACATTTACCTAAATACGTTTTAAGACGACACACTTGTCAACTTTCGAATAATCTTTTTACAATTCTAATTACAAAATATATTACCTTCCTAAACTGCTGTAATTTTCATAAAAGAAAAATCTTAAAGTAATTTAAAAGCAATGATTTTAATTTAAATTAAAACATAGTGAAAATATTTTGGTTTTCCCGTGCTTATAAATTCAGAATAGAATTTGTAACGAAATGTATATTATGAACTGCGTCGACATTCTTGCCTTGAAATACTGGTAAACCATAGAAATTTTCTCACATTTATGTGAATATACATACGTGCGCACTTGTCGGGTTGCATATTTCTATTTGCATTCTATATTAGCATTTGCGGCGGAGTGTTGCGGGGGATAGGCATCCCGCAAGTTCCAAAAATCTAAACATCAAACCAAGTATTCACTATACACATTATACGAGAGCATAATTGTGTCATCATGTGCTTGTATCACATCCCGAATAGAAATATGTTTGATAGAAATCCATTTCACATCTCCCTGATGATTACGAAACTGTATTAGACATTCATACACATGAATATATGCATATAGCAAAAACAACGTATAAGAAAGTTTTAACGAAATAATCAACATCAATTATGCAAACAAGTCGAATGGAGTTTAAGATATATTAACATATGATACGCTAATGAACACCATTTAGTCGTTTCTTGTGTCTATATATGATAAGTCATATTACCCAGAAGTCCTAGCATCGTTATCTGTATGAGCAACCCCTGTATTAATAGCAACCACATTGCGAGCTACTATTAAAGTCAAGTGGAGTGACCGTTCCAAGTGGCTAGGGCCACCGTTAATAATAATGATACGAAAGCGTCAACAACCCACACTAAGCATCATCGAATTCAATAAAGTCCAGGGAGAGAGTGATCGTAAAACGTAAAGGCTTTTAGCGGTCATGATGTCTGTTCGTTGGTGCATCTAATCAGTCGAGTCACCCTCGGCGAACTTAAACTATGGCGGCGATTACAAACTACTCAGCATCGATGCTCGTCCACTGCCGACGGCTATCAGGAAACGCTTCGCGTCTCTATAACCATTGATTGAATACGTAAATAGAATTGACAACTCACTCGTTTCTCAAGGACCAAATCAAATTAAGTGCAACTACTTTCCAACCTTCTTCCGTTGCTTTGCGTTGCGTTACGTTACGTTACGTTACGTTACGTTGATCTCGCTGAATATTTTAATATTGCTGTCAGGATTCGTGAACAGGTTAATTGTTAATGATTCAGTCTCGGCCGAGAAGATTCTTTCTGTTTTATTTATTGGTGTATAATGAAATTGGATTTATACGTTTTACTCATCTAACTTTTTTTAGGAAGAAAAGTTACTTTTGTACATGTAAGCTTGTTAGGTTTAGGGTTCGAGAAAGGTTAGATGTTAGAAGTTTCAAGTTAGTAGTCCTTGACAAAGTCGCCCTAGCGTCTAAATCTAATTTCCGTACTATGACAAAAATACCTACGACAGGCGCAACTTGTCAATATTAGACAAGTGATGAAGAAATAAATATCCTTGAATATATCGCGTTACCTTGACCGGAATTCATTTAATTTCATACAACCAGAATGGCAAGGTTCAAATAAATTGGTTCAGGCTGATTATAGATACCATATGGATTTTGTAAATATTTGTAACTTATATAAGTATACACACTCGATCGAAAAGTCAATTGTTAGGTTATTTTCATTAATATATTTCTTATAGCTTCATAACCGATTAATATTGATTTTTATGTTGTTTATAAATTAAAATAACAGTTGTTTAACTCTTCATAAACAATGCCTTCAGCTCGCTATAGTAATTCATTGCGAACTGCGAATTTTGTTATATAATGAAAACGTTTTTAAGTCACTAATATCCGAAAACGAGTTATTTAATCATACTAATATAAGTAATTATGAAATATAAGTGTATTATTTATTAATTAACGCGATTGATAAATAAAATTACGATCGTATTTAATTGTTATATCTAATTGTTTATTAGTTAGAAAACAATTATTATTAAAAAATTGTTTATATCTATAAAACAAATAATAGACACACCTGCCACATGTGTTAATTAATCAATAATCAATATAATTTTAAAAATTAAGGTGAACAACATATTATAAATGATATATATTTATATATATATATATATATATATATATATATATATATATATATATATATATATATATATATCATTTATAATATGTTGTTCACCTTAATTTTTAAAATTATATTGATTATTGATTAATTAACACATGTGGCAGGTGTGTCTATTATTTGTTTTATGCAAAATTATTATTTGTTCTTACACAAATATGAACACATTCTTTAAAATATAACCTATATGAGGACGTATTTTACAATTCACTAAAGCTTTCTGAATTTGCAATAAAGTCCTAAAACAACCAATTATTCATATTTATTAGTTTCCCAGTAATATGAAACGAAACTTCCTTATTTAATTGTATAACAACCGAGCTGTGTTTAGAAATAAATTAAATATCCTGTTCTGCGAATGTCATTTTAATAGTAGTGTGTTGAAGTAATGCGCGAATGAAAGTATTCGTGTTATGATATGTGCAATCACACATATACATTCATACGTTTAATAAACAGATAAGAGTTATTCATTCATAGCGTATTTAGTATGGTTCTGTTCTTCGTTGATGTGACTGTTTAACGACAATGTCAGAGTGTTTTGCATTAATCTGTCCAGAGCCACCGAAGAGAAATAAACGGTCAACATCTTTAGGATATTTGGCATTGCTGACATTAACTACCAAAAATAACTAAAATCTAACTATTAATCAAAGCATTTTTAACTAACGTACTCGTTTATTATTATTAACATCAATTTATTACATATTATGTTAAACTAATCTCTAAACTAAAATGCATTCAAATTCGCACTATAAAATATGCATGCGTATCTTGGTTCCGTTTGGTATTTGAATCTGAATTGTGCTAAGTAAAAAATGTAGTTCTCTATTTTCTGCTAACTATAAAAATCTGTGTATAACTAATCCACTATTACTAAAACTATAAAAAGACTTATGTATTCTATATCCATCTCATACAAATTGGGTAAGCGTTAAGAGGATAACAGCTACTATAGTATTATGCACAAAGCTTTCTATTTATTATTAAATATTCTATGCATTATCTAATGATTATAAATGTGTGGTATATAAATGCAAGTACATAACTAATAAATAGATTTTTATTATATATAGATATTTTAAACTATCTAAAAATCTTTCTGATTCAACATTCATCCAATAAATAGTATGTAGAAAATTGTAAAACATCTTTTCCTCTATCCAATATTTTAGTGCGATAACGGTGAAGTGTAATTTAATAGAATTAGAACTAGATTGTAAAATAAGGTTATATGGTGGTCATAAGCGTAGAGATTTAATTCAAAATGGGATTTAGTTTTAAAAAAAATTAAGTTTATTTTTTATGTGTGAAATAAGACCTAATCTAAATCTACGCATATGACTCGTATATGGCATTGTGTTTTTAACACTAATACACATTAATATGATAACAACACTATACAAAACAATATATACTTGTTGAGGTTCGCGTAAAAAAGTAACATTCGCACTTTAAAGTCGACTAGTAACTAAATTTTTGAAAAACTAATGAAATATCTGCCACTATGACAAGTTAAATATTTCATTTTTGTTTGAAAATTAAAATATGATTATTTTATATTTTCGGTAATTGGGGTTTAAAAAATCGCTTTTAAAAACAAAAGCTATTATTTCTGGCTATTCGTATCAGATGCATTAGTAATACAAGTGGAGTTCTTTATTTCTTTGTTGGCTAGAGAAAAATGCAATTAAAAATATTGAAAAAGACAAAATAAAATGGCAACTTTTTTACGCAACCGCATAATATTCTCTTCACTAATAACAAGCATAAATACCTACATATAGATAAAAACACAAACCATTTTACAATAAGCTGCATACAAAAATTAGTCGCAAATTGAAATTGTATATAAATATTTTTTACAATTGAAAATATTTTGATTTAAAATATAATTCAATATTTTCTCTCTCAGATACACAGATTATTAATAATATATCTTATCTATATTATCACGATAATTAACGCTAAACACCAAACTATGATCAATTATAAATTAGATATGTCAAGGATATTTTCATAATAATTAATGAAATTCTTTATTTGCGTTTGGTGTTTGATGTTCGACAAGTGACATATTTGATTAATTATTTCTTTTATTTTTGTTATTAATCAATAATCAATCACAAACTCAAACACCCACTCACATACCCTACACCAGAAACACAAAAAAAAAAAACAACAGAAGCTGCAAATATTTTATTTGATTTTTTTTATTGATTGGAATAATAATTAGAAATTTGTTGAACGAGATTCTAAGATGTGTGGTCGTATTGTTTCAGGTCGCTGCCCAAGTTGAGCAGCCAGGACGAGGATGGGCCGACCCCCCACTCCCAGTTCACCGGTGTTGCACACTTCGAACCAATTCCGCATGATCACGACTTTTGCGAGAGGGTTGTCATCAATGTAAGTATACATCTTGTCATTGTGTTTTTTTAACCAATTATGTACTACCCCAAAAACACTTCAAGTATCCTTAAGATCATCTAAAAAAAAAAAGAGATAATGCACTTAAAAAAAAATGATTCAAGATAGATATTTCGTTAACGAGATGAAGCAATATTTAACACAAACGATGATTCTAAATCACGTTGAAACCTATTTAATAATCATATCTTTGTATTAGTATTAGGTAGACGCCAAGATCGTTTAGTATAAAAATATATTTATTTTATAATGACGTTATTAATTGCGTGTTCTATTCACAGTTAAAATCACTTAACCTTTTGCTTACTTGTAATCACTATATCGTGTTTTCCGATCACTCTTTGTTAATTTAAGTTGAGTAACTATGATATCATTGCTATTAGCAAATTCGAGAAAAATTGTTTTTTTTGTACCAATTTCTTGTTATTAACATTCTTCACTCAAGACTACATAGTTCCTCTCTAAATTAATATATTTTTCGTAAAAATATATCACATTAATAGATTTTGAAATATATACTAAATAATTTGCAATACAAAAACTGAAATTAACTTTTCGGTAACTGAAAAATAGGTGACACCTGCTAAAATGTAAATACAATTTATCGGCTGTATTGAAAAAAAATATGCATGACGGCGCTTAACCAATAACTATTTTCAGTTACAAATAGAAATTTTCATTAATTTTGACGCGAAACGAAATTAACGTTGCAGGAACAAATAATTGGAAATAAAATATCCAAACTAAATTTAGTTAAGCAAAATATATAGTTTCGATTAACGGTAAATCAGTTGAAGTAAATAACAATTGAAATTACTCATTGTAATGAATTATGTATAGGTATGTGGAAATATGTTGATATAAATTATTTTTAATTATTAGCGCTTCAGCTACACTGTAAAACTTGGTACTTTAATGTACATTGATTTTTATATATATATATATATATATATATATATATATATATATATATATATATATATATAATATTAATTATTTTATAAAATAGCTAAATTACGATATATATTTACCTTTATAAAGCAATTATCGTATAATTTCACGATTTTAAGTGTAGCTTTAAATACTGATGTAAGTCTACATCATTTTTTTTAGAATAGAGACCCACTTCTCATGCTCTTGCATTTTAAAATTCTTACACACTCCACACGTTTTAGTAAAGCATCTCAAGTATTTCAAGCTCTTAAAAAGCTTCTTTTTAACAAAGCATGGTCTGAACTGTAAAAGTTTTTGTGGTACCCACAAATTGTGTAAATAAGATCGTATTCTAGTTATCTCAGTGCTTGGAACTAATACAAGTTCGTAAATGTTGTTAAAGAATATCGTATTATAGTAATTTCTTTGAAACAAGTAGTAGATAGAACAAATTGATTCTATAAGTTACTTTTAGTTTGTCCTACATAAAACGTACGTTTGAGTTCTTTCGAAGATTTATCACTGTACGATTTACCAATAGTTAAACTTACTTTAAAACATATGATACTATCATATGCAGGATTCCGCTCAGATTTATGCATCACATAATTTAATTATTTCATCACTAAACAACTATAGAAGGAAAATGTTAGGGCTAAAGACTGTTGAAGTCAATTAACTCCTTCGCCAGGAATTGTAATAACACTACAAAATGTGATTATTTTAATAACTAATCAACGCATAACCAACCGGGGTTTCTTCAAACTAATGACAATCTAAAGTAGATGGAAGATTTTTTTATATTGCGTATTTGTAAAAATTCTTTCTGTTGCAAACCATAGTGAAACTTCTGGAGCAATTTAATATGTCCCTGCTTGTAATATATATACGTAGTAAAACTGTCATTAAGATAGATGAGAATCTTTCTCATTTATGCTAAGATCTACGTAGACGTAGATTAAAACTAAAACTCTCTTCTTCCACACATAAAGTAGAATAACTTCTTGACGTGAAGACATTTCAGAATCCTGTACCTTGTATAAAAAAAATTGTGCACCTTAACATAATTTTTAATGATCAGTTACGTTTTAATTTCGGAATATTCCTTGCGTTTTATTGGCCTTTTATTATTATATTAAAACAATATTTATATTCACATTTGATTTGACTATTTTGAAGCGATTTTCTGTCGCTAAATAAATCATAGACTATTATCAAAATCAACAGGTGGTACCATACTTTATATTGTATATCCTGTTTGTGACACTGTGATATGCAAGTATATATGGTCATGTTTAAAAGAATCGCAATAAAAAACACTAGAGAGAAAACCTTGTTCTTAAAAACATCTCAAATGTAATCTCTAGATTATACTAAGTACCAAACTATAAAACGAATTCAATTTGTGTGATACATAAATGCATACTTTGAGGTTTTAACTACAAATATTATATTTTAATTCCTCTATAGTACGTAAATTATAATTATTTCAAGCCAATATGTATATTGAAAAAAAAAATCGTTTTGTAGAATCTCCACCATATAAGACAAAAATGAAATATTGTTAATTACAAAAATAAATGTCTAAACCGTATTGTCTTTCAACAAAAATATGTGTAGTTTGTTTTGTTAAATGTCGTTTTGTGGTACAGGTAAGCGGTCTCAGGTTCGAGACGCAATTGAGGACATTAAATCAGTTTCCCGACACGTTACTTGGAGACCCAGCGCGTCGGATACGATACTTTGACCCTCTAAGGAACGAGTACTTCTTTGACCGAAACCGGCCCAGTTTTGACGCCATATTATACTACTATCAAAGCGGCGGTCGGCTCAGAAGGCCTGTCAACGTGCCATTAGATGTCTTCTCCGAGGAGATCAAGTTTTACGAACTGGGAGAATTAGCTACTAACAAATTTAGGTAAACAAACACATTCATACATCAAACAACATTTAATCTGGTTGCTCTTAGCTGTAGTTTTCAATTTGATTAGCTACTTGATGAAATAGTTATCAGTGTAAATAGTGTATATGTATGTACATACCTACCTACATATGAGTTTGTCATTCTCATTAGAATCCTTTCAAGTTTATATTAGCTCATTATACTACATGCATATAGTATGGTTCCTTTTAAAATCACATTCCAATGGGATGATATATTTGTTTTTATGTGAGTTTACACCATCTTATATGGGCTATATAACTGGTATAAGAAATGTGTTTTTATATATATATATATATATATAGATAATGAAAAAATGTTTTCATTTGTGTAATGTAATGTTCTTTCATTAATGGAGTTTTTATAAAATATCAAACATATAACATGTGGTTTTGACATTATGCAAAATGTCATAACGTTTAAAAGACTTTTTACATCATCGTAGGTATATTTTATAAAAATAGCATCAGTTGTTAGGAAAGTATAGAATGAGTTTGTGACAGTTGCCATTCATGTAGTTTACATCAACAAGAGGATGTCATGTAGGTAAGGTAAGGTAAGGTAAGGCAAAAATCGGGGGATAGTATCACGAACGCGGGAGCACCGTGAACCGCGTTAACCTGACCCGGTGTCCCGGTGGTGATGTTCGCACCACGTGACCTATCCGTGCCGAGCCGAGCGCAACCACGGAGCGGTATTGATCCTGGACAGAATAAGCGTGTGCGCCCGCTCTCGGGCTCCTCGTGCGCGCGAATACGTACACACACGCAGCACGCACTTACGCACGAAACGTCACTTTCAGCCCTTCTCTAGCCTCGCCCTGCTTCGTTGTACCAATGTTGTTATTCCGTTCTTCACATTGAATCCCAAAACACGACATTCATTATCGGATGGGGAAACGCCGCGCCGCGCCGCGCCGCGTCGACGTCTATTGCTGCCAACGATACAGAAAGCGTAAAAAAACATGCGTCATTTTGACGCGGTTTTCATTTTATTCTGTCAAAACCATGTGGCGGGCTAACACTGATTTACGTCAATATTATTTTTATACCTAGGTATATTTTTATTAGGATTTCCTGCGTATACAATCATGTTCCATACGTATTCTATGAAAATTATATTTTATTAAATATATTTTTAATTTCGTAAAAACTTACTATACCTACTACTATCACTGTTGAGCTCAATATTGCATTTATTTATTCAATTATTTACAAAGTTATTATATGCAGGTATGTATGTACACCTTCGAACATAAGTCTTGTCCCTTTATAGCCACCTAAAGTCCCGCAACCAGCATTGCATGATTTTAATGCAAGTTATGCAGCACGTACAAAATCAGTTAAATTACGTACCTGAATCCATATCATTCGCTTATTATGGTAGGAGTGGTCCACCCTACCATAATAAACGAACGATATGGATTTGACCTACGTAATTTAACTGATTTTGTACGTGCTGCATAACTTGCATTAAAATCATGCAATGCTGGTTGCGAGACTTTAGGTGGCTATAAAGGGACAAGATTTATGTTCGAAGGTGTACATGCATGCAATTAAGCCTACAGCTATAGTAGATATTTACTTATTCTTCTATGTAGTACTGTTCTTGAAATCTTATAAAACTCACATTGCTGATAATGATTTTAATTATTCTGAAAAAAGAGTTTTTCTGGATGCTACTATAGGTACCTATACATATTACTTTCATAAATATTTATTTTACTCTTTTGGCAAACCAAACTGTCGAGCAGTTTAAGTTTTACACAATACTTATAGAATACTACCAACTATTATTTAGAAAATTCTGATAGGTACATACCTATATTCAATTGTATGTAGGTATG
The DNA here is from genome assembly GCA_018344505.1 of Nebria ingens riversi. Classification (NCBI taxonomy): domain Eukaryota; kingdom Metazoa; phylum Arthropoda; class Insecta; order Coleoptera; family Carabidae; genus Nebria; species Nebria ingens. The sequence goes on from JADQWA010000456.1 coordinate 63,545, forward strand.
TATGTACATACCTAATATATAGTATATTCATGTATGATACAAGTATAATGTTTGGGGTAGTCTAAAATTGGAATGATGTGTGTTTTTAGGGAAGATGAAGGCTTCATCAAGGAAGAAGAAAAGCCGCTGCCGTCGCACGAGTTCCAGAGAAAGGTATGGCTGCTATTCGAGTACCCAGAGAGTTCGCAAGCGGCCAGAGTGGTGGCCATAATTTCCGTGTTCGTTATCCTGCTCTCCATCGTCATCTTCTGCCTGGAAACGTTGCCCGAGTTCAAACACTACAAGGTGTTCAACACCACGACCAACGGCACCAAGATCGAAGAAGATGAAGTGCCGGACATCACGGATCCGTTCTTCCTTATAGAAACTATTTGTATAATCTGGTTCACGTTCGAATTATCAGTGCGCTTCCTGGCGTGTCCAAGTAAAATGAACTTCTTCCGGGACGTGATGAACATAATCGACATCATCGCGATCATTCCGTACTTTATAACCTTGGCCACTGTAGTGGCCGAAGAGGAAGATACACTCAATCTGCCGCGCGCTCCCGTCAGTCCGCAAGACAAGAGCACGAACCAGGCAATGTCTTTAGCCATACTCAGAGTGATTAGGTTAGTGCGAGTGTTCCGAATATTTAAGTTGTCGCGCCACTCCAAAGGCCTCCAGATCCTCGGACGAACTCTAAAAGCCTCCATGCGAGAACTAGGATTGCTCATATTTTTCTTGTTCATCGGTAAGTACCCAAACTCGTTCTCGTTCCCATCACCAACAATACTTAATATTCGAAAGTGTGAATCTATATATTATCACTACTGCTGCTACTGCTACTGCTACTGCCGCGCCGTCGACGTCCTCATGTTTCTCGTCCAGTGTCTGTGCGGTTCATTCTTTAAATAAATCGACGACGAGTGTGTTTAGTGCTTTTTTAAACTTTCGTGCATCATTTCTTTTCTTCATCCCAGCCCTATACCTACATGTTCTATATTAGGTATATAATATATTTCATGACCATGTCTGTCTAATCTATCTATGCATAGGTACTACTTACATACCTATATATATATATAGACATCATTTTTATTACCATTCCGGTCAGGTAATGAGTACGTTTTTACTAGCTTCGCGATTCATGTTTGTTTGTCTTAAACAATATTATTAGATTTTGGAATCAATTGCTCACATCATACATGTAGGTATACACTTTTCAAAATTATTACCGTTTCCATTTAGTGCGTATCATCGAGTTCATAGCAACTTAATTATGAATAAATGTGTTCGGATTTAGGTATAATGATTAAAAAATATATTTATTTATTTCTATATAAAAATCTTCTCCTTACTTTAATTATTGATTATGCGAAAATACAAATCATTCATATTTATTAACTTGATGATACATTCCATTAAATTTACCCAGGCTATTCATTTCGTGAGAGAATCGACGAACAATACGGCAAATAAATAGTTAGATGTGTCTTTTAGCTTAGCTTTAATCGTATCGTTTGCTGGTTCTTTTAAAAGACTCCTGGGCTTTAAAAAGTATTGCTTAATATATTTTCTAGTGCTTAATGCTACTCAACATAGAAGCTAAATAAAAAAACTATGATAAATCAGACATTGAATGAAACCTGAATCCTAAAAGAGAATATAATAATAAAAGTCCTCTTAGAAATGGTTAGTTATCATTGCAAATTTTGAAAGTGTATATGAATGTATGGACCACGTGATTGATTCTATATGCGCGAATAGTAGGTATTTATATATAGGTGAATTCACATAAGAAGAACATTTTTGTGAATTCGCCTATATGTGTGTGGATTTAGTTTAGCCAACTAAAATGCGTGCAAGTTCTATACGTATACATATGCATGTGCGTGTCTTACTAATGTACAATAAACGTCAGAAACTAAAACATTTCCATCGCCAACTAACACACAGAGTAGATTAATTTAATGTTTTTCTTTGGACGACACCGAAATCGCGCCGTGGTCGCGCGGTTCTGTGACGTCACATGCCTTACGGCACGGGCCAATCAATGTGGCGACCTCGTAGTCATGGTAACAACGGAAGCTGCGTTGCCAACCTGCTCTCTTTTTCGGTTTTCCTCTCACTCTATATCGATATATGTATATGTATGTCTTTAGGTTAGCTCAGGTCAGGCCGCCGAGCCGCGCCGCGCCAAACGAACATACCGATCGACAATTTACATTTTTATTACTGTTTTATGGATAACGATTGTCGGAGAGGGTCGAGTACTGTACCATTCTGTACATTGTACTCACAATGTACACACATTATATTCAATTTCATAAAACCAGCAAAATCGATACGATAAGGCCATCCGGATATTTTCAAATTTGTCAAATGCATGATTGAACGCTAAGAGAGAGGGATCGCGCATAATTCAAATCGCTATCATTTATGGACATTTCACGATATTGTTTCAGTTCCAGTTTGTTATAATTTGCAATGCACTATCTTTTTCAATTCTAACGATAAGTTACCATCTGACATATGCTATAAAAAATATATATATATTTATAAATATATATCGTGAATTTATCTATAATATCTGCAATCGTAACATTGGCGTTTCAGCATTGATATAATAGTGATGAAATATATAACATATGACCACTGTATAATACATACATACCTACATACATACATACATACATATGTAGTTGACAAATGAACAGCACATAATTAGATAAACATTAGTGGCAGTGAATTTGTAATTGTATATACATAAATGTAGATGTGTTGTCCGTATATACCGGCGCTGATCGTCAAGAAGAGAAGGTCCATCCGTAGATGAATTAGCGCTCGCGTTAGATGGTGCCGGCGCCGTAGCGTTGACATTGTGCGTGTGTTCCTGTTGCAGGGGTTATTCTATTCTCGAGCGCTGTGTACTTCGCAGAGGCCGGCTCGGAGCAGTCGTTCTTCAAGTCGATCCCGGATGCATTCTGGTGGGCGGTGGTCACGATGACCACAGTGGGATATGGTGACATGAGGTAGAGTACCGCTACTCACTGTCCCTTCCTTTCAGGTGTGGTTCTCTTCTCGAGCGCGGTTTACTTCGCCGAAGCTGGCTCGGAGAATTCTTTCTTCAAGTCGATTCCGGACGCGTTCTGGTGGGCAGTTGTTACGATGACCACAGTGGGCTATGGTGACATGACGTATGATGTACTCAATTTCATTAACGATTTAGTTGCCAGATTTTTTGGTTATTGTTCGTTTTACTTTTCTGTTTTTGTTTTTTATCATTATACTTATTATTATTACATCATTAGTTCTATAGTTTCTAATACTCATCATAATAATAATAATAATATACGTTTTAACTGAAACATTACGTTTCACATGTACCATCGACCGTAGCTTGCAATACCAATAGTTTTTCTTTTTTTGATTATACATCCGATTGATTTGGAATCTTTTATTTTTTTTATTATATTCAAAAATTTGAAACGTAAATTTAAAGAAAAAAAAACACACATCATACTTAGAAACAGTTGAAAATGCGAAGAAAATTCTTTGTTGTGAGACGAACGAACAGAGGCCCGTGCGCGATTCAAAATTAGTTTGCCCATCGTACGTACCGACTGCATCAGATGCGCGGAGGAATGATAGGTTGTTGTGATTTTTAAGCGTGAATTGCAGGTGTCCACGATGGAAGCGAGACCGAGACACTGCCGTACTAGAACCGTGCTGGTCCCTCGCACTCGTGCACCCGCCGCGACTCCATCACTATCTCTTTTTGCCACTCACTCTATATATAATCACTTTTTTCTCGAACCACTACATCATAGAATTCCTTCTGTCAATATCCAACAACACCCAGCTCGCATCCTTAACTGTTTCCTTGCGCTGTTGGCAAAGTGATTTAACGATACGCCACCAGGTTGTCGATTTATCAACCAATAACTGCGTTTATATCACCATTATTATTTGCCAGATAACGGTGGTTTCTTTCGTTGCTCAATTTGTGATATACGTATGTATATCAGGAAAATACTTAATATTCCCAAGATCTGCCACCATTTTAATTTTTTAAATATTCACAACAAACAACAATTTGTTTTATAAATTATCATGAATAACACGAATTTTCTCTCTGGACATTTGAAGTTGAAGTCTGTTACTTACAGATAATAGTTGATTGATTGTAGTGGCAGTACCTTGTGGATTTATTAATTAATGTCTAAAAATGTGTTGTCATTATTCTGATTTTGATTTACGACGTGTTTGTTTTGCCATAGATATAAACATTACTGAGTAATAAAACTAAAAAAATATGTATATATATATATATATATATATATATATATATATATATATATATATCTATATTTATATATATTTTTTTAACACAACCACATATCTTTAAATCTATGGTAACATGCCCAAAAATAAACACTGAATACATAACTGAGTTATAAAACACTTCTATGGTGGGACAAATAATCCGTTTGAACAAATTTATGATCGTATGCTGTTCATTATACTTTTAAGGGAAAATGGAGCATGGACATTCATGAAATAAGTACACAAAAATAGGATTTACTATTGTGTTATCAAAACACAGAATCTTGCAGCTTAAAATCGATTGTATGAAAGTGATAGTTACGTTAAAATTTATGTTTTTTTATACAATTACTCCAAGAAAAAGTTAAATACACTGATAGATTTTATAGAATAACATTTTCTTATTGGGTATGAACTTGGTAGAACTATAATTGATTGTTGAGCTTAAGTAACCCACTAACACAGCCTTCCAAATCTTTGGGACGTTTGAAACAAGTCCGACCGCGCTAGATGGGATTGGACATTTTAATTTTACAGCGCAATGATGTTTGCTATTTGTTAGTGGTGCTACGTGTTAATTCACTTTGACAAAACGGCTGGTGCGCCTATCTGTATTTCTTCCCACCGTTCGGTTGTTCCTCTGGCCGACACCGCGTGCAGTTCCCGAGTGGCGGCAACACCAACCGTGTACTTGCTGTGTGCGCCACTCTTTGATGTCGTGGTTTTTTTTTTCTATCGCCCTGAATATATTTTTATATATACATATAATATACCTTTTGCTCTGCTATTCAGCTCAATGTGGTTCACTCCTTGTACTGTTCACTTCTTATATCGATGTGCGTGCCGTGTCGACCGTTGTCGTTACTGCTTGTAAATATATATATATTTATTATTATTATTATATATCGATAATCTTTTGAATGGTAATTTTTTCATGTCCTGACTGTTATTGGTCAAATACAAAGGAACAAAGAATTTTCTAAGTGGAATGTAATACAACACATTCGTCACAACGTTGTGATTTTATATATATTTTTTTAATTTTTTTTTTTTGAAAAAGTAATATCATTATTTTGCTACCCGAGAAAACAAGAAAAGAAAAGTAAAATTACTTTTGTTACTTGTAGTTTTAAATGAAATCATTTCTCCCATTTTTACTATAATATTTTTCTTTTAAATATTCTTAATTTCATTACTATATTCTTTTTTTCTTTCTTATCTATTGTTTTATGCTATGCAGGTACCTACATTATATAGAAAATTATTGTATTAAATTACTCATCATTAATTAATTTTGTTTGAGTAACGGGTAGCAAAAGTAGAGAATTAACACTAATGCATGAGCATTGCAGAATTATTAGAATTTTTTGTGTTTGACTAACATAGTACCATAATGCACTTGTTGCTTTTATTTGCTTAAAATTGCACAATTCAACGTACTCTAAAATAGCAAATATGCTTACCCTAAATTGATTGAATTTTATAATTGAAACACATAATGTTTTTTAATTGCGTTTGCATATTTTCCTATAGGTAGAGTACGTCAGTTTGGAAAAAATAAACAATTTTGGAATGTAATACCTAATGCTTTATTTACCTATGCTATAAATAATACTTTTCATCATTTCACCCAACATGCATTGTGCTAGTGGTTACATTTATATAAGTATGATTGTTGCTTAATGCATCTGCAAGTCCTCATAGATAGTTGTGCCTTATGCTTGCGTGTTCAATCCTAAAATTCAAACCCTTTTATTACCTGTTCTTGATTTTCAAGTCCCCATGAAACACAGAACCGCTCCTATAGCGGGGTTCACGTTTTCCATCGCTCGCACACTTTACTAGTTAGCGATAGATAAACAAGCAACCCCTACAACTAGTGTAAAGCACTTGACTAATATTGGCTCTTTCTTCCCCACCCTCACCCTCGCCACCTTGCTAATAACCAATACATCCTTGTTTGGAACACATCCTTCCTGGGTGTTACAGGCCTGTTGGAGTCTGGGGCAAAATCGTTGGAAGCTTGTGTGCCATTGCTGGTGTGCTTACCATTGCGCTTCCCGTGCCGGTCATCGTATCCAATTTCAATTATTTCTACCATCGCGAGACCGATCAGGAAGAAATGCAATCGCAGAACTTCAACCATGTTACCAGCTGCCCATACCTGCCAGGAACGTTAGGTGAGTTGCCGTACATGTTCTACAAGCAAGTCCTACTCAAAAACGTTGATTTTGCTACTACAATTCTGGAGACATCTTAGGCTTACATTTATTTGACACCCTGAAATAGAAAACGTTTTTTGAGACATTTAGAAGTTCATTATACAGAGACCAAATTGAACATAATTTATCAACGTTTTTGTGGTACTTGACCACTTACAAAACGCAGGTGATTACATTTATGTCATTAGATAAACCTCACATGTCAGGACTTGGACATAGACAAAAACTGAAGGTAAACCCTTTAATAGCTAAATGCTAAATCGGCGTTGCTGTAATTGTATTTTGTAATACCCCTATTACATTATTTTTGTTAAGAGCCTAGCTTAGGTTACTATAGCAGAATAAATATCGACATTTGGTATTCATGTCGTTTAAAATAAACATATTCTAGTAGATGTGAATTCTGTCAGTAATGATGCAGTATAATATATATTAATGGGCTATTTTTTAATCATCTGTGCCTCAAAATTGCTATATATTGTAAATATTGCATTTATATAGTACCTATCTCTACCCAAAAAAAAATATTTAGAAAATAACATTAATTTAGAACGTGTTTTTAATAAATAAATTTGTTGGAATATCACATTTCATCACATGAAATATCCAATGAACAAGATCATGGAGGCTCAAAAAGTTACCGTATTATTACCAATTCCTTCTAAAGTATCAGCTATTTTTTCAAATATGGAAGTATCTAAAATTACAATTTTATTATATTTCTTATACCTACTAAAATGATTCAGGTCAATTTGTTTTAGAAGTAGAAATAGCATACTTTTCCTTATTCTGTCACTGATAAAGATTGATAGCAGTTAGCAGACTGGATATGATTGTGACAAATGGTTGTAGGTCAGCATATGAAGAAGAGTTCGTTGTCAGAGTCGTCATCAGATATTATGGAACTTGAAGAAGGGATTCTTTTAACGAGAGATCAATTGTCCAAGAAACAGAACTGTAACCCTCGCCACAATAACAACATCAACGCAATGAGCATCGAGACTGACGTCTGACTACTGGGTAAGCTCAACTTTATTCATGATCATTAGGTACATACTATTAAAACACTTCTTTTATTCAAATGGGAACTTGGTAAATATTTTCTTTTAACTAAAATGGAGTTTTGCTTGAAATAGATATGACGCTGCCACATTCATTTCGTTAAACGAATTGCCTTTTAAAGTTTGTTTATCACATATATGTACTACATATATACAAGTTGGCATGTTGCTTCCATTTTACTGATTAGAAACTTAACTTACAAAGTTCCCAGCTGATTTAATAAGGTCTACAGAAACGGGAGTATCTGAGTAGAATATAAATTTCGTTTTCACTAATCCCCAAGGTCAACACATCTCTTAGTCTGTTAGTAAAAAGGTTGTACTGCTCTTAGACCGTTTTCAGCATTAAACTATACATTTCAAATCAAAAACTACCGAATATATTTACGTAGATAATAAAGCATGCATAAGTCCACCTATTATATTTTTAGCTAATCTGTTTTGTGTTTGTATGTGTGTGTGTGTGTCAAATTGAACATACTTCTCGAATAAAATATCCATCATCGATTTGTTTGTGTAAGTTTACGACTTAACGTCCGCTGTATGATTTATATTGGCGTCTGAACGGCCAAGTGCCAAGCCGATCTGATGCCACCGAGGACGCTTTCAAGTTCTGTAATGCGCGTGGCGTCTTTCTGTCTGCGGTGTGCGTCTCTTCCTGCCCGAATGAATTATGTACTTCCTAAACTTATGGATGCCCTAATTTTTGCCATGGCCAATCCTATAATGTGCAAATATTCTTCACTCACACACCAATCACTAAAGTTATTTGTGAATATATGATCCATTTATTCCATCAAATTGCACAACTTATACTTGCATAAATAACTTTTTTTTTAAGTATAGAAATGCAATTATTTAAATTGATAACATTTAGAACTGTATCTTTTTGTCATTATACATTTTTCAGAATGAGCGTATTAAAGATTTTAAGATTATTCCAGATTTGCGAATACTTTTTCAAAACGATTTTTTTTTAGGAATGTATGCTACATGTTCATGTGCAATTTTTCTTTTTGGAATTTGCTACTAATGAGTGCTTCCATTCATGGTTGGAATACTGCATTGTGTATAATTTGGCTTGTTTCCAATAATATATATATATATATATATATATATATATATATTATATATATATATATATATATATATATATATATATATATATATATATATAATATATGGTCGCGCCATTATTGAGCGTAGTGACGTGCAAATTAATTACGAGATACGGAATAAGACGAGAGTTATGTGCCATTGTATGGTAACATAATTCGATTCATGTTGAACATAGGGATTAAAATCCAGTTGCCACCACCCAACTTTTCTATAGTGAGCCATGAATGTAGGATTAGATGGTAAAAATACGTATATTGTGCATCAAACAAATATTATATCGTTTATTATTTGTTTTAAAATTGTTAATAAGTATAAATTGAATTAGATTCTTTCTTAATAAATACCTATATAGATATTTTTCATCACTTTATTTGTATATTTAATATTTTGAAATAATATTCGAAACGCATCGGTATCATTAAAATTTGGTACCTATGTCTAATGATATTATAGTATCATATTTAAATTGAATATTTACGCTGAAATCAATAAATACCTAAGGATATTTTAGATTTCCAATTTTTCTCAAATATAATAATATATTTTAGTTTAATGTTTGATTATTAGATAAATATTTAAATATGTATGCACCTATTGTATGTATGTATGTACTACCCCTATGTAATATATGTACATACATACATACATACTTATATAGATATATAATGATTGATTGTGGCCCGTATGTGTAGTGAAGGAGGCGGTGAGCCCGTGGTGTTCCCTCGCGCTCCGGCCCCCAGATGGCGGCAGAGACCGCCGTCAGCAGCAGCAACAGCAACAGAAGCAGCAGCATCAGCAGATGAAGAGTACGAATACGAGTACGATAACGAAGCTGAAGCGGCAATGGCGACAGTGCGCTCCCCGTAGTGTGCTGTTGTGCAATGTGCTAGCCGTGCTGTGTGCTGACAATGACTTCTCGAACAATCGAACAACTTATCAAATATTGTCAAATAATACATACTTTGCCATCAGATTTTTTATTACGGTTGTTTTTATTACTTAAGCCGTGTTTTCGTCTAGATGCATATCGAAAGTTGAGTGAGGTGACAGTGGTGCTCGCTCCGGCCGCCAGGTGCGCGAGCGTCCGCGCACGCGCCGTGCTTCTTCTTATTCCCGCCGCCAGCCATCTTCCAAGTCAGTCCAAGACACGTTATCATTATTATTAATGACTCATTCATGATTATTATTCTTATTATTACTATTATTATTATTATTATTATATACTAAAGTACTTAGTCCCGTCGGCTCTGTCTGTATCCATCCGCCCCGCTCAGCACCGTGCTGTGCTATAAATACTTATATATTTATTAATTACTTAAATACCGGTATAGTAGAAGTATAAAAACTATTGTTTATCAAATCAATTATTAATTAAATTTAATTAATTATTGTACAGTTACTGTAAATTATTAATGATGCCAGAAACGAAGTAGGCCTTTATTATACAAGTAATGTTCCACTTTTCAAGTAAGATACAATAATCTACGATATTTTTAACTCTTAGGGCGTTCCGATCGAGCAAGTCGAAACAATTGTAATATAAAACAAAAAAAAAAAAACGCTTTAATAAATTAAAAAAGACAAATATTTCTCTCTTGTCTCGCTGCTAGTCTTGTAGGAGAAGGAAATGCAATTTTACCAAGTTATAAATACTACGCTAGATAAAAAAAGTACTGTTATAATAATTAAATTTGAGAAAACTAAAAGTTAATTACTCATTAGCCGAACGTAGTGTTTCAATGATTAGACACGTTTATATTCTTACATTACATGGTACCGTGTTTCCCGCCGTGCGGCCCCCCCCCCCCCCCCCCCAGAGTGTTAGTGTGGAGAGTGCGCGGGCGGCCAGCCCCAAAATGCTCGGTGCAGCTCGGCGCGGCGCGGAGCGGGCGTTTTATGAACGCGCGCGCGTTATCCTGCCAAACGAAAACGAAACAAAATAAAAAAAATATTACAAAATATTAGCAAAAAAAAATTTAATAAATATTATTATATATGATGCGTGTGGTAACACTTAAAAATTAAACAAAAAATTATATTAAAATAATAATATAAAACGGCGGGGGCCGACGGGGAACCCGAGGGAAGTGGTCGGATCCCTGTCTCGAATGTGCCCCCAAACCCTCTATATTATATACCCACCGACACGGACACTTTTACTATTACATACCTACATAAATAAACATGTTTACAAATACACGCGATGCCTATAATAGCCGTATTCTTTATAACACTGATTCATAATAGCAGATCACAATTTAACTTATTATTCATAACAAATATATATATATATTATATATATATATATATATATATATATATATATATATATATATATATGTGTGGTGTGTGTGTGTGTGCAGCTATTGTTGCACGCACATTAACAAAAAAAGACACTCGATCATACAAGCTCTGAATTGCATTGTTACAATTTTCAAAATAATCATTTTCTAATATCTACTGATAAAACTTTAAATGCATTTTCAATTTTTATTCAAACTTCATTCGCGATGCTCAGAATCAATGATAAAGAATACGACTTATATCACAGTATCATAGATATAAACAAAGGAAAACTAAAGGAGGTTCCATAATATATATCTTATGGAATTTTTTCTTTTCCATAAATTTGACTTAAATCAATGATAGGCATTTGCTACCCTCCACTACACACGTACACACACACAGACACACACAAACACTTGATACTTCTTTGAAAAAAATAACTCTGTCTCTCTCTCTATATCTATCTCTCTCTCTTTGTATGTCGGTGATATATATATATATATATATATATATATATATATATATATAATATATATATATATATATATTTGTTACAATATTTTGTGTGAACGAGATATGCGTGCGACAAAAGCACGTCGCGAGCGGGCACGCGCGTACGCAGGCGCAAACCGTCGCCTGCCCGCAGCCATCTTAAAAATAATATGAACTAAAAACAAAACGTAGGCTTATGAAACAATATTATTACATTAATGACTAAGAATTTAAAAAATGATTAAAACAAACCACTGTTCTGGTGTATTATGAGAGCATGATTTCTTGTTAAATAAGTTATACGTCATCAGAGAAGACAATTTGTTTTTTGGGGCACTGTTTTAAGTGCTCGTATATTTTTGGGCTGTGTGAAGCTTAACTATACTTTAAAATATGGTTGGAATAGCTTTTTGCCTAGTTCAAAATCTTATACCAAGTTAAGGAGTTTATCGCAAAATTAAATAAAAATAAAAAACGTAATTTATTCATTCCGCATTGAGAGTTCTCATCGCCGCCCCTTAGCCCAGCCCAAAGCCGCCGCTGCCGCCGCCACTGGCACGAGTGCTCCGCGTTCCGTCGTCATCGCACGTTACCGTTGCCGACGCCGCAGCAGCCGTAGCATTCACCGTTTCCGATCCAGTATCCTTCCATCCTTTATTACTAAAAATAGCACTAGTACGTATTACAAAATATATAGCATATACAGATTGAAAATGTTCAAGTCAAACGAATACATTGTCAACACATGTATGTATACATATATGTATGCATGTATGTATGTATGTATTACCTAGGACGTTCGGCATTCAAATCAGACTTTCGTTATCAATTTATATTTACACCTATGTCTTGCACCGTCATTCAACTCTAAATATTCAAAGAATAAGCAAACTATATAATTACATCATATTTATGCTCAGTTGCACCAATTTAAATTAATTCTAATTAATCAAATTAACAACAGAGTTTTTACAAGTTCTTGAAAACCTGGAGATTTTCTTGAACTCATTGCAATGCTAATAGAAAAAGAAAAAAAAATATCCATAAAATTAATCAAAGATTATATTTTTCAAACATTGTACTTTGTTTTCGTACTTTTAAAGAAAATTTCTCCAGTTGAGAATTGGTTATAACATACGAGTAAACTTGCTATTTTGCATTATATACTTATGACACTATTATCTATTAATAATAAAAATGTTCCTTGAAATTCTGCCGTGGAAATGTCTACATATATATATATATATATATATATATATATATATATATATATATATATATATATATATATATATATTATTTATATATATATATATATATATATATATATATATATATATATATATATATATATATATATTATATATATATATATAATATATATATATATATATATATATATATATATATATATATATATATATATGAAACTAATCATACACTGCTTGATTTAATTCTTAACTTGAATTTAGCAAGTAAAAGTTAATAAACATCGTGGTATCTTAGTTGGATACGCGTTGAAATTTACTGGTAATATTTTCGTATCTAATCTGTCCATTTGGAATGTTGCACTTAAATTTTGATAGACATATTCCAGTAATACTACGCTAATACTAACGCAAATAAATTCTAAGAAGACGAAGGTCTGCTTGAACCCATAGCCAACGTTAGTTAGTATGTAAAATTCCGAACGCCACCTGAGATGAAATGAATAAGTGACAAGCAAGCGTGTAACAAGCCCTCGATGTCAATTATACGTGCCCGCGCAATCCATAACTGAACTCCACTCAACCCTGGCGCTCCGGTGATGCACGCACGGCGTACAGGGGCACGACGCACGGTGTGCGGAGCACTCGCGCCCCAGTACCGTAACGTACCATAGTCGCTGAGTTGTTCGTTCATATAGTCTTGTATCTATCTCTGTAGGTCGCAGTGTAGACGGTGAGTCAAGCTTTAGCCCAGCGCATTTTCGAGAGTTTCATACGAGAGGATCACATGTGTGTCATAAGAGTCCCACTGCACTCTGGCAACCAAATACAAAATCGTATTAAAATAATTAAATATTATATACCTACCTAATAATAAACTAAAACCAAAATATCCATGTTCACGCTCACCATAATCGCCGGTTTTGTTCTCTTATTGTGTTTACGCATTTTATTCATAATAAATACCCAGTAAACACTCATTTTTATCCAATCCGTTGCGTTGATAAGTGAAGTGGAACCAAACCACCACACCTTATTCTTATTTAGTACATCCATTCGGCATTAGTGACTACTTATAAACATCTAAATGCAATGTAATAAAAATACATCAAAAACATATATGTATGTGTGTGTTTACTGGGTAATTTCTATACATACTTCTTAATATTACTATTTTTTTCCTTTCTTATTGTGTTTCCTAGTAAACACACATTTGCATGTATGTATGTTACATCTAAACTTAATAGATATATCAATTAGAGTATGCATTGCATTGTTGAATGTTATCTGTCTGATATATTGCAATTATACATCTGTGCTTTGTTTGTAATATATCGGAGATGTAATAACATCGTTTGCTAAGAGATCTATGCCATCAAAATATTAAGACGCACATAAAGTAATACATACGTATATGAATCTGATGCAGTAACATATGTAGGTATACAGATGTGTGTTTACTGGGTTCATACCATTTCTTAAATTCAACACGTCCATGTTTGTGTGTAGAACGCAACAATGTTGTTGATTGCTGTAACTTATTTTGAGTATGGTATGAGACTAATATTCACACTTTCTTTTGATTTTACTACCCTGGAAACTGAGGATGTCCCCGTGCCTTGAACCATTTGTCGTAAGTTTATTTGCTCAAGTAACCGCCAGTAATTAATTATTGTCAATTGAAAATAATAAAAAACATAAACTTGACTTGTTCTGTTGGAATCTGCAGTGTCTTGCATGTGATCCTATCAGTGTAATAAATTATACATATCCATTTTGCTTGTGAGACAGGAAACCGAAAATACTAATAAAATAAACATACATTTATTATGTAAGATCATTTTTTAAACAAAATAAGAAAAACAAACCACTTTGTAACAATTATTCTTTCAATATATTTTGTGTTTGTATCTCGCAGTGGATGTGGCTGGTATCCGCGCGTGTGCTTAGAGGAGGCGATACTTTACACGATTTCGACAATCACTCAAAATTAAATAAGATTTTTCATTTATTATTTAGTACTGGATTCTTCTCTTAGGGTGTATTTTCATTTTTGAGAAATGTAATGATTATTGTTTATTAGCGATGTTCAAACACTGTGAAACAGTAACGTCCAGACACGTCCACTCCTAGATATGTAAAATATATAACAAAATAAAAAAAATTAAAATCAGGTTGTGAGAGTTAGAAACGTTACATTTAAAAATGAAAAATACCTACTATTATCTATAATAGGTCATGGCTAAGACGGCGTCATGGCGGATATGTGTCCATATTACGTACTATTTACCTACCGAAATAATATGAAACCAGGTGTGTGCGTGAAAGCTGATGTGTAACCGGTTGGCTAGCGGTTCGATCTCTAGCGAACCTGGTTCACACGGTGGTCGACGTACAAATGAATGCCATGTGCAAAATCGAAATCGAAAACTAAGAAAAACTAATACTAATCATTATTGTGTAGATAATCAATAATCAAAATACCGAACAATTTATTTATTTGTAATATGGAAAAACAAAACAAACGGAATACTTGTGTATATGTTAATGTTACTATTACTGTTGTTTCATTTGTTAAAAGTTATTTTTGAATGGGCAATTGTTTGTTGAAAGCATGTCTCCAGGCAGCTTTTATTATGTTTTGTTTTCAAGACACATATACACAGTGACACTCGTAACACAAATGTACAAGAACAATGCAAACATACACCCGTTTATTCATACAGTCTATCTACTCACAGAAACACGCAGACACATACGTATATACTTACATCCGTTTTGATTCGACCGTCATTTTGTCTTATTTTCTTATTTTATTTCTCTTCACAAATACCCACTATCTACGTTACAATAATTGTAAAGATGAACAGTTGAGCTCTAAAGTGTGCGACATTTATAATTACGAAAAAGAAAGAAAGAATAACTTGTGACTTTAATAATGTAATAATAAATATAAAACAAACATCTTGAGATTAACTAATACAGAACATGCAAATCAAATCTTTTTATTTTGGTAATTGTTGTTGTTGTTTTTTTATTTTGCACTTAGAGCCTTAAGTAGTTCATGTCTTCAATTATTTAAACCGATCATTTTCGTTTTCAATACATGATTGAATCAATTTGTTTGTTTGTTTGTCTGTCTCGAATTTCACATGTGAAGATGCTGTGTATATTATTACGTTATAGAAATGCCATTGGCCGACAGTCAGTGTCCCCTCCTATTCGTTAGTATAATGGAATAGCAACCAAATAGGTACTTATAATACCTATCGATGAAACATAAAATAAAACCCAAAAATGATTTATTTCTAAACCGTTCGCATTTGTGGTGGAGGATGCCGTCACAGACGAACACAAAAAAAGTAATAATAAATAAATAAATAAATACAAACAAACAGATATAACACACTTCGAGTTTTAGTTCGCGTTTTCGTCTCCGAAAGTTCGCACATATTAAATAATAAATTAATTTTACGCAGCCGTACTCTGAAAACGCGAGAGATTCTACAAATTTGTATTGTATCGTTTGAATGTTTCGTTTGATGGGCCGAGGTCCAAAAACCAGGACCCGCTCGTTTGCGGACTACTATTGACTGGACACGAATTACAGTGTACATAGGCATTAATTGCTCAACATTTAATATATCAGAATGAACGTTTGTAAAATTACGTACGCAAACGAGCGTAGGTACCAATGGTTCTGGCCGCGCTCGGCTCTCATTTCATTTCCCGGCTAATCTTGACGTTTCTTTTTCTTTGGGTCGCATCCAACACCGAAACACCAATTAACTTGTATTGAAAGTGTGACCTTGAAAAATTTAAAATTATTAATCATACTGATAATAATGTACAGAATGACGTCGAATTCCTGTCGATCTTATCTAATGCGTTTTGCGCTTCTGGAAACGTCCTCATTGGCCGACGAAATGAACCCTTGTGATTTATTTGTGAAAGTCAGTATGAATCTAGTCATGTTTGTTACAATTTAAAATATTTTATAAATGTTGATTAATATACGACATTCCTATTTCAAATTCGAGTTCATTTATTTGTACTACCTACCAGGATCTCATTCATCTACCGATTTCCACAACAGTACCTACCTATTATATTTTTATTTATAATATTCTTAAGGGCTCTATACACTGAATGGGTTGCTATACAAAATATAGTAGGTATATTCGTTTCAAAGTTTCAGAAGAGCTTTAGCACTTATAGAATTATACAGACTAGCTAGCACCATATTATTATTTAATTTCCTTTTCGAATCTCCATTAAATTGTATTTATCATTTAAATAAATTATTAGTTATCTGAATTATTTTATTATATTATAAATACTTGACAATATATACAACATTTCTTTTAGTTATAAGTAGTTTAGTTTCAAATTATAACATCAAAACACAAATCACAAATCCAAATTCTAGTATCGAAATGACTACTGATGCTTCTTGCTGTTTATATCCATTTGCTCCACTTTCATCAAAGTTAATACTGTTGTGTTGAAATCTTACAAAATGTTCCTTTGAAATGTTATTTGTAAGATTACTATCCTGTTGAATTATCTGTAAAGGAAATATAAAGTTATATTATTCTGTTAGATTTTATAAATATAACTGTTACTTGTAATATTTCTGTAACACAACTAGTTGTATATGTTGGTTCATCTGCAGATACTTCACATGAAAAAACACCACCTAGATGGCTTGGAACATTTACCAGAGTTAGTTTTCTGGAGTTTGAATTATGCAACTAAAAAATATGTTTAATAAATAACGAACCATATAATAACAAAATGTTAAGGATCTATTTTATTAAAACACTGAATGTTGCAATTATATAAAATTTATTATTTTTAGATTTTGTGTAATAATTGTACGTTATTCTATGGGTGGTATGAATATATATATATATATTTTACATCAATATGTAGGCCTGGCAACGAAAACACTTGTATTCTCGGCTTCTCTCTGGGTAAATATCTATATATTTCATGAGTGCCCCTGTACCATTTTACAGCATAGAGCGGATCACCTTCCAAATCGTACAGACAGTATAAAGTAACATTTCCTCCTTCAGGAATGGATTTTGGAACTAACAAACGAACATTTTGTAAAGACTGCGCATCTATAAATTAAAACAAACTACTTTTAGAAATACAAGCATTTTTATGCTGATGGAGACAAAGTTTGAGTTCAAAAATAACATGAACCAGTCATCGAAATGTTAACGGTGTGTCTGTCGCTGAGCGGCAACATCAAAACCAAAGTGTCTATTATTTATTGTTTTTTTTTCAAAGTACTTAATTTATTTCTGTCGCTTGATTAATGATGTCTGTAAATTAATGTATGATTTGTTCTAAATAGATGAAATTGACTTTCTTTACTATACAAGAAGTCGTTTGAGGAACAATCAAAGATAAGGGAAATGAAATGAAAACATGATGACCCATGCTGGATGTAATGATCGCGCGCCCGCTACTTGGTTGTATATCAATCTGGTTGTGGATGTTGGAAACTATGGAAATTTAAAAAAAAACACATCTGCAAACGACCGAATTCTATAAGCAAGTCAAAGATGAGATCCACAATGTTGAAGTCAAGTCACAGGTCAAAGATGTTTTATATTTGCAGGTTTGAATGCAATTACAGTTTGCAACATTTTTAAAATAAACATTTGTTTATTATTGCTATTTCTTTATTCTAATATCATTGTGTGTGCTCTAGGCCCGCCTGTTCAACCAAATTGACCGCATTGAAGAAATAAATGATTATACGCCTGAGTAAAAACAATACCCAAGTAGAAAAATCACTTCCATATATTACTTACTTCATTGTATTTTATATGTATAGTTTAGTTATTAAAATAAAATGTTTATAAAAGTTATATAGAAAGTAAAATAACTCAAATGTTTCTAATTATGTATTTTCTTTGTAAAACTATTGATAATTTTAGAAATATTGGCCAAATTTTGCATTCTAAAACAAAAAATAATTTTAGGATAATAATAATTAATTAAATATGTCTTCTTCGAGCCTTGTTATGGAAATTTAATTATAATTGTTTACTTTAGTTGACAATTGTTGTACTCATACATGTTGCACAGATTTCATAAAAAAGAAACATACTTTAAAAATGAATGACGACTGAAATTGTAAGTATTGTTTAAATTATTTTATTTATTACGTTTCACTTCATTAATAGTTTAAAAACATACATTTTAAACTAATTCATTTTATTTATTTATTTCAGAAAATGTAGTCGATTGAAGATCCTTGCTGTCCGTCCCATCAGCAGTTCAATAAGCCTGGGGAATCAGAAGATATCTTCATCAAATTCTAGAGGAATCTAAGAGTATTGCAGTTCAAAGATCAGCTTCCCATAAAAAATATGATTTATTCTACATTATTTTTTTAACTGAATTTATATGTTTTAACCATATTTATAAACAATTGTGCTTGTAACAATGAATTCTGTACTTATATTAATCAAATTATATACCTATGCGTATGTAGTGTTTAATGAAACGATCATGGATTAATTAAATAAATATATAAATCTAAATTTGCAGTGTTCAGAAAAGAAACCCTTTTTCCTCTATTTTAATTTTCATAATAATACACAGAAAAGAGCTCCTCAAAAGTAGGTACAGGTATGTATGTATGCACATTTGTTATTGCTATTATTAATTTATATCCTTTGATGTATAATTAGTAACTTAATAAAATATCTACATACTTACTTTTGAGGAGTATTTCTTTTCAGTGTATTATCCTGAAAATTAAAATAGTGGAAACAGGATTTCATTTCAGAACTATACTAATTTAGATTTATACATTTATTTAATACACATTTTGATTAATATAAGTACAAAATTCATTGTTATCAGCACAATTATTTATAAATATAATTCAAACATAAATTCAGTTAAAAAAATAATGTATAATAAATCATGTTTGTTTTTATTTGTAATGGGAGTGGGGGGGGGGGATGGAGCCCTGATCTTTCAACTGCAATGCTCTTAGGCTACTTTAGAAGTTGATGAAGATGTCTTTTGATTGAAAATGGTTCTTCAGGCTCATTGAACTGCCGGAATGGACAGCAAGGACTTCAATCGACTGCATTTTATATAACTTAGTTTTAAAATTATTATTTTTATTTAAGACTAAGTTAAATATGTACAAAAATCATTGTTTAAACAATTATTTGTCTATTTTTTATAAACTATTGTATTATTATGGTTCATATACGTAATATTTAATTTGAATATGTTGTTTCAATTATAAAACTACTAATCACTCTCCGAAGGAAAATAAATAATAACAATATTAAACGTACCTTTTTTAGGGGCCCTCTAGATGAATATTTCACACAACTCAAAATAAAAATGGAAGAAAAAGGAACACCCTTAGAAATAGCTCTTAAACAATATGAACATATTTGAATAATAATAAGTATACATATATTATTTAACAACTAATATAGCTTCCACATCAAAATATCACTTTCTTGGCGAATGAACATAATATGTTTTCGTTAATTATGGCGACAATTAAAGAGCAAATATGGAATTAAAAATAGTACTTACTGATAATGCACGCAATGAGAAACACAAGAAGCAACAAATTCATTTTCACAATAGTAACATTTTAATATTCCGTAAGCATATATTTACCGCGTATCAGTGTCCTTTATATATGAGGCAAACATGAACGACTGTGAATAAGACGCGTCTATTTGTCTACGAGGATCTGGTGTTCAAGTGGACGGTATGCGACAATGCGTGCAACTGTTGGCTCGACATTTTCTGTTGTGCACCTGCTCAGAACTTGAATTAAAACTATTATTAGCTGAATATCCTTTTAGTCTTCACTCTTTGGACCATCTGTGAAGTCATTTATTTATCCAGAATATATAACTTGACAGACGCAAAGTAGAAGGGAAGCATAACAAAACCACAAGCGCTTTAACAAGCCAAATATACACTACGACGTAGGATTTTTGTTTCTGTTAAAATTACACCTCATACTATACTTATTGTTAAACAAAGATTTTATTTTTTTATGAATTTGTATAAAATATTATACACATGTTAGATCATTTTGAATTTATTTTTCAAATACCTATATATTTAATTTTAGATAAAAAACATAATTAACAAACTATTCTAATATTTTACATTACATTTTTACTTTCTTTTA
>JADQWA010000457.1:600000-782500 GCA_018344505.1 Nebria ingens riversi
TAAACGAAATACTATTTCAAATCGAACACACAAGCATCTTAATTCAAAATTATCTATTTAATTATATACCATTTCAGTTTATCTATGTGTTTATTTGACATAATTATGTCCATAATTGTACAAATTATATTTGAAACACAGAAGTTTTCATTTAACCATAGATAACACTTGTGTGCCAGATAAGAGTAGGGCAAAATGATTAAATCCTTAGATTTAAACTCTTCAAAACTTTCTAGCAATGTTAATGTCTTTAAAACGTAACTTGAATATTTTATAAGAAAATCTAGGCCGCGCTTGATTAAATAAACGTTTTTCGAAAACTATTTATAATTAGGTTTTCCATCTGCAAATATTTATCTAACATTTCCAAATTGCGCTAAAAGTAACGTTACAACCAAAACTAGTTTTCGAAAAAGTGATTTTCTATTGCGGTTGGCGCCAGGCAATGGTAAAACCCGCCCTATAATTTTCAGTAATTTCGTTGCTTCAGGGGAGGATACGAACCTAACAGAAAAAACTACAAACTCCATCAGCAGTTAGGAGGATCTCAGAATTAGTTCTAGAAATAGCCTCACGGATGCGTTTTTAAATTGCTAATTAACTACAATCCAGGTATAGGACCTGCCTGAAGTCTATTGTTTTACATCATGACATCTCATCAGGCTTTTTTTTGTCGATGCACTGGCTAATGGGATAAGTTTAAAACATCAGATTCTTTCTACGAAGGTTTAATATTCTTCTATGATCTTGCCTTATTAAATCACTCTTTAAATTAGCAATCTTTCTAGATACGAGTATAACATTTTAAAATGAAATTTATTATATCAATTTTAAGCGATTTACTGGTGGATAAAATTTTTGTAATATGTCTATAAATCATATTTTTCGAATACCTTGTCTAACCACTACCTTCCTTTTATGTGTTGCTATTTAAAGGTTCAAATTCCACTTTTTAATTATTATTTTAACTACCTATAGGTACCTATATTTTGAAGAATGTATTTGTTGGGTGCAACTCATTTTGCCTTACGGTCAAGATTGTAAATCATTTTTCTCCTATTTAAAACCTTGCAAAAAAAGGTCAAAAAGTAACCGCAAGACAAAATGAGTTCCACCCTATTTGTTTTATTACCGTTATATTTTAATTCTAATTTAGATTTTTTATATATTATAGGTTGAAAATGAACAACCATTTGAATCCCGTTAGCAATTATGTAAGTTTATTTTTATTATTGTAAACTCGTATAAGAACTATAAAATAACTAATAAGGCAATTTTTTACGGTTACAAAATCTATTTGATTAAGAATTATAGCATCTGCTGTCTTCTAGAAACAATATTTGACAAATGTGTCTTAAACTCGTTAATAGCTCGAATCAATAGACATAAGGCGAGCGTTTGTTGTACGAAGGAAATATTAAATAGGTACAAGAATATATAAAAAAGTCTTATATATTTTAATTTTATTTTAACTACTTATACAAAGTTCAAAATGAGTTTACAGTAATATTTTTAGTAAAGTAGAATAGAAAATTGAAAGTTTGATCATATTTATTGATAGTTTATCTTAAAACGAGTCCAATACAAAAGAAACCATAGTAAAATTGTGCAAAATCACGAAGAAAATCAGCAGAAATCGTGCAAGTGTTTGGAGACTGGAACGTTCAACCACGACACAAACCTCTAGTCTAAACACACTCCGTGCCCCGCACACTAAGACTCCGGTAAACATAGGAAAGGCGAAGCGAAGTGGAAGGCGCACTCTGGCTCCGCATGTCCTATAACCGCCAACCGGTTGTCGTAGACGACAAAAAAGCCAACACCGTTGCCAGTTCTAGTTGGCAACGAACACCTGCTCATTCAAAACACGTAGCAAACTTGTTGAAAATTTAAATGTCCTCAGCACACTGTTGCAACTTGTACATCTGCTACAATTGACGTGTTGAATTTTCGGGTCAGGTTGTTGGTTGGCGTTGTTTTTTAAATCGACAGCCGGTAAGATTTGATCGATGTTGTGGCAACGTTGCGTTTATGCCTTCTGGCCTTAACAGGGGTCAGTGTATGAGAGGTAGCGCTGCTATAACCGACAGCAGCCGATGGGTCAACATACGAAGAGATGGATAGGGATTTTTTTTAATGTTACATTGGCATTGGCGCGCGGAATCATTTTTGATGCGCCTGCAGGCTGCAGATTACAATGCCGTTATTTCGTTGTGCTATGTTCGCATGAAGAATATTTATTTTGCGACGTACCAGGAACATATTAAGGAAAAGAATTATTTATTATAGTGTTTTTATCGCGTAAGAATTTCCAAGTCAGCTGTGCGGAGGCAAAAACCACAATTTAATGATGTATGGATAAAATCTTGGAAACAATCAGATTTTCCGTTCAACAATTTATTTTTAATAATAAATGTCATATGTGTTTACCCGTAACTCGTAATATGTATTTTTGAGTCAAATATCAAATCGACATATTGACAGCAATGTGTTTTTTGTTTGTTTACGGTATATACCTAAAGAAAATATTATTTTGACTCCTACGTGAATAATAATTCAAAACATAGTAGATATAAATATATGTTGTGATATTGTGATGCAAAGACACATATTAGAATGTTATTTATATAAGTAGTATGAAAAGAAAACACTTGAAAACACTTGTCTAATGAAACATAAAATATTTCCACCGTCAAAATGGTATACACAAAACATCTGGTGCACATAAAAAGAATGATTTATCATAAAAACAATGAAATGAGATACAAGCCTCGAGCGACATGATCTATCCACGAACGAGAAATTGAATCCGGACGATATTACGTTTTGCACGGGAATCGACACACACACGACAGTAGTACATAGCGAATAAAAATACTTCTTCCTCTCTTGTTGAATTTTATTGCGATACCTTTTGAAACGCAAACAACGCACATATATGAAAACAGTAAAACGCGTTAGTCAAAAATGATATGGTGATGCTTTTAAAGGTTATGACATAAAAGGATTTTATTATGTTCATTTCAAACAGAGAATGCATTTTTCTAAACGTACCTTTTTAGTTTTATTCATACAACTGTCGTGGATTAATCAAAATAGGACATGTTAGTATAGACGCGTCATATAAGCTTATAGTGTTATTGTTGTCACAGTAAAATAAGTATATATTGCATATCAGCGTTTCATTCAAATACTGTATTTTTCCAAATAAATAAAATATGTAGTTTTGCTGTATTTTTGAACTTAAATCAATAAATGCTCTATTAATCATAAGATTAATTTGGAATCTTATATAAAGAAGTATCATACACTTATACGTAAAGCTTTTTATTATTAAAATAAACGATTTCATTTGTGATTAGGTATTTAGCAAAATGATGACAGCTTAATATTGATTTTCTTTCGCCAGTTCAAAGCGGCAAAAATAGAAATAAAAATATGTCAGCGAATAGCGTGAGAATTTCTTTAGTGTAAATGTTGATTGATAATATAATTTCTTATCGTCATCTTGGCGTTTATAAAGGCGTTTTACGGTCGCAAGAGGTTCCGTTTATTAGATTTTAATGTAGAAAATACAATTTTCCTTGAAGTGGTTAGTGTACCTCGTATACACTTGGGTTATCAGGCCAAAAGCCTATTGGTTTTTGGAACGCGTTTACTGTTGAACCCTTCCGGGAATTAGACCAACGGATTTAACATGGAAAATAAACTATGCGCCTCTCGTAAGCACGTGCTATTGGATTTGCATTTTAAAAGGACGTCTCCTTTTTAACACCTGTATGTTAGGTGTTGGCTCCCAGATCTTTCGTTTGGCGTGTATACCTACAAATTTAAAGGGGATTTCGAGACGACAAAGAGACTCTGTATATACCTACTGTAAGCCAGTTAATACAGCTTTACATTGCTACACGACGAATATTTCGTTTACACCAAAGTGGAGCTTCAAATTAAATTTCGCTCTATAATTGCATATTTTAAGGACGATATTCCCTAATGGGCGAGTTTAGATTTCATTATAATAAAGTCTGTAAGTACTGGACTACTATAATACAAGCTTTAATACAAATTAGACTCCCGTTTATACCTACATTAAATTAATATATATATTATAATGAGAATATATATATTCAATAGTTTTGAAATAATAATTATAAAACGAATCATTTAGTGATGCTGATTAAATTAAGTCATTATGAGTCATTTTCTGATATGATTTGATTTTTAGAGATAACATTTTTTAGTAAATAAATTACGGTAGAGTCACTACAAAGATATCATTATAAACTGATCGAAAGCACATAATAATGAAAGCTTGTGCCGACGATACTCATCCTTCATATTTTCTATAGTCAGTTGTCAGATGCACGATATCTATGCGACGTGGAACTGTGCCTGCAGCACTTGAAAACAAATCAAACTATCTAACCATCCTCCGCCGTTATCAGTTCATAAACTGAGTCTTCTTCGTAGATCATGTAGAAGTAGTTTCCTGCAGTACAGACGAAACCACTGATTTTATAGCTATATAGATCATGAAAGACATGTTGTTTCAATTCTTGAATTGGACATGGTGTAAAAGTGATCAAGCATCCGTACCACATGTGGCGCACCAGCCATCATAACGGACGCTACCGGACGCTACCGGACCCTGGCGTGAATTCGGTACCAGGTTGACTACCCATGCTGGGGTTGGACGGACCACCTGGCGATCTTCACCAGATAACACTATCGCTCTCCTGTTACCACCTTTATTTTATCTACATTTGTTATAATTCTAGCTATTCAATTGTCAATAGTACAAACTAAATTTTGGTTACCCCAATTGAAGAAATCTTAAATACAGTGAAAAAGTTTCTTTTATAGACGTAAAGCAATTTTAGTTCTGAGTACAATTATAATCGAATACAGACTTTTCGAGTTGAATAAAGTGATTAATAAAAGTATAATTTGAACAACATGCCGTTGTTAGAACACACGTAAGATGGCGTTTCTTCAGTATTAATCCTTGATGGTGAAAAAGAAAAATCTACATAATTCAAGTGTAAAAACGAATATCGTGATCTGATGCACGCCTGCCTGCAAAACAGACACACACGCCATTGCCCGATTTACTATGGCTTGCTTATAGTTCTCGGGATGGTGGTATTAGGGGAGTCCGGGGAGTTTTGCACAAACAAAAAATCAAGAAAAACACGAGCATCTGGCGTATGTATGCAGCATCCCAAGGTGGACTGCAATCCATGGCCAAATGCAGTTGTAAACACATGCACAAAATTAATATAAACATATAGAACATAACTACGTTTGCATTTTTAATGTAATTACTCCATTTTGTTGAGATTTAGTTTGTATATTCCTCAATTGAGCAACTCGACACAAGTGATACATTTTGCATAATGAATAATTTTCATAAGATATCGCGGTGTTGAATCAGAGTTCAACAATATTGTTGTAGGAGTCGTTGATGTGATATGGTATTTACAGTTCGCAGTTCATTTTGGTACGTAGGTAGTAAGAAGATTTGTTGAAATAAGCAACTTGAAGTTTGTACAACATGAATAAAATTATATTTCAACCGTTTCGTATATACTACAATGGAAATACATAAACAAACATATCGTCAAATTGTTTCGTTTGTTTTGCCAGTATGAAACGGTTGCTGCAGTAAAGTTTCATACAACTTTTACCCTAGCAAAAGTAAGGAACAATGAAATATTAGGTGCATAAACTTTCACGCGCGAATTATTATCATAATGTCCAAGTTTTAGTTTCCATTTAAATAACAAAAAATAATTACCTTTGTCGGAGATTTTTTTCCGACGAAATTGGATAAATAAAAAATAAACTTTACAAAAAAAAAAAAGCGTTCGGAGGGTTTCGAATTCGGAACGCCCTTAAAATCTACCAGTTCAGTTAATTCAATTTCAATTTTTTTTCAATAGAACCACTTATGATTTGTTTGGTTGAGTGTATCGCACCCATCCCAGTGGGACACTGACTTTTTCGTATCTTGCACATTTTCAAGTCTACGGGTCTTATAAATAAACGTAGATACCATCGAATTTCGACGACAGTGACCGCGTGATGGGGAAGGTATATTTTTTTGTCCCCCTTTACAAAAGGCAACGGTTATTCGTTACCTTATGGCAACAAAACAACCATTGTCATACGGGACAATTTTAACGTTTCTTACTTTACCTATATGGACAGGTTTTATGGGGGTGTTGTGAACCATACAGAGTGTAGTTACGCTATTTTATTTCTTACAAAAGGCGTCTAATAAAATAGCGTTGCACTTACAGTATAAGCTGGTGCCGTGCGAAACTGTAAACTATGAAAAATTCTAGAAAATAGAATACCTTTAAAACTATTCCAAGGGATACAGCATTTTTATACCTATAGGCTAAACCTTACTTTATTTTTTGTGTGTGTGGAAACCATGGCAGTGTTCTTTCTATTATATTTAACAAGTTAATGCTCTGGAAACTGCTGATACCTCAGTGCTAAAATACAATTATTTAAACTTACAAAAAAAAATAATATATTTTTTCAATTTGCTTTTATAATGGAGTTGCACAACGTAAAAGCCTCTCGGACACAAAAAAATTAAAATTCATAAATATGGTAGCTATTTTTTTATGTGACCCTTGAAACTACTATATTAGCCATATTGCTAATTTAAATTCGTAAGCGAGTTTGTATTAAAACAAAAGATAAAAATAAATCAACATTTTAACAAAGGTTCGCTTCAAAGAACCTATTACAGTTTAAAAGAATTTATTATTATACTAAATGGTGTAGTCTTTTACAAGTTAGCTTAAAGTTGAAAGTGTAGTTTTCTAGAAACTGGATAGTAAGTTTATTATTCAAACACAAATACAAGTATGATAAACCGAAAATATATAGAAAAATCGTGTTAGTGTGTATAAACAACTTAGAAAGTTGGAAAAAACAAGAAAATAAACGGTGTGATAGAGTGAGTGAAAAGACCGCATAGGGACTGTACTTTAAACACGTTTAAATTTATTACGGCTGAAATCACATGTGACGAAAACTCAACAGATAAGAGATCCAGAGAAAAAAGAAAGATTTACAGAACCGACGATAAATCTCAATTCTGCGACGATAAACCTCCGAAAACAAAAACAGAAAAGAAACAACAGAATGAATGCCAATGTGTCACTTGGTAAGATGTACTTCTGATACGTACACCGAAAATGTATATTTGTTCAAGCAAACTTTAGCCGGTAGCAATTTTAACGAAAAGCGGATGTACAAAACAAAAGCCAAATGAAACAGAGGAATGTACTTATAGGGGGAAAAAACATTTTATAATTTGTGGGTGTTTGTTTTGATTTTGATTATTGGCAATTCGTAAAAATCTCATTTCCTTTTCCGTTGAAATTAATTTCAGCTAAAGATATTCGCTCGTAAAAATGTATTTTGGCAGAGTGCCAGTAAGTTGTGTGGATGAATTAATTACGTTAGAAATTCATCAGAATTAGAAATGAGAGCAGTTCGTATTTGCCGACAGAGCAACCGACAATTAACAGGTAGCACACGGAAACAACATTCCATGTTTGTTGGTGATAACTCATACCGAAAAACCCGTCGGCTTCTATATAATAACAAAATTTCGCGTTGTCCAATAGAATCCCTGTAATTAAGTGCGATCTATCTACTAGCTAACTATATAGAAACTGGTCGCCATAGTATGGCGCACACCTCTAATCTTCGTCTAACGTCCGAGCAATCAATTTGACGCGGCCAATGTTTTTATAATGAGTTATATATAACAAACGGCCATCACTAGCGATTATAACCCCAACGTATACATCATTTCGGTCCATCGAGGCGAGGTACATACTATATAATTACAGCCGATAATATTGTAGGTAGGTCATCGGAATTAAGGTTTGATAGCTACAACGGTGTTTCTGCCATGATGGAAAAATCTTGGTAACTAAACTGATTTCTACCCGATTACGACCGGTTTGGGTGTGGCGGTGCCCAAGGCGTACAATGCAAACAAACCAACAAAAATGTCCAAACGAAACTTTCCTTATACCTACATACACACATACGAGTAGTAGTAACTACGAGTGTTTTCAGATCAACTGGCATGTGTTGCTATTACCACGTCAAGCTGGATTTCTCTCCTTGTAGCTAACGGAAACAATTCCAATGGTCTTTATTGTTTTTGTCATTGATAACCCATTTCCTCAAACGTCATGCCATTTCACAACAAATCGTTAACGTGAATTTGGGTTAACCTTTTCTAAATAAAAAACACTTTCTGTCGCAAAAAAAAGATCACGTTTGAGAATTTCCAAACTACCACAAACTTTAGCTTAAATAGAAACGGAAGGAGATATATATATATATATATATATATATATATATATATATATATATATATATATATATATATATATATATATATGTAATAGAAAATGTAAACACATAAATTGTTTAAGCGAAACTAATAAATTCCAATGTGGTTAACGTACTTACGTTTCGTAGATAGAAAAAAACCAAACGAAAGAAAAAGGTTACATTTTTTTAGTATCGTTTCGCCAACACTCCTGGACGAAAGAGTTAATTGGATTACGTTGCACGAGGTTCCATAGCAGAGAGAATGTAGTAAGCTCTCTGGAAGCTTGGGTCATATGCCACAATGAACGTTTTTGGTATCGGGACGTAAAAAAATCCGCCACTGTTTACTGACACTGTTCAAAAAACAAAGCCAGTTATTTGCTTATACCTACCTACCTACATGGCCATACATAACACATGTTAGGAGTAAAATGTTTAAATGTCACCGCTTAATTAAATATTGTATGATAAATATTTAAACCCAAACATATTTTCTTCTATTACTAATTATTTTGTTGTTGTTTTTTTCGTCCAAACGGAAAACTTTATCAATATATTGTATTTACTTTCCAAATAATACAACATGAAATTAAAATAAACAATATCGTATATAAATGAGATTTGTTATGGAGAATTTGTCAATTTATTTTTTGATAAATTTGAACAATAACTTGAGCTGACATGGATGAAATTACAAAGTTAGAAATCGGTTCTATTTCCGCGCAGTATAGGAGTATTTCTCATTGTTTATATGCCATGTTTCTACCCCGAGCACCGTTGATCATGATGACTAGCAAGTGATGTATTATTCTGTTTCAGCAATCAAATTGCGTCGTTATTCCAATGCGGTTTTCTGCAAAGTTATTGTTTGCAGAACTATGAAATATAACATAGATATATTGGCCATAATAATATTTTAGAAATATTGAATCTCTTGAGAGATATAGACAACACGCGCAAACATTGTTCTATATTTGATGTAATATCCTAATGTCAAACCAAAGTAATAATTTCACCGGGACTTTAAGCAAACAAACAATGAAATATTCAAAAACAAACAAAGGTGAAACAATAAAAATGAATACGAAACGCAACGAGCTTAAGATCCAGGCGTTGTTCGAAACAAAGCACTTCCTTTATATTACCAGACTATTTTCTGACCCTTCCAAAATAATATTCTGCGGGCATTACACCGTGCGAATTCTCATTCGTTCTTCGGCGAAATGTTTAAATATTAACACTATATATTTGCCTGGTGCGCCCGTCTAGCTAAAGTGTCTTACATAAGAGATATTAAAAAAGATAGACGATTATTTACGAATTTATACGGTGTCACATAGAAGGTTACGAACATAGTAGACAATCGACTCAAATAAAAAGACTTCAAACTGATTGGCGGAAAACGAAATTGGAAGTAACATAGATTGGTATTTATTCTGGCCATCACCTATAAATATATATATATATTATATATATATATATATATATATATATATATATATATATATAAAGTGCAGCACGGCATTATTGAACTGTATTCTATACATTTCGTGTAAAATATCAGTTGACAACAAGGAATGTTCTTTGTATCGTTGAATTAAATTCTCAAATGCATGAAGTTGTTTTTTGTCGCAAGCAAATGGAATCCAATACAAGTCAGCTGATGTTGTGCATTTTTATCGCAGTGCGCCGCGTATATTTTTGTGAGCTTGAACAAGCGAAGCGATCCCGTGTGTGACTGCCAGAAGGGCCCAACAATAACAACACACCACATCACGGTACAAGGCGAAGCTAGGGTGCTAGTTTATATGAAAGCCATTCGACACTAATGCATTCCACATGTTTACACGGTGGACTGAGAGATCGACGGCGGTTGGACGTGTTTCGGGGGAGATTTAGTTTCAGTCACGTGACCAAATGCGGTTAATTCACCTACAGTATTATAACGAACAGCATCCCCTTCAATTCTTGATGTACCTTTATCTATACAGATGTGAGACATTCTCAGCTCAGCGACAGTGATCCCATCTGGTTGCGCACGCGGAATTTAATATGAAATTTCTACCGAAATGGGATGATACGTGTGCGACTCGACTCTATACCTAAACCAACTACAATCAGAGTACCTTTGTCAAACCTTCCCGTCGAATTAGTGTTATGTAGAATTTATGAAACCCTGTGTTGTCCAATAAACTTGATGTGTTTCCACATCTGACAATTAGCTAAGGCAAAATTATTTATTTGGTTTATCACAGCTTTCCATTATCTATAGTGGTGGTGCTATAAATAAAATTTGCGAAGGCAAACACAAAGAGAGATTTATTGTATTTACAAGCATTTATTTCGATAGTTCTTTATTCTCTAATATATATAGCTATAGAAGATTTTCTGGCGAATGAACAATATTCAGTTGGTTGTTTTGCGGTTCACTTGATAAGCGAATCAGATTGGCAACACTACCAGAATATAGAACTGTGCGAATTGTTCGCTAGCCAAAAATCATCAATGAATTTCGTATTTATAATTTTATTTTATAGAAAACGAAATTCAATGCGCCATTGTTCATTCTTTTGAAAAAATAACAAGCATATTATATTCTTCATTTTCTTGTTAAACAAATTAATTAAAATGCAATAAATTCCTGAACAATATTACTAGTTACTTTAAGTAATTGCATGACCATATGCGTACAATTCTACTATTAGGAAACTACGAATCAATACTATATAATTGAAATGCACTGATTATTGTAATTACTTTCCTATAATTAAAGTTTCCGTTTCTAGTATTTCAATTCATTTTTACCCCCAATGAGGTTTAAAATGGTTTGCAACACGATATACAAAAATCTAATTTATGCAGTCACATAACATTATTCATACTTGCATTTGACTTTGTTGACATGGACAAATATTTTCATAGCATGAGTGCATGTATAAAAATAAATATGTATGAGTATCTCAACCAGTAATGTTTGCAATTCTTGGTATGATTTACGCTCCACAAGTCTTAAAGAATTCGCTGGATATGGAATCTTTCGTAAAATATTTCGTTTAAGCATTCCATGAAGCACATTGTTTCGAATTCGGTAACTTCAATGTCAGTCACTTTAAAACAAACTTTTTGTTCAACAAAATATTAATAAAAGCACATGCATTTCTTAACTTGGAAGAATGAGGAAACAAAAACACACACAAAGGTAATTTCTGATTACAAACAGTTCAAACAAAATATTCGCAGCCATAAAAATGAAGCAAGCCGAATAATACTAGAACTTTCAATTTGTGTAATTATTGTGTGAGTTTTGTTGATTTCACGTTGTTTCTGAGAAGTGAGGCGATTGTGTTGTTAACAAAAGCACAAGCACGCAAGGCCTAACAATTTCGTTCTTCACTCATGTGTCAATTGCCTTCTCGTTCAACAAACCTATCGAATGTGCAATCATCTCACGTGTAAAATAAACTAAGCCAAACATTGCACATAAATATTAACCCTTTCATGGTTGGATCACGGAAAATAAAAACACCAAAGCCAGAGGTTTGCTGTATGAGCAAATTTATATTTGTAGTACAGTGCGGAGCAATATTAGAGTGGTATTCTTACGGGAGAAATTTCTATAGAATGGACAAGATAAACAAGGGGAAACTGTAATGAAACACAAGAGCAACGTTGCAACTGTGTGTCACACTACGCTCTGTGTATATTGTATTTATGCATAAAAAATGAGTTTTTCTAAATGCTACCTCAGTTCTTAGTGAATACTGTCGACTTTTTATTTGTTTAATTGGTGGTAAATGTAAATACAGATCATTGTTAAAAAATGCTAACATATTTAACATTTGAGCGCTAATTTAATTACCTTTGTGTTTAAATATTTATTCAATTGATATGATTAAAAAATATCGGTACGATAGGGTTGAAAAGCCTGTGTACTATATAGGTACAATAATACAATAGTTACAAGAGGAAACAATCGACATTCTAAAAATAAACAGCGCTCACATGCAAAATCACAACGAGCAACGGATTTTCGGATTGTTGTTATAATAACACGGAGATTTATTGTGATATCAACAGCGGGCCAGCGCGGTTCTTTGAATCAAGATACCAAACACGAAAATCATTTCATAGTATAGGCGTTCCCCATATAGATGCATATTAAAGAACTGATTATATTATAATTTTATTGATGGACATTACCTGAAAATTACGACATAATAATATCACAAATAGATTTCAACGAATCAAATTTATTTGCGGTACGGAAGAGCGATTACTTTCTACACAGAATTTTCTGTTTATTCGCTTTTTGAATAAACACGATCGAATGTTGACTTTTAAGTTTATATAAATATATTTAATACGCATCTATCAAACATTTACGTAGAGTTTTCTCTTTGACTGTCAATTTATCATAAAAGCGTTTTTTTGATATATTGAAAGTAAAGAAAAAGCGTCGAAAACGTTTTAAGATATACTGTAGAACGAAGTAATTTTTACCGGTGATTAATTGAAAACTCAATTCGTTTTATTTGCCCTATTTACTTGTACACAAACATGTAGGGATACTGTTGAATTGAATAAAATGAAAATAGCTTTTTAATGGTAGGCAAAATGCATTCGACTATGTAAGAATGTTTTTGTAATTAATTCCATTACAATACCGTGAATGCGAAATTACAACGTGGCCGAATTAAATCCGATTGAAATGAAAACAATATCAAAAATGGAATTTTACGCGGTACATTCAATGGTGAACAAATATGCGAATAGGCAAAACAAAAAGCACCACTATAATCCAATTTTTGTTTACCGAATTTTGTATTGTTTTCTATTTTATATATTTCATATTCTTTTGTTAGCAAATCGTGTAATGTAAACCACAAAATCAAATCAAATTAAAATTGAATGATGAAAAAAGAAAACATCTAGATTTTTTTGTTCATTCTAATAAACCAAGAGATTTTTTCTGAATATTTTATAACATGTTATGGCCGAAAAGCTTTCAGTACTTTTAAAAATGAATTAACATTGTAAATTGAATTTTAGTGAAACGGAATGGTGAAAAATGAAAGAATAAACCTATGTATGTACATGTTGGATCATAAAAGTTTATCTACTTAGGCGAATAAAGGGCCATTTTGACACGAAACTGACATTTAAAAACTGAACTGCAGTGGTTGAGTGAAATAAATAGTTGTAATATCTTCTACTGTATAACATTAGAATTAACCTATCCATATAGTCGACTTCATCGTGTAAGTGAAACGCCAAATGGCTAATAAGTATCTTGAAATTTTAAAAACAAAAATTGCGATTTATATACAATTTTCATATTAAGATATATCTATTTAAGATATATCTCTATTGTGACATTAATTCCAAAAATTACAAAAAGATAATAAGCTAGTAATAATTTTTATTATTATTTGCCTATTAGCAAGATGTAAACTTTAATGCGACTACTATAAAATAGGGTATAAAATTAAACTTTTAAGAGAATGAGTAACAGTAATAAGAAATACAAATCTGGTGAATGTTATTACATACATACATACATTTACGATATACTTACTGGTCAACTTAACTCGGTTCAGAATAAAATGTTAACGATTCTACAACAAAAATACGACATTATACGAAATATCTCCACTAAAATAAAACTGTCGTGACGTTTTCTGTGTTTTAATGCTTGTAATAAACACAACTGCAAAAACGAAAAGTTGCGCAAATGTATTTCCGGTTTTAAAATTTTTGCTGCATGAGATCTGCAAAGTTTCTAAGAACTAATGAAATATCAACAACTTTCAAACTGTCTGCGCTGATGTGTAACTTTTTTATATCGACTTCTTCACGAATTGGCTCGTCTTACTAATGGATTTTGACGTATTTTGACAGCCGCTGGTATATATTATGTGCAGTTAAGGTGTGTCTACATTTTAGATTTATTTCAGTTCGTGCTGGCTACTATGCACTATGGGTGGTCACTGGTTATATGTACTTTATATTTTATTGGCTTTTATTTTTGGAGAGGATCACGTTTCTTTGTTTACCTTTTTACGGGCTTATACGTTTTTGTTGTTAGATCGAAATGACAGTGTTTTGCATTGAATTTTGTTTTTGCCTGCAATACCATGTTTTCACAAAAATGCGATTCCTGTTTACGACAGCGTTTAACAGTTTTTGTAATTATGAGTTGGAGTGGTTCGATGCAACAGTCTATTTCATTTTTATGTAAATGCTATTAACTTACACACTGCAACAATATTTTAGTATGATACTGTTGCAAAACAATTGTATTATTTTATTCTAAATTTATTTTTTAACGATGTGTAATAGAATAATTTAAAAAAAAACAATAGAAACAAGGTCTTAAAGTAACTATAAGTGAACCATTAAATCTATTCGAAATCATTTATCATTCATTATCATTTGCGTGAAGGCAGGCTGCGCTTTAGGTATCAGTGGTTCACTGTCTCAGATTCACTGGTTACACGCCGGTTAGCGAATGAAGGAGTTTGGTAGTTGTAGTAACCATGCCATGTAATTTATCAACCGACCCGTTCGGTCCAGATAGTAGAACGGTAACGTTTCTGGGCTCCTGTTATCTGTGCATCTCACTCCCGGCAGCATGCAACAATGACGACCATTCAATCTATTTCACTTGCTATTGCGTACTCTTTCCAACATTCGAGTTTTGTTCAATGTTCGAATAGGTGCGACAAGGAAGTAAAGAAAAACAAGCACATTTCGTTTACTTAATCACTCGCGCCTTGCCGTTGTGATAACGTTTTGTTTATAACAATTCAACTCCGACTCATGACTTTATATTTTATTGTGATTTGGATTTTACCTTTAGTAGTATCGCAAAACAATTTATTGGTGTATGGTGATTTATTTTTGGCTACAATTTAATTTCGAGTGTTATTTAAATTGTTAAATATTTCGTTATTATTGTGCACATGCAACCGCTTTCCACACTATTTTTTAATTCTCTGTACTTATAATCATTTACTAAATAAAATAAATTACCACATAATTTTCAACATCTTAATTAAGTTTGCTTTATTAATGTGTTCAGTTCACAGTTGAATTATCTTAAAATTTAATCAACAATGTTATTTATTACAACCCAAGTATTTGCTCAGGAACTTACATAATTTATGTGAATGTGAAATGAACAACATAAATATAAACAAATATTTAAAAAAAATCCGGAACAATATTATATATACCTATGTAAATTAGTTATTACTAAATTTAAAAATAAAATAGTTTTTATCACTACCATTTTTGACCATGGACTATGAACTAATTTCACATATTAGCATTTGAATTCTTAATGCAATTCACAGTTATAAGTTCGAGAAAAAAAAACTTTGTCTGTGTATGTTTGATAAAATAAGTTGAGACAGAAAAAATAGCCTCATTTTCCTAACAAAAAATCTGCTAGCGCAAATATATAGTTGGTGTTCGTTTGACTTATTCGTAGCTTTGTTATTCAAGAAATAAAAACAAAAGTCGTTTTAACTTGCACAAATAGTGGCAATTTCTTTTTCCCAATTCGCTTTCCTATAAATAAACCACAAAAGAAACAGTAGACAAAAGGGAAAAAATAAGAAAGGAGAATGCTCTACTTAAAAAAAACGACATAGAGTCAAGGTTTGTTGAATAAACTCTTAGTTACAAGGACAATTCGTTTCATTTGTGTAAAATGGCAATAAGTTTGACTCAATTTCACACCAATAGTTTTCAAATTAATATATTTTATGAAAAATGCATAATGTCGCGTTCATTTAAAATATGATTAACAATGTTTTACTTTATAATGTATATTATGATTAAGCCGGTCTTGTAACAATATAAAATAAATGTAAATATTTATTAAATATGTACCATAATTCCAAGTAGGTAACTTATATATTTTAAATCATTACATCATGTACTCCAAGGTTATGGGTATGAATAATCGTAGCGTTATTGCAAATATAACACACATTCTTTATTTATGGCCGTAAATTCAAGGCTTTTAAAAAAGCGTCGTGTTTTATTGTTTTGGTTTTTGGGGGAAACGGAACCCAACACAATAAATCACTTAGCAGTGCGGAAACGTTACCTGTGATTAAACATCGTGTAGCGAAGTAATTATTGATACTGAACGTGCCATTACGACAATGGGCGTCATTTGTAAATATTTCGTGATTCATGGTGTGGCGATTGAATGGGAGAGAACACTTGCCTGGCATCTGCAACTTGGTGCTTATTTTTAGATGGTAAATTATGACAGTTTTATGTACTACTATACATTTCACATCAAAACAGTTAGAGACGCTTCTTTTTTGTTTGAAATATGACGCATGTTTCAGTTTCTACTTGTTCTTATTTTTCGATTGAAGAACTAGAATAGCCTGGATCCGTATCTTTTATATGGATAACATATGTCATCTTGGATATCCATGACCGGAATTGTAACACATTTTTATTCAGGGTTCTGCAGATATTCTTTTTTTTTTGATTATTTTAAACATGTACCTTTTCAAATGTTTTCATCAATATAATACAATAAACTTGGATTTTAAATTACATATTTCCTAAATTAGTTAAATTGTTATTCCTGGTATATACATATTTTAGTTTTACAATTTTTTCTAATGGATGAAACAAGTTTTTCTAACCCCAGGCGTATAGGATATTAAATTCACATTAGTCTATAATAGTCAGAATATTAAATTTATCGATTGCAAAATTGAAGGAAAGAAAAGAAATTGTAATCTAGTGGCATTGACGTGCACAATAAAACGAATTCTGACACTTGATAAAAAAAACGGAGAACGGGTCCAGATAACAAGTTCTGTCATAAACTAGAACTAGGTTTTTTTTTCATTGGTCATATTAAAGTCGATACGTTAGGCAGTTTCAAAATTTTCTGCTCAGTTAATCGATAATCGAACCGTTAATGTTTTATAGTTTTTCCTGCAAATTTACGGAGACAATAAATGTTTATTTTAGTTCCGGAGAAAGACCGTGCAAATAGCAGATAATGATAGAAAATTATTAAATTACCGTTTAACGACAAACCCCCTTTTTGTTGTTTTATAAATCAGGTTTCCGGTCTCGTTTCACGATTTAATTCTAATTTATCGATTCGATTCTCTGCTAAACGTAATTACCGATCGTAAAAAATAAAACAACGGGCCTTTGCCAATTCTACTTCGACAAAAGAAATCAGTAATTTTTCATTTATTTCCTAGACGGACTGTCGGTTGTGATCAAAAAGTAAGCGACAGAGGTTTGCGTGTCCCAGGAAATAGCGTTCCATTTAACATCATTTGCAGCAAATATAATTAAAGACCCGTAAAGAAAGTTAGCTGTAACTGGTGGGCACTGAATAGTCAGTGACACATTTTCAGTAATTACCGGAGACTCGTAACCCTGGTAATGCAATAGCTGGATATCTCTTTGTTAAGCTAGAACGCTTTGTAAATGGTACTACTTGTTGTGCGTTCAAGGGGTTGTGTAGTTACACAAATTAATTCCTATAATTTGCATAATCAGATTTTCTAGCAATTTTCAACTATCATCAGTTCTCTCATAGTACGTTTGATCGGCATTTGAATCATACATAATATTTCAATTCATAAAACACTTACTTATCCACTTACTATTTGCATCTTTTAAGTGGAATTCTAAACTAATAACATACTTGCATTTCAATAATGAAAGCTCTTTTAAATATGCTTAAATTTGTGCTATTAACATTAATAATACCTATGGAATTTCTTATCACAACTAAAAATTATATGACATAATCATTTCATTTAATCTTTCGACTAACAGAGTATAATAATATAATTTGTTTACTTGAAACTGTACGCTATTATTAGGTTACCCTTACGATGTTGATGATCGTTGTAAATGGGAATGGAAACTTACCTGGAAAATAAAGAAACCCAAATTAATTATAATGATGGGGACATAATAATATAAATAAGATTATAGTTAGAGTTAGTCATCGTGTTCTGGATTTTTGATGAGTAATAAGAATACTATTTAAGAACGGATATGATGCTGTGTCGATTTAAATATATAAAAAATAAACCTGTTTTAAAATGAAGTAGAGTCAAGTTTCGCTAAAAGTACTTATTATGGATTAACACTCAAGTTTTACAGAGTAGCTCATATAGATTCTAAATTATTACAGCAGTACAACAATAAACCGTGAGTCAAATATCAATCGATACAAGACAGTTAATAATAACTTTATATGTACCGAGGATATGCGCGTCTATAATCAAAAATAACAATGATTGTTCGTCTCGCATGTTTTATCATGAATGGCGGGAACGAGCACCGAGCATGAATAATATTCGATCGATGAACCGTTCGAATCCGCGTACACCGAGACCTATAAAAAAACATAAACCACCGCACAGTGAGCCGCGATATAAC
The DNA here is from genome assembly GCA_018344505.1 of Nebria ingens riversi. NCBI lineage: Eukaryota > Metazoa > Arthropoda > Insecta > Coleoptera > Carabidae > Nebria > Nebria ingens. Next base: position 618,826 of record JADQWA010000457.1, read on the forward strand.
ATCTTCACTACGCCAATAATTCAGACATGGAATAATGAATTATGGAGGTTGGCTATCGAAAATAATGTATTATGAAAGCTGACAGTCATATTCCTATAAATTTTGTATCATACCCCGGTTGTTGTTGAATATATAATTGCCAATACAACTGAAAAGACGAAACAAGAGATGAAACAAAAAAAAGGGGAAAATGATGAACCAATGTAAATAAATCGAGAGATCAGAGTTTTTTGCGCCTGACAACGATGACGCATTATTTTATAGGGTTATTTTTTGTGTTTGTTTTTCTTTGGGTTGTTTTATTTATTTTGCTTTTAGATAAACTAAAGGAAATCTTAGATATCCAACAATTTAGCATGTCAAAGTATATCTTTTTTTTTTATTATTTATATATGTTTTGTTTATTCGGTCAATTTTTTTTTTGCTTTGGAATATAGGTACAAAATTTGGTCACAAATGCATTTTCTAATGATGTGCTAAAAGGTTATACGTTAGGTCATTAAATATGATACTGTTTCTTTGTCTTAAAATATATTTTTATATAAAGGTCTGAGCTCTTATAATTATCTTAGGATCAGAAGTCATACTACGGGTAAAAGATCACTATTATATACTTTTATTTATTGAATAGATTAAAAATGTAATAAATCTTATTAGTTGTGATAGTCGAATTACCAATTTATTTTGAAACTATTTCAATATTAGTTTTTTTTTTTCACAAAGTATTAGTTCGTTTTTGAATCTTTTATTTATTACAAACGATATTATTTGTAAAGTTAAAATTTAATATTTTCAAATTTTATACATTGCTGTTGTACAAAAAGTTTTGTAATTGATTATCAATATTGTTTGCGTTGGTTAAATTTAGCTAAACTTCAAGAAATGTTGTAAAAAGTTAAATATATACCTTGCTGCGTTATTCTACAAAAGAAAACAGCGTGAAATAACAAAGATTAATAAACATACTTGAAATTGTTTTCAACTTGCAAAAGTTTATACGGAACATATTTTAATCTAATATCCAAACGCTGTTGTTGTTAGAAACTCTAAATTGTATTTTATTATGTTCAACCTCATATCTTCTGGTCATTTAAACCCAAAATCGCCGCTGGGTCAAGTGTATAAAGACAGTAGACCAACCACAGCCAAGCATCCAGTTTCAATTTCGAAAGAAATACAGTACGGTGGTAACTGGTGTCATATAATAAACATTTACTTGGTCGACTTTATTTACTTCGTTTACTGTTCGTATTCACGTGTGCTTGCCATGGAAGGCGAAACATTCCAAGATGTAAACTCACTTATTAAAGAACGGAAATATACGATTGTCACGTACATATATGCTGTAGCAATTCCACTTTCTAACTTCATATTTAACGTTAGACATATTATTGAAAATAAGTTGATACGCATACTTTGACTTATTAGAAATTTGTGATTTACACTAACTTTATGTTTTCCGAAACGGACAGAAATTATACTCAACAAGTATTTAAAGCTACATATATATTTTCTTGTAATTTTTCTACATGTTCAATACTAATTTTCTTTAAATTCAAGTCTTATTCCGTTTATATATCATTCGCGATTTTGAAGTAATTCATTTGAATTTATGAATGAGTGTTCTCATATACAATTTCGATTCATCGTAATTGAATCTTTGTCAATTTAAAGTAAGTCTATATAGTTTAACTTACAAATGTAATATAAGTGACTAAAGAAAGGGGCAACTGCAAACCAAGGCTGTTGCTACTCTAAATAACCTTTTCTCCCATTGTTTCCAGTGATAATAGCCTAGGCGCTATTGTTCTGTTTCAGTTAGTTAGTTTGTTGTGGCAATGAAAGGTATAAAATAATAGGCATTTCATTTAGCTTGATTATATAGACGAAACCACGAAACTTGTATCTCAAATTTAGGTCTTCAAAATTTAATCTATTTAGTAGAAGTGGTCTCAATATTACAGCACTTTAAAGTATTATTATTAGTGAAAGCTAAAGCTGGCATAAGGTAGCAATAGAAAAAATATATTTTATTTTAAATTAAATATATAGAATATTTTTTATAAAAAATCGCAGAAACACGTTTCAATCCTATATAATTTGACAGGTTTTCTGGAAATCTACTTTAGTATTCCTTATATTCTGGAAAAGATTATAATAGTGACTTAATTTACGTAACATAAGTGTTTTATGTGTAACATTTTTTTTAAATTGTGACCTATATTATTTTATCGTTAAACTCTAAAAAAAAAACATATGAAGTTGTATTATAAATAATAAAACTAATAGTACGTGAAATATTTTTTCATAAACATATTAAAAAATGTCTTCATCAGAGAAATATTAACATGAAACCTTTTATATTATAATAATTTACTAATATTAATATGATGCCAATCTTTGTTTACATCGACTTTTTTTTCTGTAAATGTACCAAATTCAGAACTCATAAATCAACTCGTTTCTTGACACATCTTATATCACTGTCTATTGAATAATAGTTGTTGTTTTATCTTCTTCTTTCACTTTTTCATAAAACCGTTTTTGAGTTAAATGGAAGATGAGAATTGGTACCATAAATATTTTCCTTTCCGCAAATAGATAAAGAAATGGGAGAATAGAGTGGAATTGTTTAAACTTCATCAAATATTAATTTAGCATAATATGAAATCAAATATATTTATGGAATCAATATATTCATGATGGTAACACGTTAGTATTACAATTAATGTATAAAATATTTGTGGAAACATTATTGAGGTAGTTTCCACATACTGTGTACTTCACTCAAATACCAATTTAATTAATACACACTAGTTCCGAATTCCGTATTGATTCAAGAATTTTTAACTATGTGTAACGATGTATGTTGGATGTTACCTTATAGCGTGATATCTATCGCGATACGTATATTATTTATAACAGGTCATATTATTATCTACCGTTATGGAATGAATAGGTGCACAAACAGCATATATTAAAACGACAGGCTGCTGTTATTATCGCATGGAATAATTCATAGTTGACTACAAAATGAAAAAGCAGTTTACATTTACTAACTTATCAAAACGATTGCTCGCGCGAATACTTTACTATATAAGAGTGCGCTCCATATAAAAATCACTACTATATATATTGTTACTTTCGCAATAAAAAAGTGCATTATGTTTTTCATAATAAATCAAATTGAGTTTTATCAACTTTTATTTGATTTATTTCTTAACAATAGTAATACGTGTAATACTATAAAGCACTTTATAGAACTGTACCAGTTTCATATCTTGAAAAAAGCGTCAAATATATTTTTAAAACTCATGACTATATTTGCTAATTAAATTAATTAAAAACCAAAATGTAAAATAAAAATATAATAGGCAGTTTCGTAATTTCATGTATTCAGTAGCATACTTAAAAATGATTATCTTGGAAAATGAGAAAATAATCTATTCCAACATGAAGAAAGTCCAGCAACAAAGAATAATTTAACTTGTCATGAGCAACGTTCACCGATACCATTGTGGAGTTTTATATCGCATCTCTCGGGAAATTCTAGTAGGCCGAAGAAGGAAATGATTATAAAACTGAAAATAAATTTCAAAGACTTGGGTGCATGTCGCGGCCCGCCCCCTGAGTACATCGATGTTTCAGGAAAAGTTCGGGCAACTAATGAAGTTTCGTTCGCGGTGTTTAAACACTTTTACAGAGAAAATGTTATTTCCTGACGAAAAGCTTTTATCTTTGTAATTTTTGAAATTGTTCGAGACGTGCGTGAACGCGGACGTCAACTTTACCGGCACCTTTTCCTCTTTGAAATTAATACACAAACTGCTCGTTATCTGTCCGCGCGCTGAACTCTCATCAGATTAACGAAAAGCCAGCCGATCCCGTCGATTATGATGATAAAATACTCCGAAATACATAATCTTGTTAAAAACCGATACGAATCTAACCCGAGGCAGTTTTATATGATGGTTAAATGCATATTTCAGCATATCATTCGTATTACTTATAAAATATGGATTTTAGTTTTTTTTTTTTAAACTAATACTTCATGATTTCATGTTCACACAAGTTTCGCGTTCCGAATCCGAGAAAAGCGTGAATAGCTTATGAGTTGTCCTACCTTCGAGACTCTTCAAGACTTTTCAATTTGCGATATTGATATTTTATTCACTTTCAGTTCTATATTAAATATTTAGAAACAATCCACACAGTCAAATGTTAAATGTTTTATATTATCAAAAAAGGAAATAATTCAAATGAAACAATTTCTGAAAGCTAAATGTATATTAGGTATGTGAATTTAAGAATAATATCTCGACGACAGTCAAAATACGTAATGACAGCAGAGTAAAATTTTTAAATGAAAAAAGATTCGTATATGTACATGTATTGTGTGATAATAAATGTTAGAGAGACAATTTAAAATTATTAACTGAATGCTCGTTAGACATTTCTCGTGAATAATTTATGAAAAACAAAATTCGTTATTCTTTGAATCATTTTGTAAAATTTCGAGTTCCTTGATAGGTCTGGCTTTTACAAATATTGCAAATGCATTATTTGCGTTTTAAGAGCGTACGTGTAGTAAAACAGCGTGTATAATGTAAATTTATAACGTATACGGGCTTGTATTCAAAATACATCATGGAAAAATATAAAACCGAGTATCATGTGGCTACATCTATCATAGCCATACACGTAGTAAAATGCAGCATAAACTTAACATTATTTCGCTCATCCATAAACAATATTGTTCTGGGTGGAAAGTGGGAAAAGACCTTCACATCAAAAGAACGTAACACTTTCAATACATACATATATATTACAGGAAAATAGTATAGAATTTCAAAACACTATTCGTCAGATTGTACTAGCCAACAAAGTATGTTATGTTGATTTATATGTATGTCATTATTTACCATTCATAAGGGTTGCGTTCCAACCAGTCATTTAAATACAATTAAGGTCGTAATCGTTGATTAGATTACACCACGTTCAAACATCGATACTCATTTACAAACCTACAATCAACAAGTAAATGCACATACACATACTAACGTACATGTAAATATCATTTAGATAATAATAAATAGTTTTCTAATTATATTAGTAAGGGGCCTTGATAACAACATAAGTATGCAAATTAAAGATGCTAATGGTGGTTTTAGAATAGAATTCTATGAAACTATATTTCGAATTCTTTTTCAATATACATAAAACAAAAACGCACCACAAGGGAATGAATTCTGTGTGAGCAAATAAAATAATAAACATGTATGGAAGAAAAGCGAGATTAATGAGAATGTGGTTTTTGGATTGGGGAATAATGTGAAACAACCTGAAAATGCAAAGATGGCCTTACTAAATAAATGGGAGCAATATTTCTTCCTTTATCTGGTGTTCTTTCAAGGGAAGACAATGGACAAATTAGGGCGAAGTAATTAATATAATGTGTTTACAAATAATACAATTTGTAACTCAAGTGAATCCTGAATGTGTTTCAATTACCAGGTAGCCTTGGTGTGGTTAATGCATTCTGGTTTGTTTATCTACGATGTCCTACAGATATCTATTATCTACCTATAATGTAATACGCTTGAATGTGAATTCAAGGCTGCTTGTGGACAGATGTGCACGCACCACAAGTCACAAGCAAAGTTAGAAGCTTGTCGGCGTACTGAACTGATCAGAAAATCGAATGAACAACGAACTTACCACAGACCGTGTTAAATTTTCAATCAATTTCAATCGAACGATTTACTTAACTTTTCCCCTAACTGCAAACCACGAACGCCAGATAGAATTCAGCGCGTTTTATCACACTCAAATAATTATTCGGATGCTCTTGAAGTTTCTAGATAAAAGTTTAATTGTTTATTGTGCCTGCTTTTCGCAGTTGCCGATTTCCATTTCCGTGAGCTTTTCGGATTTAGTTGAATAAACCGCAGTGTATCCCAAAGTAGACTTGAAGAAGAAGCGTAATATAATGAGGACAGTATTTTTGATATATCTACAAAGTGTATCGTAAACCGTGAAATGAGAATTTGGAACTTTGGGTCTAATACCATCTAAAATTAAGCTTCGCCAGTTTGAATTTATGAACGATGTTAAACTTCCTATGTGACAACAGAGCGCATAAACTTTGCTTCACGTTGAAACAGTTTCTACAAGACGCTATAAAGATTTAAAGGAATACTTAAGTCATCTGATGCAAAAATCATAGATGAGGAAATACAATTTTATATAACATTTTCTACTGTACACTTGTGTAAGACTAAATGTTCATAAAATAGAGTTCATACATTTTCGTTAGTCATTTTAAATTCTGTACTCACTACGGACTGTTCTGCGCGTACGAGGGTACATAACAAGCGGATTGAATATTGCATAAAGCAGAAATGAAAATGGTTAATTTGACAATGAATAATAACCAGCGTCGAGACGGCTAAGGAACTGAAATGTTACATCAAATAGATGTGTTTTGTTACGGTGTACTGGCCACGAAAATACACAGCACACACGAATAAGAAGAACAGAAACAGACACGTCAACCGACAGGAAAAGAAGAAACAAAAGCTTGAGAGATACATTCATCTCTTGGCTTTAAAACCATAAAATACAAACAAACATACAGTTTATTCTGACACACACACACATACAAACTTACATGCTCACATATAGTTCTAATATATATATATATATAGAGATACACACAGATACAGTTATACATAAATCCACACATCAGAAACGCATAAAGATATAGGAACGTGTAGACACCACTCATTCCAGCCACTCTCGACGTTGCTAAAGTACCACTATAAAACCGTTGTTTAAAATGGCAATTCTAGAAGCTTAAAATTCCATAAATATTGCACCGCAACACCTAGACTACGATGACTTCACTGCGCATAATTCCCACTCGTAATTGTAATATTAAAACAAATTGCTATAGTTGGAGCACGCTTTCTAAAAATATTTTAATGAAACACATTATTCATTTTGCAAGTGCAAGAGTTTAAAATTAAAAGGTTTCTTTTCTCAATACAATTTATGATATATTTCGAAGAATATGATATTATACTATTTGTGTAGATTCCGTTTTAGTATGTGATTTATATTTAGTTCGGTTCTATGAACTTCGCGTGCATTCCGTATATGAAGGTATAGCAATTTAGCAAATGGAGGTATTTTAACATTGTTCTCGGATACAGAAGAGATGATTAGAAAATATATGCTTCATTCAGATATTACATCAAATATATTCTAAATTCAGTTTTTATCATTTGAATTCATACCGTTTTATTTAAACTATAACCATTGATTGAACCCATGCTATTACTATTTTTAGTATATTTTTAGTGGGACTCCTCAAAACGTGACGTTTTTGTTGTCAATAAAGAAATCACTTATAGTATTCTGGTTCGATTTGGTGTAACAAGGTTGTATATAAACATGTGTAAAGCGAATTTAGTATGTTATAGAAAGCTTGACAATTTGTACCAGTGAATTTATTTCGTTTAGGAAATGCATTTCGTTCGCTCGACAAAAGAAAACAACAAAGCGTTTAAAGATTTAAAGTTTTCAAGGGGTTTGAATAAAACACCCCCATGTGGCAGGTGATTCACGCGTGCTATATACACTTCAACCCCACCACAACCCGCAAAGGTGAATATGAGTGAAGGAACGAGAGACGAAAGGGAAGAATAGGATGCTAACATTGAGTGAGCGGTGAGTGTATAGTTCGATGGGGAGAAATTGGTTTTTAACACGGTTCACGTAACAGCGGATGTTTACGATTTAGATAGAAATCGGAAGTGAACGAGAAGGAAGAATCGCCGAATATTTGACTTTCTTCTACTTCCTTACTTTACACACAGCCAACTTACCTATCAAGCTTCAGTATAGAGTATATTGAAGATAAGAAACAAATAACATGACAAAATGGTAGTATTCGTATACTCTTTGACCCAAAAAGGAAAATACCACTAGACTGCTGGGTTTCAATGGCGCTAAATAAACAATTTCGTGTCCTGTATCATATCGCTTTTATATTTTCTACAGTCCAGCTACAAGCTTGAATCAGAGTACAATTTAGGAAGGAAAATGATCACAATTTCAATTGAGTGGGAAGTTTAATACACTAAAAGCAAAATCAAATTTTTGACTAGTGCTCCTTTAAGACTAGAATTTGATTGAAACTGGCTTACACGGGTAACGATAGAACATATATAGATTATCAACGAGAACATTGAGTAGTGCACATATTTAAATATAATTAACAGAACCAAACAATAAACAAATCTTGTTTACAAGTAAAAAAAAATTTCATTATACCACTTAGAATACATTGCGAGATCGCAAACCATGAAAATAGTAGAATTAAATTTGATATATACTGTTATCGATAATGAAGAAAAACTAAAATGTTTTATAAGAACCCACTGAGCATTTGACAGAAATCGAATACGACAGGAAAAAGCGAATGTATTGAATTGAATTGTAAACGAATAGGTCCTCACAAACGAGGTTTCGTTATATCTACTGGTGGCTGTCATTGTGAAAGTTAACGAGTATTATTTGTCGTGATTCTCCGAACTGCATCCGACCGGATTGCAGGGTTTGTTGTTGTAATTTTTTACGAATATCAAAACGTCTCTGGTCTTCTTGGAATGAATCGTTAGCCAACGATATTTTTGCAAATGTCTACATAGGTTTTAAAACGTGGCGAACTATAAGATATATACTTCAACAAAATCAGCAACAACAACGGTAGATTCATTTTATGTAAAAATTGAACACTTTGTCGTAAACAATAAAATAACAAAGTTGTGATGACATATTTTATAGAGCAAATACATTTGAGTTATATTATCACAATTGAAGTTTCATTAAAATATTTTTTTTAAAAATTGACAATGATAACCCACTAATGGATAACATTTAAAAAAGTAGTCTCATTTAAAAAAAACTTGAGTCTGAACACCTGTAGCAATTTCTAGAATGCTTTCCAATTCATTTATCATCCCTTGTTAATTCTAGTATATGTGAATGCGTATTCCCTCTTCTAGTATACTGTATATGAAGTGTATTCATGAGACTACATCGTTAAATGATCCATTGGCGATTTGCCCACTCAATTGCCCCAGAAATTGTTTCCCCCAATTATTGTGGGGTTTTTCTGTTTCCGGATGAGAACATACCAATTGGTAACAATAGACATCGACGCAGAAGATGTGGATGAGATGTTGATGATACAAATGGGTGGGTGAAGCAACCTTCTATTTTATACGCGTATAAGCCTGGCTATAGATAGAGTAGGGTATGCATCCATTGGGATTGGAAACTGCCCTATTTTTATTTCGTTCGAATTCTCACATGCAAATACGTTTCATCGTCAATCTCATTGTTTATGCTGGATGACTGATTTTATCATTGTCACGATACGCTCCAGAGTTTCACAAACATTTTATGTGTTGGATTTGCAGTAGACAATCACCTTTCTATTAATTATAGGTGATTCATTCGAAATTATGTTTTACGGTTTCCTTATTCAAGAGAAATATTTTCTTAGACTACGCAGTGGTTTGGTATGTGACAACAATCACAAACATAAAAATTATTATAAAAATTGACTAGGAACTGTTAGGTGAACGACCATACAAATCTGTGACAATAAATAAAAATATCCTATTAGGTAGATAGGTAGGTATATAAAGAAATCCTATCTAAAAATTGGGTATTTTGTTTATTGCTCGGCAGACACTTAACGTCCGAAACGTTTTGAACTCAATTCTTCTTGGTTCATTCGAATTACAACAGTATACAACTGGTGACTGCGATTTTATTTACGGACACACCTTATAAATCTTCATTTTTACGTCAGCGCCATTACTTCAACAATTACAGCAATAAAATTTATGGCATTATAACTTTTCATTCTACCACAGAAACAACACCATTTTTGGCAAATGTTTCCCCAAAATGTATGAAAATTTATAATTGCATCCGACATTGTCAACATAAATCTGAATTCAAGTAGTCTACGTGATGATGCAATGCACAGACAAGAGATGTAGTGGTGTTAATAAACCGTCGCAACATTTTAACGACCTCTGTTCCGGCAACAGACAACAACAATGCCTTCCAAGGGACTTGGTTTGCGCATAGAGTGAAGTGATGTGAGACAGAGTCTCCTTGGACGACGTGGCGTGGGAACGTGCAGCACACCTCCCCTAGTGACTACAAAATACACCGGCATCAAACTCCATTATATGAGCCAGGCCGGGGTCTGTGACGCGTCCATGCGGGACGGATACAGTAACAAGTGCACACACTTGTTCACATGGCCAAAAATGGTTTCACTCATGCGAACACTAAGGCAATAATGAAAAATTACAGACGCATTGTAAAATAAAATAACATAAGGGTGAATTGGCCACATATGGACACTGCATGGGGATAGATTCAAAGAACTTTAAATTTACAAATATATATTTATTTGAGTATAAATGTGACATGTGTCACATGTATACTATTCCGGATATTAAAATAAAATCCAGCAAAAATCATTACTATTTCAATTTGAAACAGAGATCAAATAAAATCGCATGAGCAAAAAACATTCGTTTCTGGTTCTGTAAGAGCTCAATCTACGAATACTTTAGTTAAGTATAAGCTTCAAAAGAAATAACATTCGTATATGTAAGTTTACTAACGATCTGGAAAATACTGTTGCTGGTTCCAGAAACCACCTCTAGAATTGAATACGAAGAATCTGGAATAATAAATTGAATGGATAGACAATGTTCATTGAAGTAAGTGTCTTGCGGAAAATGGCTTTACGCATACAATTATAAAAAATATATAAATCAGTATCTAAAAAAATTACAAAAGATCATTAAAAGGGTCCATTGTCCCCCTATAAAGCAATATATTGTACACATGTCCAGTAGCTATCAGAGTGCTATTGTTTAGGTGAAAACAAATGCATTGCCGTTATGATATGATCCCTCGCGTAATCAAGTTAGTTAAAACATGAAACTATCTCTGTGTACTACAATATAAGCGACGACATAGCCAACCGCTGCGTAGCATGTTCCGAATATCAAAGTTGCCTATTGAATTTTAGAACTTTCAAATTTGAAGTAGCTGCAGTGTTCACATGTTAGTCATATACGGTGTTATAATATTACGCCAAAGCTAACCTCGCATGTTGGAATGAACAGACAGTGGATTTTACAACATTTATATTTCAACGCATATCTAATATGTATCATTATTTGATAAATTATTCAATTCTGACGAAGAATTTAAATATTTACTAGTTACTATTACATATTAAAATTAAAAAAATTAAATTTCTTTCTAAAGGTTGTGCCTTTTTTTGTATAGAGAAAATGATATTTCACGTGACAATTTATTGTGCTAATATTTGTTTCATATTTCAGTAGAATACGTACATTTTCTGCATATTTTATTAAAAGGACCGTGTATATAGGCTGAAAATAAACAAAATATTATAATCTTCTTATTATATCATAATGGATTTGATTAAAAAATATGGTAATAATATTCCAATAATTTTTAATGGAATTTACCACGATATGAGATAATATAATATTCATCGAAGTCCATTGTGTAAGCGCTTAGTTTCAAAATTCATTAAATCATATTGAAGAAAATAATATGCAAAAAAGAATTGGTGTGAGTGCGAATACTGTTGAAACACAAACAAAAAATGTGTTTGCCTAACACTGCATAAATAACCTTCAAAAAACTTTCGTGGTACGTTCTGTTCCTGCACAGATAAACATTTTTTATAAAAGAAGCTTAACCGATAATTTTGTAAACCGCTTACTGTTTGGATAGAACCACATAAAAGCGCCTAGCGCTCATATACTTATTTAGCTTTAACATAATCACAGTTTTTAATATATAAAAAAAACTGAGGTATACTTTATTAAAAATGTTTAATTTTTTAAATGAAGTTCCACAGAGTTGTTGATAAGTATTATATTATTTGAAATTTTACGCTACGTGAGTTTTTTTTTTAATAAAATCTTTTTGGCATCATTAAGGTTTGGGGAACAAAAACACATGCATATATTCTAACAAAACAATTGTATTTGTAGGATTAATATTTTATGACCATTCTTTTATTTGATATTATTTTTTCATCAATTGGGCAATGATCAAGTACGGGCCTGGCTCTAACTAGGGATAAAATTAAACAAGCGCTGTCAATATCTGATGGAAAACGTAATTAAAACAATTCTTCCGCACCCGTTGATTAATCCGTCAATTTAAATTTCCATTATTATAAATTATTTCCGTATTATCTGAAGTTTGAATTTCCAATTTAGATTGTTTATTTTCCCTGCTATAATTTGCTAGTATGCCCTTATTTCTTCGTATCTTTACGACTATGTATTGATACGTAAAAAAAAACTATTAAAATCAGACATTTTATACCTAAACTGAATTGTGCACCTATACAAATTTATACTATAAGTAATACGGAAAATAAATCTTTATTAATCAAAATTGTAAAATTACAGCTAATTGCCAGTGTATTTATAATTAATTATTATTAATTATATACATATTACAAATTGAGTATTTAATTTAGTGTATTAGAAAAGTATATTGTCCATGAAAAAGTTCAACAACTTAATTATAATGTTATCTGAGTATAAATTGCATCAAATAAAATTCTAGAAAATAAGAGTATCTTTGTCAGCCATTTTTAAAATTACTACTATATCTAACCTCAATTTCCAAGCGTTATAGCGCTGTAAAGGCATAAAAACTAAGAAACATGGCGCATGCCTGTATGTTCGTAGAACATTACACGGTTTAACCTGAGTTCGCCACAAATTTTATGACGTCACAATGCTGGCGTAAGATGTTCCAACGTATGCTAAGTTTTCGTATTAAAGAGTCAGTATACGAACTACAATACACTGATATCACCCATGGGGTTAACAGACCTACATGTTTTTCGAAACTGTTACTAACTTCTTAGAAGTGATATGGGAGATGTTGGTTTTATTTTCCTGTACTAGTTTTATCTTAAATATATATATTTTTAAAATTAAACTTACTTCTCGAAAATTCTAATGTAGGTTTATTTTTTATTTGTGCAAGATTAATATTTATTTTAGTTTAAATTTATAATATTTCACGAAATAATTTTAATGCTTAGGTATATAATAATTTGAAAGAAAATAAGAACAAAAATAAGCTAGGAAATATTGGTGCTTGTATTATTCAACATTTGATAAACTTTGGTTGTAAGTAGATTTGTGTCATTTACAGTTAGTATAACTACGTAATTTCTAAGTGATATTTGAACACTGAGGCATTTTATTAAACATTAATGGACAAATTCTTGTTGTTGGTATACAAGCCAACATGAAAATTAAAAGAACGTTATCAAGAAAATAATTAGGGAGCTATTCGTTAAAAACAAGCGATAATAACAATAATTACATACAACTCTATTTAATAACGGCAATTTGAAATGTGAGGAAATGTTAAAACAATTCTAATAAAAACAGTATTACTATTCAAGTTTTAGTACCGGTAATTCAAATAGAAAATATCATTCTTTGTTTGTATACACATTTTTTTTTTTTATAAAAGCTAGTGCAATAGCCGATGGCATAAAAGCCGACTTCCGGTAGTGATGTTATACTTATATGTCTGTCGCTAACGCACAGTGATTTTTGGTGAAACAATAATAATCATAATAATAATAAAAGATAAGTAAATACATTTTAGGAGTAATATAATTCAAATTTTATATAATTCGAAACTTAATTATACTACAATAATGTACTCTGAAAAGTATTTTACACCACTGTTTTATTCATATAAGTGAATAATGGATGGGATTTCATGGTATTTATTATTATGATTAATCTATGAATAATAAAATGTTATAAGCGGTTTCAAAACTACCGCAATGTAGTTAGTAAATTTTTGTTAGGGCACGTCGAATACTGAATAATTATTTGCCAAATTAAAATATATTTTACTGCATAGCAGAATTTCCAATTCTGTTTGCAGAAAATACACACAATGTTGATGGGATTAAAGTGTCGGACTGTATAGTTTTTTCTTCCGAATGACGCTGAGGTACTGTTATAATGGATTATACAGAATCAAGATGGCCGATGCGGACCAACATGTTAGGTTGATGGTCGGTGTAGTGTAGCTTACTTACATTATGCGAGCATGAGCGTGTGTGTGTGTGTGTTTGCGAATACGTAACTGGGCTTAATGTTATTTCGTTGTAGTCGGGTGTAGTGTGGTATGAACAGTTAGATTGTCCACTTTGCGTACACATCTGCTTTTGGTCAGTGAGGAACCCTGATGTCGTCTGTGCATGAGAGGTTTTCGCAAACTTTGTCATCGCATGTATTGCGCAAACAGATCTGGTGATGCGCTTTGCTTAGCTTTGCCTTGGCATGGATGAGCACGTTGTTATAATATTGATTTAGCTTAATTAATTTTTGGATACAGTACGATATTGTTATATTACTGTGTTTGCAACTGTGCTCAGGAAGCATTTAATTCCTTAAAAGGGTTAAATTTTGAACTTTACGTAACTTTGATAGATATTGCATGGGCTCTACTAGAATACTTTAATGATTGAATTAATTTCAAAATATAAACTGACATTTTAAATATGTTTAAATTAACTAATATTAAGGAAAAATAATTAATGGTATTACAGTCCTGGTGTATTAATTTATTTAATTAAGCTTGACATTTCAGCATCGCATATGCTTTTATCAGAAGATTAATTAGTTAGGTTGTTTAAAAACATATATGTTGAAACATGGATTGTCATTATACAAAACAATAAATAATACAAATAATGAAATGTGAAATATTCATTTATCTCAATTTTTAAATATTTTGTTTCAAATTATCAGTAAATTGAACTATAACTTAGAATTGGTATTTTTGTTCGTAAATAATTTCAAAAATATGTTCCTATAGGTAATTTATGCTATTTTTATATGTCAAATATTAAAATCTTTTATACAGTTTTTTGGTTCCGATTTCAATAACTTCCAATTTTCAATTTTATTATCACAATATTCGTTATACATCTACACAAAAGCGAAAGTCATATATTCGAAATATGATATTTGTGGATGTTTCAATAGAATTTGGAATATATGGAAATATTTTAAATTATATTTTCGACAAAAAAATATACTCATCTTCATGCTCCGGAACATCAACGAACGCATGTAACTTTGTATCCGCAACTGCTATTATATAAAGAAAAAATAAAATAAAATATATATAAATAAATACGAAAGAACTTAACAAAGGAAACCAAATGATGAACGAAGAATATAAAGTCCACTTGGATTTCATTCTTTCTGCGTAGAAGCAAATTAATTCTTTGCGTATGTTTTCTCTATGTTCATATATGCATATAGAAGGCATTGTCTTGGGTCCAGAGGCCAAAGCGCAATCTTTTATGAATTTCAATGAAGTTAGATGCTTGGCTCGCTTCAGATACAGATAGTAGCAAATTTTTTTCAAAGAAGGTATTATATATGTGCGTTGTTTTTTAATGGATTAGTTTTTCAAAAAAAGATAATATTGGAAAAAGTCCACCAGTGGAGACTGGTTCTTTTATACAATTGATGAATACAAAAAAAGAAATGTCATTTCGGAATGATTAGGATTTTACGTTCTATATTGATTACCTAATAAACAATTGCAGTGAAATATATATATATATATATATATATATATATATATATATATATATATATATATATATATATATATATATATATATATATATATATATATATATATATATATATATATATATATATATATATATATATATATATATATATATATATATATATATATATATATATATATATATATATATATATATATATATATATATATATATATATATATATATATATATATATATATATATATATATATATATATATATATATATATATATATATATATATATATATATATATATATATATATATATATATATATATATATATATATATATATATATATATATATATATATATATATATATATATATATATATATATATATATATATATATATATATATATATATATATATATATATATATATATATATATATATATATAGGTATTTGTTTAAAATAAAAATGACATTACATCTATTGTTATATACGCAAATTAACCAATTCCGGAATTTATGCTTTTAATTCAACATTTGCTCTAACGTGATTCAATTACGTTAGCATATTAACATTTACTATAGTTACCAATGTTTCGACTATTTGCATTCATCATTGCATGAAATGCTTTGGTTATTAAATAAATTTAACCAATATTGTGTCCAGTCGTTTCTGTTTCCATATACACTACTAAAGTACACTGAACGTGAAATAACACAACAATGAATATATGTACATTTTATAAAATTTAAAAATTATTCCCTGTTTTGATTAGATTAACAAAAATTTAAATACATTAAACTTTAACTACCACGTTATATTTTGTTTTGTGCAATAAATTATGTGCCATTCAAAACCTACAACTATATTTCAAATTGATTTATTTTAATTTTATCTTTTCTAGTAAATTTATTTTATATGTTATATTTCAAACAGGCATAAAGAACAATATTTCAAACGTAAATACATGTTTTATGGTTTGGATAAGAATTTAGCCATTTCTATTAAAATCACTTTTAATATTCAGTCATTTTTATTTGTTTGAAATACATATACCCGGTAGCTATTTAATATCTTAAGTTTCTTTAGATTCCGGCCGAGTTTTCTTTTGTAAAATAAATAGAACATATCGTCTTATTATTTGTGTAATAAATAAAAATTAAAACTAAAATAAACATGACCAATGTAATCCGCAGCATTAAAAAAACAATAAAACCACTTCTGTTTGACTGGCAATGTTTTTCCTTTTAATACTTTTATCACATGAAAATTCATTACAAAAACTAATTAAAACGATGTTAAAATGAACGGGAGCAGTGTTCTTGTTACAACGGAGAGCAAGAGCATACAAAAACCTTAAAAAAGGGGCACTAATTTTTCAGAAGCGCGTAGCACATCAATTTTATAAAAAGTAAAAACGTGGAGACGACATAGAACCGAGTCGCGTTGAGTACGTAGTTTTTTCAATTCAGCATTTTTTAATTCGACTACCCCGCCACACAGAATGAGATAGAACAAAAAAAGCAACGGGGTGGACACTGGAGAGCACGACGGCAGCGATTCCGAGTGATGGATGCAAGTTACGTGTCTTTCTATAAAACCCCTGCCCCCTTGTTTCTGCTTGAGTACAGCACGTTTTCTGTCTGCTGGGTAAGGCGAGGCGAGGCCCGGGCCTGAGGCCTCTGGGTCCGCTACATGACCTGTGAGAGTAGGGCGCTGTGTTCGAGATGTGTGGCCCCCTTTTAACTTGCGGATAGAGGCCAGGCCAACGGAGGACCCAAGTGACCATCATCGCATATATACATACATAGATATCTAAACGTGTATGTGTGTGTACACAGCAATACACATTTTTTTCTTAATTTCATCGCATTCGTTTTGTAAAAAACTTACTAACAGGAGATTTCTCCGTGTACATAAACAAACATTAAAACAAAATGAGTTCTACCGTATTGACGGTATGCCGAAAATTTGTATTACGTGTGTAATTGGTTTTATTGCCGAATTTCGTTTACTTTAACACAATTAATGTCTGTTTTTGTGTTAACAACTAAATAATTACCTGGTCCATAGCAAACAAGGTAATGATTTCAGGATTTGGTACTTACCTAGAAATAAAGAAAATATTATTAGTACATTAAGAAAAAGAATCTTAATATTAATTTGAACAGTATATGAAAATGTATTTAATAATATTCTGTATCAATTTAGTGTTTTATTTTTATAACGTCCAGTTGGTTTAATTTAGGTTTGTTTTCTCCTAAATTTAAAAATGATGTAACAGCAGAATTTATGTCTAACGAAAAAGAGGCTCAACACAATTGAAAACTAAATAAATAACTGCCGAAAACGCATAAAACCTGCGCCAGTGTAAATATCAGTGATCTCTTCCCAATTATATCATATCCCAACGCACTTTGGCCGTGTATGCGTTTGCAGAGAGTACACTCATGTGTTCATAAGTGCTGGGTCGGTATGGCAGTGTATGTATCACCTGGCGATGGCCCCATTAGCCGCGTATGTCCACGTCTACACTACGGTAGATGCGTGGATTCCATGTAGCGATGAAATGCGGCCGTTGTCAGTTCATTCGGTTGCTGCTTTAATCTTGATGAAAAAATTGCTTCCAAGATGAAATAGTACTAGTACTCAGTTCAGACTAGCTACAAACACGCGCTCTCCAAAACATATGACAGAATTTAATAACAAAAGCACTTCTTTACAACGTTACTATCTCATCAGTTGCAAAAAACCGAAATGATGCCATGTGTTAAAATAAATAATACACCGGAAATTTGTTGCGATAAAAACTGTTGCCTCCCCAAGAACCACATGCGAAGATTTATATTGTGGTGTTTAGAAAAAGAGATCGTTACTGACGTTTCAAGATATTTACCAAATTACATTTTCGTCCGGTTTCGCCAACGATAAAGAAATAATAAAAAGGAAGTATTTGGGTGATTTGGTTGACCAAGCAATAAGAATCACGCCAAAAAATTTTCTAGAAGCCTACATCAAAAAATCACCCATCCATCGAGGCGATCAAAGGCTAAGGATATCTGAGGACAATTTATTTTCTCAAAACCCTTTTCATTTCCAATTCACTGATATGTTGATATTTTGGTTGGTAATAGCACCTATGCGATTCAGTGAAACAAGAAAACAAATCAGGACAAAACATTGTTCGCCCTACTAGCGAAGCCATCGAAATTGAGATTTTTCTCTTGATATTTTGGCTGGTCAAGTTTTGCATATTTGATAAGCATAAAAAATGTTTTGAAATTCTAAAATAACGGACGGTAATTATAACTGACATCAGCAAAACCAACCATGTAATTTTTATGAAATATAAATATTGAAACAGATAAAAATGTGTTAACTGAAATACTGAATTAAAAATAAAATGCTTATTAATATATTTAGTCTGCTTTTGGTTTGTGATATTTTTTCGCAATATTCCTGAATTATGTAAATATTTTACAACTTGATTAACATTTTAAATGAAGTTAAAAACAAATTTTACTTCAAGAAATTATTATTAAATTTCTAGTTTGGTTAAGTAGTTTCGGAATGAGACTTATGAAATACACAACTTTCGTCATAGTTTTGAATATTAAAATGATTTATAATGTATCATAAAAAGATACGTGCCATTGTCAACGGCGTCCAAGACCTACTGAAATAGTATAATATTACAAAGAAAATAGAAATGCTGCTGCTAGAATATTCAAAAGGACCTTAAAACGATGGAGTGTTTAGGCATTATGCGTCGTTTATATAAAAAAGGAGCAGGGTATACTTTCGTAATTTGTGCAATTTGCACAACTAATTAATTAGCAAATTATGAATAAACGGTAATGAGGTCAGCGAAAAAAAGGTTATTCAAATAATGATATAAAGGTGTTCCAGAACCGTGTTAAAGGTTTCCAGTAACCTAAGTCTTTTTCTATATTGTGAATTCCAAAAATTAGAATTATTCTTCCACATTATAAATTGTTATTTATTGTTTTATTAGCAAATCCAAATGCATACTACTATTGTATCGAATGTACCATACACAGAATAATGTTGCTCAAGCTCGACTGTGCTCATTATTTTACATAATTTAAAATATTTGTTAAGATCATATACTTTTACATATACTTCAATATATTAATTTATACTCAAAAAACGAATATTCAAAAAGTTACGTAAATAGTAGATATTTTATGAAGGGGGGGGGGGATATAGAAAACAATGAACACTCAATACTGATTTTTTAAGTACACCTGCTTATCTTTAGTATTGTTAATAGTGCATTACGCTTTGGTGTAATTACAATCAAAGTTTAGTACAAATCATAAACGACACATCGTAGGTAATGTGAAACTCTGTCTATGCACGAGGAGCAGACGCAATTTGAATAAATGATAACTACTATCAAACGAGTAAAAGCTAAATGTACACACCGACATTTTAGTTACATATATGTATATATATATATACGAAGTACAAAACAGTGCTGAATTAAGTGCACACCAGATCATATCCGCTTACTAAAAAGCGTTTAATTATTCACCTTTGTTTTAGGAGTTTTAGAAGCTCGCGTACGATATGACAACGCTGTGCGAGTGTTAGATGTTTAACGAAAAATTTTACATTAGTAATAGTAGTTAGAAAAGTTTTATGGGGTCACAACTTTATTATTTATGGAACACGAAAGTAATAGTTATTAAATATTTATGGGTTTCCAAATAAGCTTATTTAATAAAATATTAACGAAATTTATGAAAATAATGTTTTAGATATTGTGCTGCTAAATTTACAGTATTTTATAAAAATATGTAACCCCTAGTATAAATACATAAAAATGAATAATTTGTTATAATATATAGTATAGATATCTTTCATCAGCTGAGTTAAATATAAATTTAAAGGTAAAACAATTTCTAAATTGTAAATTTTAGTAAAATGTACCTGTTCTTCAAATAATAAATCTTGCACATTACTGCAATAATATTCTGACCACGTTTTAGGAATATATCAATTTAAAGCAGTATATAAGCGCTAGTAGCACCATCTGGTTTATAATTTTCTCAACAAACGCTCAAGTTTACACTTTAAGTTTTAAAATAAGTCACCAAATTACAATTATTTCCAAATGAACTTGTGCAAAAATCGTAAAATTGTCTTTTTTTCTTCATTTTTATTTAATCTATGCACCCTAAAATTTGTATGTATTTACATTTTGAAATCATCATAAATTGGACTGATTTTTGATGTGAAATAACACGTCAATATGCAAAAAGGTCAGACAACTTTAAAATATATTTTGCCAAAAGTTAAAATCCATAAAACATGTAAAACTTTTTTACCATTTCAAGGAAAACAGACTACATAATTATGATACGAGCCTATCTCATCGCGAAAATGCAAAAAGTAAATTTTATTTTTTCCATAAGAAAGCGTGAAGAAGTAGGAGAATAAAAAACGAAATTTCTTACTAAAAGCTCGCGCCAGGTAATAAGTAAAGGACAGAGGCGTAGAATAAATTACATTTCACATCAAGAGGTTCGCTGTGCCCGAAAGATGAAAGACAGTGTAATTATGAGTAAACGATGTCAAAAATATAGATTAAGTTCACGTTAAATGAGATGAAAGTGATTTTCTTTTATCAGCTTCTTATATTAGCTGTATTTTCAAACAACTTCACGAAATTTATAGGCACTTATTTTGGACGATTAGTTAATATGTATGACTCTTGCACAGCGATTTATTTAATATTTGAATTATTCAAAAAATAAATATTACGCAATCCAGTCTCAAAATATGAATTAGGTACATCCATACATACATACATATATTATTTACTACTCTATGCTTTCTTTTCGCGCAACTGTGAATATTAAAAAATTATAATTCCGTTTTCTTTGAGTCAGACGAGATTTAAATTTAAGGTGAACAATCAGGCTCGTTTAGAGAAACATCGTGCCTTGCAAATGAAAATTAAAAAAATACCATTCGATGCGTATTTGCATAAAAAATTCCTGGTAAAAAATTTCATTTATTTTGATCTTGTATTAATGGAGAAAAAAAATAAAAACTATGAAAAAATGCCTATTATGGAAGTTTTAATTAAAAAAAAAAATGTCATTCGATGTGTATTTGCATTAAAAAAGCATGGTAAAATTTTTATTTATTTCTAACTAGTATTATTGGAGATAAAAAATAAAAACCACCAGAATAGGCACTTTTTCATAGTTTTTATTTTTTTTCTCCATTAATACCAGATCAAAAATAAATGAAATTTTTACCAGGAATTTTTTATGCAAATACACATCGAATAGTATTTTTTAAGTTTCATTTGCAAGGCACGATGTTTTAGCGAACTTGATGGTTCACCTTAACTAATATAGTTACTAATATCGTCATAATATTTAGAGGTAAATTGTTCACTGTGTCATAAGGTCGAATATATCTGTAAATCTGTTGTTTGATTCCAATAATAGAAAAAGTTTGAATTCAGCGACTATTCCAGTTATCGAATAACAGCCAAAAATCTGATTCACAATTCAATTGACTAAAAACAGTATTGAGAACAATGTATTTTTTTAAAATCATAATACATCTCGATGAAATCAAAATGTGTGTGAATCCAAGTTATAGGTAACTACAATTTAGTTGGTTGAAATACACAAATTTCCATATGTAAGCTATCTATAATTGGTATCGAAACTGACCTAACAATAGCTACACAAACTGTCATGTGTACATTTTGATGTTATCTACCGATTACGGTTTTCAAATTGCGGTCGGACTCGCGGGATGCTCAACACTCGCCGGTCTGTTCATTGTCGGGCCCAGCAGAGTAGAACTGATTGGCCCGATTCTCTTTACCCCTCAATTCTCTTTCTAACCACTCGCACTTCGACTCGTTATCATTTGGTCGAGCAAGCGCGTAATATGAATTTCGTTTAAATATACGGCTGGCTTTGCATTGTGCAACTAACAGACCTTTATCAAATATCATATACTTACTTTAGATAGTAAATAATATATATTATTACGTGTATGTATGGCAGTGTATTATTTTGGATGCAGAATCAGAAAATGTGATAGCCTTATACAGCGAAACTGATAAATATGCAGAGAGAGTTGTGAAAATATGCCTATTATCGCACAATTAGATATTTTGTCAAATAAACACCGAAATTAAACTGAAATTAATTGGCCACAAATATTACATATGTTGCTATGCAGATGTAATAGAATAGATAGGTAATTAGCAATGCTAGGAAGTTGCATTGCTAAACTAGCATTAAAACTAAACTAAGCTTTGTCCTCATGGTTGATTGAACAGGTACGAGAGAGAACATCGGTGGTTGCAGCCGCGCGAAACGTGCAGTACACGAACCAAACAGCAAAACTGGACAATCAAACGAAATGAAGCAATCAATCAAAGCACGCCTGCATACAAATCAACGAATATAAAAGCCGATCGCAGTTCGTGTGGTCGCACGCGTTCACCGGCGTATCTTTCACGCAAATAAATACAAAAATCGCAAAAATAAAAAATAAACACACCAGCTTTCACATTGCAACTAGATCACGACAGCGAGCGCAGCAGTTTGAACACTATTTGCTCTTATATAGCAGTTTAACACTTCAACCAAATCATGACTTACACATTTAATATTAATAACTACCGTAAAATGACTAACAGTCTCTGCATTTAACCATAACAAACCAGTAATAGAAAAAAACGTTAATTATATATATATATATATATATATATATATATATATATATATATATATATATATATATATATATAATTATATATATATATATATATATATATATATATATATATATATATATATATATATATATATATATATATATATATATATATATATATATATATATATATATATATATATATCTATATATATATATATGAAATAATTACTATAACAATGCATTTTTTAAAAAAATTATATTTAAGAATTAATATTTGAAAACTGTAATTGAAGCTTTTTGAAAATTACTAAAATGTTACTTAGGTAATAATGAATATTTAGTTTAACCACAAATTATGTAATGGTTGATTTTACACAGAATTAATTAAGACCTGTAACAGAGAATTATTATGTAAATATTTGTTGTTAAACTGAGATTTCACATTGCAGAATTAACTATTATTGCTAAAACAATAAAACTTATACGTCTCCAAGTTCAGTTTGTATATTTCCTAAGACATTAAGTACACAGCGTAGGAGCAAGTGCACATACAATTTTCGAGACTATATACCTATGTTGCATAAGTTTCTAAAATTATGCAATGACTTAGAAATCTAGGCTATTTTAGAGTAAATTTCACCAAACTATAAACAGTAATAACACATTTAAAAAATAAGCGAGCAAAAGGCAATTATTTATATACTATAATGAGTATTTTATGGTGTAGACCGCGGTTGGATATTTGCATATAGATTGAATATAATATGCCATCGGTAACTTCATTTCATTTCAATACTCTCTGCGTTAGTTGTTGGCAAAACTAGTTTCAATCAACGTACAGTCATTCTGATGACAGATCATAATACGCATGCACAAGTTGCCAATATTTTATAGACTAAACATCATATCCATCATCGTCATATCATTTCGATGATAACTAAAAAGCAATAATACCAAATTAAACATTCAGATATTAATGTTCACAATTCGACGCGCACAGAACGACGCATGTTTGTAAATTAATTTTCAAACTACGTCAAAAAGCTATAATGCAGCTGGTGCACCAATGTTTCATTTGTTTGATATACGAATACAATTCATAGTGAAATTCTAGCTAACATTTATTTACCTATCCTGGTATACCACATGTGTATATGAATAAATAATTATTTTAAATTCTAAACAATTATTATAAAGAATGCTTGAGTTACAAATGTAAAAAAAAACTATTTTATTGCAGAAGTAAGAAACAAATGCAAAAGATAGCATTAAAGATAACCAAAATTTATTCGCAAAGTTGGTTTCGAGTTTACCTCTGCTTTTATTTTTTATCAAACTACTTTACAAACATTTTTTTTTACATAAGCTATACATATTGAAAGCTTTTTCTTCGGCAATAAAACTGTTGAATTACGATTTAATGGTTTTACTTCTATTGTACATACATACATACATACACATTTTTTTTCGAGTTGCGTATAATAATTATTTCCTATAAATATGACTGTTTTGCTTTCGCCAGAATCATAAAAATATAATGTCATGGTTTGAAAACCAGTGCAACGTAAAACTGTTTTCTTGCAACAGTTTCAAGTAGAAGCAATAAACAAAATAAAATGTGACAGAAAAATTACGGAACGGTAACAAATAATGACGTATGCGAGTTGTGTGGAAAACAAAGCAAGCGAAGCGAACATTGCAGAAATGTTATAAAGTATGTATTACGTAGGTATACATATCAAAAGTTTCATGCATGTCGATAGTTATGAGGTCGACGTGCGGGGGTGTTACTAACGAGCATGTTGAATAGCGCTACAGAAAAGTGCATGTAAAAGCATGCACATGCATAAAAGGTAAAATAGCCTACACATTATGATCCAATGTTATACGACGAGAGCCCATTCGTTCATATACACAAAGGTTAGTGGGAGACAAGGGGACTGTAGCATATGCTAAATCCTAAATAGTATCTGATGTGTGTTATTGTACAATGTGTATTATTGTACACGTGTTTGAGTATGTTATCTCAAGCGGAAATGTTAATTTTATCTGTTACATCAAATAAAATTGTAGAAAGTTAGTGTTACAAATTTATAAACAATTTATGAAATCTTAATTCGTTTTTGACATCATGCTACATAGTCTTTTATCATTATTTCAATTAAATTCAACTATACAAATTCACATAATGCATTTCAACGATCTTATTCTTTTATCTCACTATATCATCGACTGACAAACTCCAGAATACATAAAAGATTTTTTTTAATAAAGCGAAATGTTTTCCGTTTGTGATAAAAAGTTTTTTTTAAATTTATACTTATTCAGAAAAATAGATTTGCTTTACAAATAAGATTTTTTTCTGTACAATATCGTATACACGCAATTGACAATCATTCAATATGAATATAAATCAATACTAGGAAATGATGACATTAAAGTAAAATTATTATTTGGAAAGTTAGAATCGAACACTAATTGAAATAATTTACCGAAACGTGTAGAGGTACTAGCCTACCTATGGTTCGTAAGGAATAGAATGTTTACGTAATTAGAAAACAATTTATTTTACTTCCAGTATTCATTGGCGATGGAATTGTATTTAGAAATAATGGGAATTGATCGAGCAGAAATAGATCAAATTCCTCGAAATTCTATTACGTAAACACCAAATTAGCAGATTATTTTTAATGACTTCTGTTAGAATAAAATCAATTTGATTTCTGTCCTTTTCGATTTGCGAGAAAATCTAATTGTATAGAAAAATATTTAATTACATTTGAGTGAATATTTAATGTGTATGATTGTTATAGATATTTGATGAGTTTGTCTTTAGAATGGGAATAATAAACATTTAAATGGTGTTTGTTTTAATAAAGTTTTCGGTACTGTCTCAATTATATACTACCCCTGTTAGTAGAAATTGGTTCAGCAGTAATCAATGACAAAATGATTTATGATAGAAATTACAATCGTATTCATTTCTTGGTTGTTTTAAAAGCATTTTAAATAATTATTTTTATACAGGTATAAATTACAACAGGTTAAAAAAGGTGGTGAAATTCGCTATTTTCCTACAAGAACAATACTCATTAGATCAGAATTTATGTATCTTGATAGAGAGAAAAGTAATTAAAAATCGCAAGAACTAATTTTGTGGTTGCAAACGCACAACTTTTATGACTATATAGTTGAAGTTATTAAAAAAACCTCATTAAACAGTTAAAAGATATTCATTTGCTTTTCCCCGTAAAACACAGGTCGTAATATTTTTAGTGCCTCGTGAAAAAACCCACACCCTCTATGGATTACGAAAGTGTAAATATTCCCAATACATAAAATAACCATACTGTAAATCGTGAATTTGGCTGTAAAAAAAACAAGCATACCATTAGGAAACCAAAACAAAACTCGAGGATAATTTTTAATACATGTCAGAACTGTACTTATTTCAGAAAGAAGCCCGTAATTTTTTTATGAATTAGATAATTAAGATAATCTTCGAAATACAAATGTTTATATTTTTTAAATGTGTGTTTTATGAAAATATTTCATTTTGAAGACGCGATTTCTTTTCATGATCGGCTAGACAAGGGTGAAGGATTTTATACGTCATCCTGATATTGTTATGAATTTTATCATATTATTATTTGTTTTTTCCAAAGCCATTTTCTTCGAACATGTAAAAACATACACAATAGCAGAAAGATAATTATTACATATGTGTATGAAAATCATACATATTCTAATGAGTTTAAATAAATGTGGATAATTAGCATGAAAACATGACCTTATACTTATATATAAAAGCAAACTGTTTCCAATAAAATTGTATTGGTGCTTAGGGCCGGAAACCTCCTAAATCCAGCCCTGACACGAAACAGTGGAGAATCACGATAAACATCGTTATAAAAATAAACATACGCATTTTCACAGTAAATATAGCCTAACAAAAAAATGGAATTGTGTACGTTAGGTTACACCTGAGTTCATCTTATCACGACGGGAGAGGTCTTTTATCCTGAGTGAGAATGTGTGTTAGTGTGTGTGTACCGTACCGGATATGACCGGAAATGGGCGTGACGGTGGCGCCGTTCGCGTTAGCACCGTAAGTGAATCAGCGTCACCTACACATGCGTTAATAGGTTAATAAACGTTATCAACCACTAATGGTTGTTCACCACCTGCCCTGTTTCTGATAACATGATTTTCAAGAGAGTAAATGAATACTAGTAGAAAGCGTATTTACAACATTTTAATTTTATTAGTTTTAACTATGGATGAAACTTGAAAGTGATTTTAACCGGGGTCATTTTAAATCAAATTTCTATTATTTTACCAAATAACTCGATAATAATTGAAACACCTAATACCGTAATACGCAGTTTTTTTTTTCGATAAGGATATTTTCTACTTTAATATTTGTTTTAAAATTTTACATCATACAATTCCAGTAAAGTTAAATAAAAATGTTCTTTCTTTAAAGAATAGTAATTAACATTCAGTTATTTGAACAATAAAAGGAAGTGCGTGCTTTATATTTCCCCGTCTACGGACAATATATTAGAATGTCGCAAAACCAAGACTGTATTATTAAGTGTTAGATGGAAGCGTTTGATTTCGTTGATTATGATGGATTAACTTTGAGTAAAAAAAAAGTTGAAAGAGACATTGAAAAACTTTTTATTAATATTTGTATTACGTTAAATAATGCTTTAGGTCAACTTCTTTTGTTTGTTAATGATTATTAATTTGTTCTTCTGATAATTTAATAAATTATTAATTAATTCCGTGGCGTTTTTTTTTTTTTTTGAATATATTTATAAACCAGTATATGCGGTGAATTTACAGTAACATTTATTAGTTGACCATTTTTTGATGAAAAATCATATTTCTAAGAATAGAAACACATAGGTATATGTATGTATGTACATACGTATTATTACAAAAGGTGTATTTCTCTTATTTTTAAATCAAACTTGACAGAAAAACCTTGTTAGGATAGGATGTATGTACTGCATTGCAGGATGTTATTAAATATTTGATATACTCCTAGTAGTATAAACATAAATATTAACTATGTTATGAAATATGTTTTTACTCAAGATTAACAGGCTTTATACATCATATAAAATTTATTAAAATATATAGACAGTATATATAACATATTTAAAATAAATATATATATTTATCATACATATTTAATACACATTGCGTGGTTGATTATAATTATACTGATTTCAAATTTAAAATGTTTTATAAATTTTATATTTCATTTCAAATACTATTATTATTTGATATTTGTAAAATAATTTATTTAAATATGCTTATAAAATAATTAATCACATTTGGTTGAAAGATTATATTTGTTATTATTTAAACAATTTTTTGTTATTTCGCTTGGATGAAATCTTGCAAACAGATGGCCAATTTCATGATCTGGTTTTATGATTGTAACTTAACATGATTGCTTCGTGTTCAGAAGCAATATTTTAATGAAATACTGCAATTTCATTTCCGTACCGAGTATATAGGTGTATTTTACGATATAATAAAGCGACATGTAACGTATTTTGCACACGTATAGCTGCATATTTTCTTTACGCTAAATATACTTGGGCTAAGTGACAATTTTGTTTTTAAAAACGATTTTTAACATAAAAACCAACGACATATTTATGAAGGTACATACATAGATGCGAATTAATTCGTGTTTCATGTTTTCATTTATATACAATACATTACATTGCATATTTTTATGGTATAAGTAAGAAAAAACAATATAACAAAGTTGCCATATGTAGTGCATGTTTTAACTCTTACCTTTACACCACAGAAAAAAAGAACATCTGGTGGCATTGTTTGTTGCCACCCTCATACCTTTCACTGCCAAGTGACGGAAAATCAGATGCGTTTGTTGTATGTGCAGAATTAATATTTATTTTTTATTCTTTTTTGTGCTTTGTCACTCTGAAGCGAAGTAAGCACCAAACAGGCACAAGGGTTGACTGAGCATCAGGCCCGTGGCCCGCTGTTGACGTTTGATGTTTAGCGAAATATGAAAAATCTCTCTCCCTTATATGTGCCACATGTTAATTTTACGCTCGGAATATATTTAGATACATCTGCGCGTTGCTACGTTTCTAAACCTATGTGTGTTTCTATTTATGTGTGTGTGTGTGTGTGTGAGTAAGGCAATGCGCAGCGGGACGAAAAATATATGAACTAATACTCAAAATAGTTTACTTGAAATAAAGACAAGTGAAATGATTTATTCTTGATACATTTCGAAACAAACTGGAATTTAACACTCTTGTTTTTTATGTTTTAAATAATATTTAGGTTCTTTATAATTATTATTATTTGGGGAGCTTCATACATTCATTCTATAAAAATGTGTAAAAACGCATTGTTCAATAATTAAATGTCGTCTTAAATTAGGGTTTACGACACATGTAAACCACGTTTGCTTGTGTGCCAACACTCCAACTCCACTGTTGCTGATGTAAGTTTAACACAAATTTCTATCCGCTCCTAATAGTCCTAATGAGCAAGTGCAAATTTGAGTTTAAGTTTGGCGAACCTTTGAGGAGCACGCTAAATGAATTACGTGTAATTGAAGATGCACTTTACACATTCATTAAACATACCAAAGTCTATAATCTCTAAAGGCTTTAAACAATGTCGAGCTATTATACTGGTAAATTTCACAAATACTTATTAATTTTACATGATATCTAAAGTGGCCTATCCCTAGCATTCTTATTAATACGTTAAAATTTTAATTGCGCTTATATAACAACAAACGGTAATTTTTAGTAAAAAGCACATTTAAAAAAACTACATAAGTTCTTGATTCTTTATAAAATGTCTCTTATAAGAATAATTATTTTAAAAAAGCTTTCAACTATTTTAAGAAATAGCGCAATAAAATCCTGAAATTCTTTTTACTTTTCTTTTAAATTTGTCTAATCAAATTTGTTAACTATTCAAAATATGTCATCAATAATTCCAGATGTCGTTGATTGATGAGTTGCAGATAATTTGCATTCACACGGTGACATATTTCTATTTGACGTGGACACTGAATGTTTTCGAAATGTTGAAGTGAAAACAATCAGAAACCCGCAAATAGTTTCATTTGAGAAAATTGAAATGTCAATCACGTTCGTCCAGTTACGCCAGATTTACAACTCAATCGTGACCGTAATAATATCAGCATTTTATGCAACACTGCTCACATTATAGAAATGTTATAACATTTATATTTTAAAACAATATGCATAGCGAGTTGCTTGAACGGATAACGTATGCAGAAAACCTGATATTAAATATAAAATCTGATATTTAATATATATTAGGATGCCAAGTCTTTTCAGGACAGCAGAGTTTTTTTTTCTATTATAAATTTTGCATATTCCACGGTGGCAATTTTATTTTAAATTAAAAACATCACATTATTTTATATTCTTGTATACATTATTCTTCTATGTTTACATATTTTCTGCCGTAAACAAAAAAATATTACCGAAGGATTTTTTATTGTTTTATTTAATATAACGTAATAGTTGGTATGTTAATAGGGCTATTAGTTCGTTGTTATATTTTAAATTATAAATTTAATTTAGATATTTTTTCAATTCAATGCATTATTTAGATAAACGGCTTTAGAACAGAAAATTGGGAAACTTAATATGTATTTTTTAAACAGTTCACAAATTTGTATTATATATGTTTGTTTATTCATGTATTCGTGTTCTCTATATGAGAAACTTATCTGTCTTTCCAAACGTAACACATTTACAATTGTCACATGTAATCCAGCATATTACTATTTTGTCTGAAATTATGCATACATATTCTATAGAA
The DNA here is from genome assembly GCA_018344505.1 of Nebria ingens riversi. Classification (NCBI taxonomy): domain Eukaryota; kingdom Metazoa; phylum Arthropoda; class Insecta; order Coleoptera; family Carabidae; genus Nebria; species Nebria ingens. The sequence goes on from JADQWA010000457.1 coordinate 650,156, forward strand.
TTAACTTGATATGATTACTACAAACAGAAGGATTCACACTAAACTGTCAACTTCATTTACAGAACAACACTTACATCCTATTGTTAATAAGTACTTTTGTATTTAATGCTCTTATTATATATGTATTTTATAGGTATACATCAAATGAATACTCATTTTGATGAAGTTATTTATTTAGACAACCATATAAGACATTTTGTTGATATTGTTGATTTTAGTCTGTGTTCGTCTTTCATAAATCTTTTTTTTTTCTTCAACAAACTTTAGCACATTTTACTATATCCTTTCTATAAAGATCTCTGAAAATGTGTGAAAAGAAAGAGATACCGCAAATTGGTGTCTTTGACACAATGAAAAAGTAAATCAATATAAACGATCATCGGAGATAAAAATTTTCAATTTAGACCTACCGCCAAAAACAAATTTTAATTTTATCATTCTCTTTCACGCATCGCTTCTATGTAAGCGATAAAAGGCGCGCGTATTTCAGTGTTTCCTTTTTTTCTTACGTAGAGAGGAAGTCAGAAGAATGTATGTATAGAATCGAGAAGAAAATATTGCTGAAGAAAAGTAATGATTTTTTATGCATCGCTGCCGATTAATATCAAAAAACTTTTATCGAAAAGTGCGATTTGCCTTTTACCCTGAATAAAGATTGCATATCTTATAAAGATAAAAAACTCGATTGAAATTTTGCATATATACAAAAACAGTATTTTGAATTTATTCTTTATGATTTATTTGAATGCCGTTCATAAAATGGATTGAAATATATACATGAAAATTGAAATATTTTATGTTTTTTATTTTCGTATATCAAAAGTCTGTTGACAAACATTTATGCCCGGTTGCCTGAAAATGATTTATACATTTGATTTCCAACTCATATCACTCGCGTCTTCCAAACTTACAATCAATATTATTGAAATGGAGAATAATGTTTTTATTAAATAAATTAACAATCATCAAATTTGACATAATTCCTCCAACTATCCTCTTTAATCTCGCGTGCTTTCGACATTTAATGTATCTTTATTATTATTTAATAATTTTTTAAAAGTATCGACTATTTTACCCGATAATTTTCTATAGTTATATGAAACCAATAAAATTTTAAACAGTAGAAACAAAGCATTGGAAAATATATTTTAATAACTATATACCATTATTTCCGCTAGCTTTAACACGCGGTCGAAGTACACTATAGTGTTGTATTATTTACCATGCAGCGCTATAGTTAATTCGTCGTTATTAATAATTGCGAAAATGTCAGCGGTTGCAGAACAACAAAATGTAGTTATCAATTTGTGTGCAATCGTGCGCAAAGTCACCATTATGAAACTTATTGGCTATGTTGTCCGAACTGAAAGCGGTCGGGTTCACTAGGGTGTGGCACGAGCTATGGAGGACCGGTTCTCTGTTTGTCTTTGTCGCCAACTGGTCAACTGGCGCCAAGAACTACGTAGGAGGATGGCTAGCGATGGTTTACAATCTTGTCTTACAACAAATAATTAATTATGCGAAAATAAATTAAAATAAATAAAGGAACACGGTAAATTGCTTTGTTATAAGCTCTTTAGAATTGTAGAAGATTTATCAAAAGTTCATTATATTTTTGTAAAAATCTCATTTTATAATAATACAATTAAAATTACCCATACTACAATTTATTATGGCTTTCGCAGCAAACTGTAACCTATTTTATACTTTATGAATGTTAATGTCGATATTTTTAACCATAAATGTTAATCACGAACCAAGACTACCTGATAAAATCATTTTTTGATTTAATATCACATAAGCTGCTTTACGAAATATAAAATTTTAATTTTAACTAAATTAAATATGGATTTTTATACTCTTTATCAGCATGTGTAATTATTTATGTATTACTATAAAAATGGCTGATTATATTCTTTGATTAAACTACTATGCAAATGAAATAAACAATAACAAGTAGTATATATTTAATGATATAAACTTCTATTATTCTGATAAATAATTTCACTTGTCTGGTTTAATAACACGAATATGTGCAAACCACTATACAAGACCTGGTGCGATCTATATGTGTAAAACACATTAATTGAACATGCACTTGTCTACTATAGATACAAACAATAAATTGGCTATCAACACTATGCGCATGTGATAAATAAAAACGAAAATTATTATAGTGCTGCGATCATATTTCATGGAAATTTCAACAATAGTTTCGCAGTACTATATTTCATAACAAATTTGATTTGTGTCGCCAAATTTCAAAAAAAGATCATACTTCCATCCACACTCTTACCAATCGTGTCAGATTACCAACAAAATTTCATTTTGATGAATTTTCTAAATATAAATAAATTATAATTCTACCTAACCTAACTTAATCGAAACTTTTACATTAGCATAACCCGAATTGTTCTTCTAGCCATATAGTTATCTTTACAAATTAAAGTTTAATTTAATAATTGTTTAGGTGTTTACAATATATTGTGTTGTTGTTTTCAAATATATACTTTTTAGTTTACCCAAACAATTTCAGCAGTTTATACTGTAAAGTATCACATTTTACATCAGTTCATATGTAAATATATGTTATCTTGTCATACCAGACATTATTAAATAGAGCTGGCTACAAAAATTGCTCCGGCTGGTATATTATTATATAATGTATTTGGCATTGAATAGAAGCATGCTTTGTTATATTATATTTCAGTTTGGATTGTAAGTTTAATATCTAAGAGGGTTTTCTAATATAGTAATGGACATATTCTATTACCGGTAATGCCGATAAATGGTTTTCTACTATATGTTTATAGATGTATCTATTTAAATGGTGAAATTGATTACTTGATGTCAGATATTAGGTTCTAAATTTCATTATCACAATGGAATATGTACATTAGAGATTATAAAAATAGGCAAATTTATATAATATACACAAACAAATTGCATCTACTATAAAGATAAAGACAGCTAAATCTTTTTTCCAATCGCTTAAAATCAATGCGTTCCGTTCCATAATGGGGATCAAGTTATGAATGTCAATATTAAATTAAAATCAATACTTTGAAAATCGCTATAAATGATTTTTTTAAAATATTTTTGACATCAAAAAATAATAAATTACTTTTTGTGTTTCTCTTTCGCATCCTCGTTAAAATAAAAGAAGCTTCACTTATAAGTTATAATTAAGTATGTTCTCACACAAGAAACAATGACAAAGTCACAAGAGAAGTAAAGTGTCTTTGAATTAACAATGGATCGTATTACGATGATTATAATCAGAACAAAAAATATTCTTCTGGCGACAACAACATTTATGAAAATTGATACAAATATTGTTGATATACATATGTAATTTTTTTTCTTTTTATGTCAAAATGTGCGTTACTTATTAAATGTTGTCGATGAAATGAAACACATTAATTAATAATTTCTATTAAATTTAGAATAGCCTTATTGTATGAGAGCTCCATTTCATATTCTGTTTAAAACATTTTAATTAGTCTTGAAAATGAATTCATATTCTTGTGTGTTGAAGATCAAGTATAAAAGGTGTTTTTCACACGCGATTGAATACTATTTTCCAGCCTTTAGAATGATTCTTAATGAACTCATGAAGACGTGATGTAAAGAACAATATCCGTCGTCTTCCAAAGTTTCTTACATGCATAGTGTTATTGGCAACGATTCTACAGATTTATGAAATAAAAACTTCTTTCATACAGTGGATGTTAATAAAGTAAAGAAAATTAATAATAAATGACTAAACTTCGTTACATTAGTTTTTAATTATAATAAAATTATGAAAAGATCTCAAGATTGCGTACAGCATAAACTATCAAGTAGCAACTATAGAAGTTTCAAACAAAATTTTAAAAATCATCGAAGAGCATTTATTATCAAATTATTCCATTGCAGTATTAGAATTGACTATTGCACTCCATTTCCAATTAATTTTCGAGCCATCAATATTTAAGAAAAGCAATATCGATTTCTGTGACATAATAGCTTATATTTGTTACCTTATCCACAGATATAATTGGAAAAAGTTTTGTAGAAAATAACAATGGCCAATCTCATATACACTGCAGTATAAGATTTATGGCAAAAAAACAATGATATTCAATAATGCAAAAAATTACGAATAAGCATTGTGAATTGTATAAAAGGACTGCGCAATAAATTAACATAAACGTATACCCAAAGAATTAGACCGTCATAAAATACGAACTGAGAGATATTTATCTGATTTTTGGGCCAGATATACCACGAGCGGCCGATCTGAATACTGTTACTTCAATGTACAGGAGATCACAATAAATTTACGAGACAGATTATTCATTCGGTGGTTTGTCTGCAAAACGAGTCACGTGATCAATAAATATATCGCGTGTCTTTCTTTGGTCGTTTCAGTTATTAATCTGAAAAGTTCTGAAAGTAAAGACATTATTAGGGCCGCAGGATAAGACCGTTTAATTCTTCTAAGGTAGCCAAGCGCGAGAGCGTTATGATGAATTGGAGTTGATTTTTCGATAAAAACCAATTGACCCTGTTCCTAAAGTAAATGGCCGGCACGCGATTTGCGCTAGTCTTGCGACGAGTGAGTGAGTGTGTATCTTCCATTTCAAACAGGAAATTGCTGTGTGCTCTTCGAGAATTGTTAGCGCCCCGAAACGCACGATATATCCAAAATGCAAATACGAAGTTCCGTTTAATCATCTGGCAAATAGTTTAAGTTTCACTCCAGGGTGGTTTTCGAATGAGTATCACGAACGCCCGTAACAGCTTATGCTGACGGTTACGTAAAAATATTAGCAAATTGCTCTTTGGTGAACTAAACCGTAACATCTATTTGGGCTAGAACTAAAGCAACGCGTCAAAAGTTGTAAAACTGGCAATGTGGCAACTGTTTCTGAATCAACTTAGTTTCGCAGAAGTGAAACTGCTACAAGACGCCGTAAAAAATGAAGAGTATCATCATGTCATTTTAGAAAACTGTGAACATTAATGGCAGAAAAATTCAAGAGAAACCCATCTACGAAAGGCATGCCATGTCGAACCTGTGAGTAATTCAAACTTGCTCGAATTGAAAAACTTTACTTCAAATATGTTCCGTTATACTTTGCAAAATTTAAAAACTTTCTACACCAATCATCTTCAAACTTTTAAATAAAAAAGATTTCTTGCTACAGTGTACATGGGTAAAATTACCTTGAAAATTATGTCCACTTATGAACTACTTTTCACACTTACGGAAACTAATTAAAAATTACGGCACGTAAATGAAATGACCAAACTACGACATAAAAAGTAGAAAAGTAAAGTAAAAAGGTAAAAGTTTTTAAAACTTTGCCGATGCTAATGGCCAATCTAATTATGTTCGAATCCAACACAGACTATTGGCAAAGGAAACCCGTGGAGTGCTATTAACACATTCCTTCGACAGCCAACGAAGCTAATCCCATTATTTGCCGCTGTACGTAGTTACATTTAATTTAACGACAACCATGTCAACAAGAACACGCCGATAAACACAAAAATACTTACAGATTCCAACGAAGAGTCGGCGACGTACGATGTTGTTTTTGTTAAACTCCATCCCGGTATCGGATAAGAATAGTACACAGAAAATAATATCCAAAACAGAAAACAATAACACAACTCAAACAGTCATTCTAGCTCAAGGAAGCACGGCTTTCGAAATCCACAACACAAATAGTAAAATAAGCACTAGTTGTTATAAACCAAATAAACTCAAACAAAACAAGAACTTAAAACTCCAAATGCATCGCTGAACGTTCTGCAAACTGTTGATGGATAAATCACTTTTCAAAACTTTTTTTTTACACTTTGAACAATTCTTCCCAGAGGGAAGTTTAAATTTGCACCACTGCACTGGAGTGTAAAAACGAATGCGATGTTTCGGGCAACAAAAAATAACGTCCAAAATGTTCGTTATAATCGTATGTGGATCGCGAATCGCGCACTTTTTAACGGTCGCATGTAACAGGTCCGCTTCCTCGAGACGTCCGTTTCGGAATGAGCGGTTTGAGAGTTTACGGTAGTTCCCGCCACGCGTCTCAGTGGCGCTGCTTTCGTGCGCGGCACACGTTCACCAAAACTCCTCGCAGAACAAGGACAACCATACTCCAAACAAAAAACTTCACCTGGCGCATCTGATCTCATGTGTCGAACAGAGACGCGCATATGAGTTTGTTTTCGAATAGATAACTAGCTCCGCCTGTTTTGGATACTTCGGTTCTTATCACCACCAAAGGATTTTAATTATTCTGATGCACTTCTATTAGCTGGCACACACGGCGACCGATATATTTGCCTTTCGGGATAGTTGTAGTACATACTACCGAAAATAAACATGAACAGAAAGTTTACTTTGCGACTGTACTGTGAGTGTGACTGTCGTTAGGGGTGCTGCCTTAATTTATATTTTAGATTAGGGGTTTCCGTCTTTTATGTAAAACCACTCTAGTCAAGTCTAGTCTTTTGACAACACTTTTCGTTGGTTGGATCACTTTTTGAAAGCAGGGACTAGGGTGAACTGTGGTAATAAATTAGCCCAATATGCAGTTTGAAGTTTGAAGACATCATTCCTCATTTCGACCAAGTTTATTTCTACATTGCGGCGAACACTGTTTCTGCTTCGTAATTAATCGTTGCATTAATTAATTAATATTTGTCCATCAAGTATGGCAGCACAGTCGAACGGGGAAGAACTACAATATTATCAGATATATACCCCATGTTGTATGTCCGAAAACTTTGAACATCTATTGCCGGATGAATATATTGACAAATTCATGGATTGTATATCTAGATATATTAACGATACGATAATATATATATATATATATTATATATATATATATATATATATATATATATATATATATATATATATATATATATATATATATATATATATATATATATATATATATATATATATATATATATATATATATATATATATATATATATATATATATATATATATATATACACGTTGCTATCTAAACTTGCTAACCTCAGACATTTTTATCAAGTTTTGATCAAATTACTAAACATACTTTCAGTGATCGAGTAATTTGTTTTATATTACTAATATTTGCATATGCCTACGAAATGTAAATGTATAAATAAATTTCTTTATAAAAAAAATGAGGTTTTTATTTAGTCTATAATTGCGTAGGTATAAGAAATTATACAGCTTAAAACATATCGAATTTTGTATGTATAAATGCGTAAATGGACACACTGGTTTTGAAGACTATTGTCGAAAATAGAAAATTGGTCAATCACAAATTTCTGTTGCACGAATCATTATTTACATAATGTTTATGTACACAGAAAGAATCGTGTACTAAAACGATCATAAAGGTATCCTGTGTTCGCACGGACACGGAAATTATGTGTAAATATAAAAGAAATGATTATTTAATTATGAGATTGGCTGTTTCTCAGAAAGATATTGTCATGCGAATTTAATTTGTATAAATTTCAAAAATTATATTTTTAATGAAAAATATATCGCTGGGAGAATGTCGCAAGACTTGCAAAGAAATAATTTTATACGAATTAATTATCTTTTGTTTGAAGGTTTTTTGAAATAGGTTCATTATACCATAAAGTAGAAATATATATATATAAATTTACAAGTTTTATGTTCTCATAAAAAGGAAGATTTTTATGATGTGTATATACGGTGTCTTCTGAACCCTTGACGAAAAGTATGAATATTTTATTAATTCATATTCATAAAAAACCAAGTTGGTATATTTGGATAAAGTTTTAAAGGTATCTCAAATGATGAAATCGAAGCTTTACCATTTTTTGAGTCTGCGCACAGCGCTTGTGTCCCGTGTTGGTTATGTCATGAGTTCCACGTGTTTATGCAGTGAAAATTGTAGGATAACCAGGTGAAACAGCTCTTAAATATGTGAAAACTAACAATTGAAACGTTTTTAAGTGTTTGTGATATCAATTGATAGACAGGATAACGTGAGCTGTAAAATGTAAGTGCATTTATTACCTATTCATTGATAGCGTCATATTTTTGGTTATGTAGCAATGCATGAAGTGTATATAGGCAACAAGTACTTCTAGTTGCGTATATTTTGTTTGGTATTGAATGGTATAGTTGGATACGATTTATTAAATATAATTTCCCATGTCTGCATAGCTATGGAAACATGAATAAGATATTTAAGAATTTCATTAGCAATTTTCTTGTAACTAGTACATTTTTTGGTAAAACTGAGTCTTTAGAGGCCTCACTGACATTTAGCAAAAAAAAGCACATAACTGCTGAAGGATAGTACCAGATAATTCATCGAAAGTGTTTTCTTGGTCTGCCCCCCCCCCCCCCAACTACATATACTTTGCCCTGGCTTAAGAAGCAAATCCCTTCGTAGGGTATGCTTTCTCTGTATTTCGTCTCTCTGTCAGTGAGGCTCCTAAAGACTCAGTTTACCACATTTTTTGAAGATATTTTTCAGAAGTTGTGCGAAATATTAATATCTTTCATTTTAATTGTAACTGTTTTTATTGTAAGTTTCGGAGATATTGCAGAAACTGCAAAAAGTGACTAAAGTTAACATGCACTTCCGAATATTCTTTTCAAAAATAGGAGCTTTTATTGCCAGACATATGCAAATCTTAAATTAAAGCTTCATAATTGTATCTTCAACAGTGTAGTCATTCCAAAAATAGTCAGACTCGATTGAGGAAAGGTGTATTTCTGTTAAAATCTCGAGATCGATTATTTTTATGATTACAATTCTTACTTATTACTTCGTTTAAGAAAATAAAAATAATATGTGTCGTTTAATATTATTATTCTAAACACTCTTCCGAATATTTGTTGCCCTGTGTGGTTTGTAATGAGTGCTGAATGATATATTCGGCTTATCACGGATTGTGCTACCGCAAGCGTCAGGCCAGTTTTCGCTCCTTCCATTTAGTTTACAGTTCATTGCCTACGATGAAGATTACGAAAATACAAATTACAGATTAAAAAGAATAATTCGTAGAGATATGAATAATTAATGCTTGACAAACATTTTTCGGTTATCTTCCCTAAGTAATAAGGTAATTAGGATTTCACCATGCTAAAATTCTGAAAATCGTTAAATATTTTCCTAGAAGCATACCTAGAAAATTAAAATGTCCAATTTGCGTTTGGGATAATGCGGGATTATAAATGCAATTGTGTTTTGTTTAGTTTCTTAGGGTCACTTTCATCATTTTCTTCTTGACAATGGCTTTCGCTATAAGCAAAGACGTTATCTTATATGTGAAGCCAACTTTGGATGCATGAACTATAAAGCAGAACCTGCAGTAATCCCTCCTTCATAACCTCACTAATACCCTTTTCCCCTAGGTCAGGATAACGTATATAATCCTCTTTCCTTAAATTTATGTAGTTTTAAAATGGGATGGACAGCCTGTCCTTTACGACCAACAATATTCAAATCCTGTTAATTATATATGAAACTACACTATTATCAATATTTTATTACTCTTGTAAAATTAATCTATAGGTTTCGTTTCAAAGCTAATTATAGAAGATTGAAAAATATTGGCATTCCGTATTTGACATAAATAATTGTCTTGTACTCGGCCAGAAATTCACATATTTGCATTCTTTTAATAAGATACAAATTAATACCAAAAATGCATTTTAATTTGTTACACACCTAATTGCATCCGTATACGAAATTAAGTTATTAAAAATAGTTCAAAATTCGTTATCGAAAGGTCGAGGTACATTATTAAATATTAAAACTTTTTAATAAATATATATTAAAACATTTTTAGTGCGATATTAAAAATGCAATATACGAGTTTTAAAATTTTTTTGCAACATATTTCTATTTCCAGCATACATCAAATATTAATATGCATGGCAAAATTGTCTATCTTTTCTAAGAAAATTAAGTATTTACACATATTTTATTAATTATAAACAAATTAATTATTAATCGTATAAAACCTCATCCAGTTATGTTTTATACAACTAATAATCCGCACCCGGTGGGGCATACACGTTGTACGGTACAACAGATAAAACAACAAATACAACACACCGTTGCCAAACTGACGCTAACGCAACGGCAATGTTCAAAATCCAAAGCTTGTACTGTGAAATCCAGGTAACATGTTTTGCGTTGCTCTTTCATCCAAGTGTTACAATACATATGTTTCTGTTATCTATACAATAACGTTCACAAATTTTCTAACAACTGTTTCCAGATAAATGTGTTTTGATATATTTTCTTTTGTCTGTTTTTACTGTGTAATATGAAGTTTAGATTTACATATTTTCGTTTTATATTTTTATTATATTACCAACAATTCTTGTGTATTTAATTACTGTGGCGGACACAAAGAATCGATCCCTATCACATATTCAGCATATGGCGATCATAATTTATCAGTTTCTCAACTCTTGAAACTTTCTGCATTTTTGTTCAATGTAATGAACAAATAGTGCTTAAATTCACACTTTGTGTAATTTTTTAATTATGTAAATATTTCACAATTTCATAAATTAGATAGAGAATACTACAAAATAATTCAATTTAAAACTATTTTAACAGGGTCACAATTAAATTATCTTTTTTCTTTTGCATTGCATAAAAAATTAATTAAGTATTATTTACAACAATGAACGACAAACCCAACCAAATGATTTTGAATTGCTATTGTTGTTTAGGAACTATATAATTGCAAATCTAAATATTTGAATAGTTACTCAACAAACTGTGAAATTCCACTTACAAATAATAATTACTTATTGTTTATAATGGAACAATATACATATGTAGGTATTTTGTTTGGGTTACAAGAAACTTATTTCCTTTTTGCTGATTATTTTCGAACAGATTGAACGGCGTTACTTTGTTACTGACAGTTTGGAGAATTGCTACGCATGTATGCAACAGGAAAAAAAAAGATTTACTTTCAAGTAAAAAATAGTTATTAGTTATTCCTTTAAATGAGAAACGACATCATATCTTGATTATGAATATTTAAATATTCTCCTTTTAGACGTTGACTTAATTTGAAAATTTGTATTGTGCACAGTGATAGTATTTTCATAACTTTTTTATGTACAGACAAGTATAAAAAAAAAAAAACATTTTCATATCCCATATACCGAGTTATTTACAGTAGGTATCATATTTTTATTTAAAATATGCAAATGTTTAACTCGCTAGTGAGTAGAATGACTATTTAGTGAATATTTGTGACAAAATATCACGAACCATTACTGAAATTGTAGTGACACATGATTTTTTACCCAGAAAAAAGTGTTATTAAATTAAATAATCTAGCACTTATTTTAATTAGATTCAAACTAATTAAAATGCAACAGTGTTATTATAGTTGATATTTTCTAACTGAAATTTAAAATGCGAAATGTATTTCTTTAGCTCAAATTGCAAAGTGCATTTTAAAAGATGTGTGCATATCATTTAATACCAGAACGTTTCATCTTAAGTGCTTATACCTATATGTATTGCAGATATATATTGAAGTGATGCTATAGTGTATATACGAGTCAAAATAAATTATTGAATGCATAGGTGCACGTCATCCACTGACACATTTTCTAAAAAGGAATTTTTTCTTATATCATCGACGTGACAAATTTTCAAAACACCAAAAATGATATATTAGATACAGATGACATATGTGTATGTGTGTGTGTGTGTGTGTTTGTGCGCGTGGGTTTGGAAGAAAGTAAGGGTAACGAAGTGTGCGTTCTGGACGACCGGAAGTGATCCCTAGGGCTGTGGACGTTGCCCAATTTCGGGGACCAATGGGCGGAAACGGGCATCGAGTGACTTTTGACACTCTCCTCCTCTTTCTTCGTCTTGTCAACCTCCAGACACGTGCACGCACGCCAAGCAAGTTGACCTGGCAAAAAATATTCAGGATGCTCTCCAAACGGCAACATCCTGCCCTTTCACAACATAACTTCGAAGCTAGTCTAAGCTTAGATTCCCTACCCTATATTATACGTCCAGACACTACAAATATTTATTGTGTTAAACGTGATAAAACTTAAGCATTTGTTGCTTTCAGAAATCGTCTATTATACATTTACATATTAATGGAAAAATTACACTTCTGCTCTAAATTCTAAAAAATACCATTATATATATATATATATATATACGTTTTGGTAGTTTATTTTTTATATAGCGGGTTAACTAGACTATCGAAAACAATCCGAAATTAATATCATTTCTTCTGTAAAATTATACGTGTACATTTTACTGAATATGTCAAATATGTGTTTTATGTCACAATTTTATGATAAATTGAATGCTGCTTTGTGTATATGTGTATGATTGATTGAATGATTATGAATTAGTATTTATAAAAAGCCAGCAAAGGCAAGTATCAGTAGGTGCAAATGTAGGTTGTTGAACTTTAATGTGCGAAAAATATTATTATCGAGTTAAGTTATGTTACAAACAAAGTTTGTTTGAGCCTTTCAACTCTCCCAAGCCAATGTGTAAATGTGCACCAGAGCTGGAGTAAATTATATCTACATTTTTCAAATTAGTAACTACCGCACTGGTAAAACTATGCTACGGTTTGTGAATTTATATGTTTTTTGTTGAGTAAGAAACTTTTCGTTTCATATAAAATTACGAGGACGAGGGAATATTAAATTTGTGTGCACTTTTGAAATATACTACTACTACTACAGACATAAACAAAAACCTAACCATACCTATACACACAAAAGTTCAAAGTGTACAACTCCTATGAAACTTTTGTTAAGAATAAAATTAAATTGTATGTTATAACGTTTTTTTTCAAAGTTGTTTCGGAATGTTCAATTACTAGGCACTATATAGTCTTTACAGCGTGAAATATGTATGAACATTTGCTCGATTTTCAATGTAAAATTACAAATGAAATTCACTAAGTTGTATTAAATTTAATATTAATATTTTATTTTTGGAATATAGTATTTTCTACCGCGATACAACATCATTAGATACTTTTATAGAATAGACCATATCCATATTAAATCCATGCGGAAGAAGAATAACAAGAAGCTTAAAACCGTAGATTTGTTTTTGTGGGCTTATGTATAACCACAATGTTTTTTTTTACCTTTGCATATAATAGTTACTTGTTTAAATATCTCCGTTTCTTATAGGTATATGTACGTGCCACGGGAGTTTAAATACATTGTTCTGTAACAAAGTTTAGAATGATGAGAAAAGCTATACCTCCCCTACAAATCTTCAAACGTTTACTAAGGTAGTTTATAAGTTTTTCACACCGGCACTGGTTGCTGTTTAAACTCTCGGCTAAAAATGATTTAAGGTAAAAGTTTAACTTTTATATTTCGTATGTTACAGTTTTATATTAAACCCATTAGCAATATACTCCAACATAAACTTTTCATTTTAATCATTTTGATTGGTTTTATATTAAAAATAACGAACTAACATATATATGGCTCGTTTTATGTAGTTAAATTTCAAATTAATTTTTAGGTGCAGTTTTTGTAATTACTCAAAACTAATGCTATTTTAAATAAATAATTGCGCTTTTTCCTAATTTTAAAATTCCCAAAATATACCAAATTGAATTTGGAAAAATTAATTAATTTTCATTGTTTTATATTTATTTCAAATATACAACATGAGTTCTTGTAAAACGAATTTGTATGAAAAACAAAATATTTGATACTTTAACAACTTATTAATTGATTGATTGTGCATACTTGTGTTAGTGTATCTAATTAATAGTATAATAAGTCACAACAGTGACATTCCTAATTTGCTTTGTTAAGCTAATGGCGGTTTTGGATAAACAGTAAAGAGTTTGTAAATTACTATAACTTTATAAATAGTACAGAGATGGAAATCATAAACTGAGCATTAACAGGCATCCCGAAAGTGTCTCACAACAAGATTTCCGCATTATATATACGCAATGCAGTTTTCTGCATATGTCGCAAATGATGGTATATAATAAACTCAAAAGCCTACGGGCTGTTATTTGTTCATCTTACTACTAGTACGTCAACTACCATATAAATGCGCTCTTGTATAAGTATCTTATCGTATTTACTTTCCATTATATGACTCGTAGTCTTGTTTCACATTTCGAACAAAATGACATGTTATATAGGTACTGGGATATATGCAATTAAAAAATGTAAACGAAAGCTTCAAGTTAAATTATTATTTATATTATTAAAAAATCTGCTGAGCCAATTAAAAAACTACACCCTCGTCAATATTATCATTTCATTAGTCAAACGAAAAATATAATTAGTAAATGATGGAAGTATTATATACCTGTTTAGAGTTTGATTATATTTATATATAATCTGCTAATAAATATTTGAAAAATACATTAACCCCTTCCATAACGAATAAAACAAAATAACGAGTTTACAAATGGTGACAGGTTGAAATTAATTATAACTACTCGCGATATTGACAGTTAATAATTGACATATGTTGCTGTCAAAAAACCCACGGTTTTTTGATCACCATCACGCAAGCTTAATCACATGAATGACAATATTTTAAAATTTGCAAATATGAATTTTCAAACGTTTTAAACATGTCCCAAATACGCATGGTTATTTTTATGGGGTGAGTGAGTAACCTTGACATGTGCATACATAGATTTAGTTCTCTTTCATTGGATGAATTTTGTCATAGGTACACATCATTTACATTGTTTTGATGATTACGTCAAAACATTAAACTACTGAAATCTACTATATATTTATAAGACAAATTCAATCAATAACGTAAATTGTTTTAATCAGAATTTTAGCCAATTCTAAAGTAAAACAGGCCAATATGAAAGCAGACCAACATTTAACTCAATTAAATTTATTTTAAATAAGAAGCAAAATAAAAACTTCCAACGAAGACTCTTGAATATGATTAACTAATTTCCATTTGCGAATTTATTAATTTGTTTGATTGTTGCGACCTACGTTCAGAAGAATTAATTATGGTGTCTATACATCAACCATTTATTCTACACTCCTACTTACTCCTTTTTTAGCCTAAGAATATATTTATAATTGCAATATTCTCATGTTTCCTTTTCACATAATATAAACTAATATCGCATTTACTTATCATAAAAATACTACCTACTACAATTTTCCATTAAAATAGAGTTGTTTTCACAACAAGCATACTATTAGTGCTTTAAAGCTCGCATAGCACACTGAACACTAAACTAGAGTAGAACCTCGACGAATAAGTTGTATGTAGAATTTAAATAAAATTAAATTCTTGCCACAAACATAAAAATGTAGTAATTGAAAATATTGAAAAAATAAATAAATAAATAAAGTACATCGTTTTAATCTTGAAGATGTGAAAGATGCGTTGGTTTATATCGATTTAAGAACCATAGTAAAATTAAATGTTCCTCGAGAAATTCAACATTGACAGTGCGACACCGAGACTATAGTGGCTGGCAAAAACCGAAAGGGCAAAAAGTACAAAATGTTCATAGCAGGTTTTCAGGTAAAGTGTAACGTGACATGTCTTAAGAGTAGGGTATACCGCATTTGAAAAAGAAACTATAAAAAAAATCGCTTACATGTCGTTTCACTTTGAAAGTGATTTTTTAAGGTTTCGGAATATAATTCCTAAATTACACATTTTTACAGTGCTTCATTTAACTTTAAATTATTTCAGCGACAAATATTGAAAACAGTCTTTTTTAAACGACGAAACAATTAAAATTTGGTGTGATATTGTTTCAATTGTAATGAAATCATTTTTATTGATAAATCAATTCTAGAATTGCATATTTGTTAACACGCGATTTTATACAATTGCTTGAACAATTAAAAATTTAGTACCTAAATAAAATTAATGTTATTTCCCAAATGGTTTTTGATGTAAAATGACTGGATATTAAAAATCAAGTATTTATTTTAAGCAAAGTGGTTTAATATATTGATATAAAGCTTCATAAAATAAAAACAAAAAATATATTTAAATCACACAACCTCATAAAATATTTTTGCTACGTTATTTTATGGATTATATATTTTTTATTTGCTAAATATATAACCGGTAATTAAATTAAATAATCAATTTCGGATTTGAGGTTAATTAAGAAATCTTTGGCTGAGGTTTTACATCAACAGATGGAGGACCGCACACTCGCACACGTGTACAATTAAACCAGTGTTGTATTAAAAATATTACCTCAGATTTATTTTTCTACCAGCAATTAAGCTTTGTAGTGCTGAATTTTGGTATTAACCTGAAGCACTAATTTTGTTTGTTTGCTATTATTTACTTGATTTTTATATTGAGAATAATTTGAGATCGTGAAAATCAAATTTAAAAAAACTTTTTGGCTACATTTTAAACGTTTTTTTTGTGGTACCTAAAGTAAAATATATTAAATTAAATTCTATTAACGACATTATATGAACCATCATTTTTTAGCTAGAGTATTTTCAACGAAATTGAATTCTCAATTGCAAATTCAGCACCTATAAATTCTATAGCAATTTGTTAAGAGATTGCTTAAGTAATACTGCCCCTACTTGGCCCGTACATCTACAGGTAATACAATTTATTGAAGTACGGTTCTGATGAGTGTTCGTTCGTACCTAAACAAAGAGAGAGATAGTCGTATCCCCATGATGCATCACGGTAGAACCAGCCGGTACTCTTGGAATCGTAATTAGCAGTTAGGTTCTAAAGTGGAAGACCATGTGTTTTCGAGAATCCTAAAAACTAATGCATTCGACAAAGATCGCATACATTTCCTTTTTTCTACAGATCCGCGACGAAAAATTACGAATATTAATACTAAACTTAACAACTAGAATAAATAAAGATTGTAATCGTTTGAAACGCTCGTAGGCACTTAATTTCACCGATCCACAAAATGTATATTCTACCTTATATCGAGGAGTCGTTCGGCTGATTTTTGCGTGTTTTGTGGTCGAAATATTTGTACACCTGCCTGTCTGGTTATTTCAGGCCGTTGCTTGCCGTGATACCAATGAATATTTTATACGATCTACAATTGAGATTGGTTGAAAATAAACAACATAATCATTTGCAACAAGATAAATAAAATACCAACATTTTAAAGTTACAGCGTTGTTCTTCAAATATCTAACCCTTCATTATTTATTTTCACCCTCTCAACTAAACTTATCGTTGTGTCAAGCCATCTGGTTAGGACCTAGTTTAAATGTGATAGCAATCATAATATATAGTTTTCGTTTTCATTGATTAAAAATATATGTCGAATTCATAATACAAATTCTACCCGTGTATGTATTCTGCAAATATTTTTTTTCCCATAATCAAATTCCCGAAGGATGCAATTCCCGAACGGGTATAATTGCATTATATGTAGCAAACAGGACTATTTTCCCACATCGTCCCCACGAGTCAGAATTCCCAGTGGAAAAATTAACATTATAGAACCTAGTCAAGATAAAATCATTTAATAGATAAAATAACTAGTTTACTACTATTCGCTTTCCAAAGTTTATAGAAAATGCAGTAAAGATAAGAGAGCTGTTAAAAAGTTGTTGAAGTTTAAAGAAAATTTATATGCATGTTTTTTTTTTAATAGTAATTATGAGGTGAAAGAGAATGATTTTTTAGGCAAATTAGTTAATTCAAGAAGAGCCGAGATACATAATATATTTAAAACCAAAATTTAAGTAATGTAATTTTCTGATGCTGCCATTCTTAAATCAGCCTTATTCAATGAACCATTTCTAAATAAATATTCAATATTCCAATCACAGTCTTGTCAGTTTTCACGTTTCCGGCAAATACAAATGTCAGAAATATTCTATAACCTTAATCCATTTTATGTTTTATAAATGCATTTTTGCATATTTTTAAATATTTTACAATTGATAAATTATATTTTATAATACATATATAAAAATATTCAAACTAAAGCCAAAATTGAGTAAAATTTCTACCATATGCACAGAATTTCGTACGTAAGCTTGTCTATTTCGAACACAGCACGCGATTTTTACATTTTACATTTACAAAATATTTCCATGCAATATTCAGACCATCAAAATTTAAAATAAAAGTCAATATTATACGCACACAAAAATAGTTAAAAATATCTTATTTTTCACTTAATTTTCATCAGCGAAATAACTAATTTCTAATAATACCTCAACGTATTTCTCCTCTATATCTATATTCGTAAACTAAACAAAAATTATTACTACATTTTGTGTACATATTCTGCTGAAATTTATTGGGCGAAAATATACGTAGTTGAATATTTCATACGTAACACCAGATAAAATGTTCCGTGTTGAGTTCTGCGCTTGCGCATTTGTCTGTTCTAAATAAAAAAAGAACCGAAATATAAAACTTTTTTATTGGTGACATTGAACACTGAAAAGCATGCAATCGTATTGATAAAAAGAAACATTTACCATTTACAGTACTTTTAAATGCATAATTAAACTTTCAAGTAGACATACATATTTAATAAATGCAGCTATATGTTTTTCAATTTTTATTCGTTTTTCATGCCGCACCTTAGTTCTAATATATGTTTCTAAGCATACGTCTGCTGCATTTATAATCTCGTATTGATTAGGTGTAAAAAAAAAAATTGGGCGAGTGTTTTACTTTAAAACACAACTAGATATATTTTATCATCTATTATTTTTTTAGAACAACAGGTATTTAATGGTTCTTCAGATCAAATAATAATTTGAAAAGAAAAGGGTAAAATGTTAACAATACATTTCTATCTCTTTTATAATTGTGTGCACTGAGAGAAAGGACTATTCAGTATCAAATTCGTATAATTTAATAAGTGTTAGTATTGGACACGATTAAATGAATATTTAATAGCATCAATTTAAAAAAAGCGTAATTTATGATTTTTGATGTTTTTCACAAATTTTAATGTAGTTGAATTTTCCATTCACTCAAATACATAATGCATTTTTCAATA
Organism: Nebria ingens riversi; assembly: GCA_018344505.1. Taxonomy (NCBI): domain Eukaryota; kingdom Metazoa; phylum Arthropoda; class Insecta; order Coleoptera; family Carabidae; genus Nebria; species Nebria ingens. The sequence continues at coordinate 669,170 of JADQWA010000457.1, forward strand.
CAAAAATTGTTTGTACAGATTCTGACAGTTACATACTGAACATATGCATGTAGTACATATATGCGCGAATGTAATGGCAACTGAATATGAACTCACAACTATTCAAAATACAATTTGAAAATGTACGGAAGAATGCAGAGTAACATTATTATTTGACAATTGAATTTAGTACTACTTTAATTTATAAAGTATTATTTCATATCAAAGAGAACTTCTTTGGTAACTTACATGAAATGCCAAAGAATAATAATTTAAATCTTAATGTGCACTTTTGACGGATAGAGTTAAGTCAAATTAAATAATATTTTTTAAATCACAAATTTATAAAAATTTTATGTACGTTTATACGGCGTTATAATTTCTATAAACATATTTACATGTATATGTAGAACAAATAGTTTTAAATTAAATATAAAAGTAAAAGAATAAATATCAACAAAAAATAACGGTAACCGGAATTACTAGTAAAGAATATAATAAATTAAATACAATCGAGTTTATTTGCGGTCAGTCAGAAAAAGCAAATCAAAAATTAATATTTTAATATCCATTTGTTATAATAAATTATTACAAGCCTTGGATACACCTACACCTTGATATCATTACCGATCACGCACAATGTGATTCGAAACTGGTTCATTAGAATGAATATTTTATGCTACCTATTTACACAAATTTCATTTGTAAATATCTGGGAAACTATACAACGATAGATTGATTTCTACTTGATCTATTTGTATTGGTAGTTAAGTAAATTGACACACAATATTCATTTATATTTCACCTATATAAATAATTGTACTACAAAAATCAATATAATACAAAATATAACGATCGCATTTTACTTTGCAACCACTTAGTTACATACGACACACCACACAGTGTTTCCAATCATATAAAAGATCAAACTGAAGCTTTTATATATGATTTATTCAATTTGAAACTTTCCCTTAAAAATGTCCATACTTCATGTTTTATTTGAACATAAACAAGAATCTATCATTTTACTAGTATATATGTAGCACAAAGTGCCCAATCACAACATAGTTCACTCACACCTTAGGCTACTAAAGTGAGTGTTTGAAGTTTTGTTAATCACCGATCCGTACCCAATGTAATAGTTCAAAGTATACCCTATATAAATAACACAACATCTATGTGATGTGTGTACGATTCTATTCTCTTTAATCGCTAAACGCAATCGCTTCTGTCTGACCACTGTATTTGTGGCTTTTTAGAATCAGATATGTTTGTAATTAATAGGCGTCCAATATTACCTGTATATTGATAAATAAATTGCTAGTGTTTATGAAAAAGTTATATCATATTGGTTTTAGTATAGCTTTATATACAAAATTAACAAAACATGCAATTTGCCACAACAAACCTTGATCCAAGTATAAAAAAATTGTTTTTTTTTTATATATTGACATTATTTGTTTCCCTTTAAATCATGATATATAGATATGAGATAAATATGTAATTAATTCAAATCAAAACCATACCTAGCACAATAAGTTTGCTTGAAATACATCCACTCCTAATTAGTAAATACCTGAAGGCAATGCCAAATAGAAGCACACATGGTGAGGTAAATTATCATTACCATCAATAATTTTGCTGTATACATCTATTATCTGTGTAATCACATATTACATCAAATTAATTTGAATGTTAACAGTTATTCACCAATTAGTATTAATATAATAGACAATTGATTAACGATATTAGGTAATTTAAAATTTTCGATTGGTTTAAATATAATTTATTATCAGGTATAAAATAGATATTGATAAATTATCAAAATAATTAGTAATTATTACGAGTAATGAAAAAAAGTTACAATTGCATAAAAATTCTCAAATATAAACGTAAGAAAGACACGAAATCTCGACTAACGGCATACCTTTGAACTATATGGTGCTAAGTTTCCACATTTTTTATTTAAAAACGAACATGTAGTTATGTTTGAAATTGTAAAAATACTCACGTAATTTTTATATATAAATTATAAATAATTCAAAAAGAGTGTGTTCAATGAATTTTTTATTAATAAAAATAAAATCCATTAAAACAGGACATATCGTTTTATATATTTTATAGTTAAATACAAAGCAATTTAATGAATTGAATGTAAATAGCGACTGATCAAATATTTTAAATAAACAATTCCCGCAAAAGTGAACAATATACGATGTATGGAATACATAACTTTTTAAGAAGATAAATTCATAAAACATTTATCAGTACAATATGATCGTATCGAATGAAACTGATAGAAAATAACGTCACGCCATACTCCACCCAAGTGGATCATATAAAAGTTAACGAATAGTTTATAAAATAAAACTTATATGTTTGGCTCGAAACAAACGTAATACGAGTACATTTAGAATCGATCCAATATTGGGAAAGTAATCATTGTTTTACAAAAATAAAATAAGACAACTCGAATGGAATTCGTATATATTCGATTATATTTATTTCGTATACTAACTTCATTCTCTTCGCACTTTTTCACTCCATTCATACATGGTAATGGCATAGCAACAAAATGCCTGTTTGTTCGTTTTTGGAACCAACTGAAATTTGATAATTATATCTATCTTTTGTTTGAAGATGTAGAGCATTCATGGAGTACGTGATTATACTGTGCTAATGAGCATCGATTTCAGTAAACATTTCTGCAGCATCCAAATTTCGCCAAAGTTCCTTATAATATTATCATCACGACACCAAGTTTCGCCATTTACGATAATGCGCGCTCATACTCATAAAACGTCTAAATTGTGATTCTCTAACATTTTAAACATATTTCAGTGGCAACAATCAGGAATTACTTTATTAAAGAATAGATTTAGAAGTAATTTCTAATTGTATCCAAAGTGATTTTCCAAAACCCATAAATAACTATTATCCTTTAGTAATATGCTAAATAGTATTAAGCAAATGCAATGAAATAGATTAATTATAAGCTCATTTTCCAAGTGATATAAAAGTACCTCACACTAATAATAATAATAACCTGAAACGGTGAAATACCATGTTTTTTTTGTCAAATTTAAAAGAACTGCATTCAATAATCACAACAGATTTGCGTCATCGATTATACATACAGAGGAAAGCAAACATGACCTAGAGTCAGAAATGCATATGAACTACAATATAAAAACATCGGTGTGTTTTCGTTACGTAAACACAACTACCGATCTATAGTATCCGGACTTAATTACGCCAGAAAAAGCCCCTGATGGCACGTGCCGCCACTGTGTACACCGTCGCCCCAACCTCTATTCATAGTCCAGACAGACACGCACTTCACTCATACATCGACATTTGAACATTGTTGAATCCTGTTGCATTATCGTTTCTCCCCAGCGGGTGTTGCTGTTACATTGGCACCCCTGAATAACGGACGCACTCCGATACTTTGCCTACACGTTATTTCACAGTATTTTTACAGCCTGAGCAGAAATAGTAAAATAACTGATGAGGATTTCTTATTAGAAAATTTTATTTTTATTAAATAAAGAATAACTGTTTTCTTAAAGTGCACATTATAGTAATAGAAATATAATGAAATTATACAATTGTTTTCAACATTCTTGATTCGATTCTATTTTCGAATTGGTGTCTGTCACAGACGGTTTGCGTCTCAGAACGCTGTCTACACAATGAGGCTTAAATATAACTACTGCAATTTATGCTGCCACCAAAAACCGTATTTTGACGGCATAAACTAACTTTAGGAATAGTTACAACCACAATTTCATATTCACTACCGGACAAACTTCGATGTTAAAATCAAACAACCACTTTATGCTTATGCTTAGCGAAAAGTGTTATTCATATTTATATAAATATAAATTCTTAGTATAATTTTTTTAAATATAAATATTATTAACATATGCTATAAAAATACGCTGAAATATAGTTTAGTTGCGTACATGAGCCATGATCCCCCTTCTACTTTAGGAACATCAATGTACACCGGATCTGATTAGCAAAACGTCCGTTGGCGCACGACTAATACAAAGCGTGGCTGACGAAAACGCTCGCACATTATTAGCCCCAGATGCAAAAGCCAACAACGGCAATACTAACGACGAATAACTTCCATAATTTGTCTTTGTCACATTAGTGTTGTTGAGTTTTGTTGTGCACGGATGTGACCATATTCGGACGGATATTATAAAAGTTTTAGTATTTCTCGAAGTTTGTTTGAAATTTAACACTAAGTTAAGAATACTTGATTTGGCCAGTTTTAAAAAATCATTATTTGTTGAAACTTGTCAAAAGTATTAATCCAAAAAAATAAAAAGTCAATTTTAATCTTAAAATTGATAATATTTTTAATATCTTGTTATTTTCTTTTCCAGTTGTTTAAGAGCTTATAACTTTTATTAAAACTTTTTGTTAACACTGTTGAATATTTTATTACGTTTGAGAAAAGTTTACTATTTCTTAAAGTGGACATTTTCAAGTGCGAATTCTTTTAGTTAATACAACTTTTAAAAGATGAATACAATGTTTTTGGCTTTGTTACGGAAATTGTATTGAATTTCTAATTCAATATAATTTTCTTTTATACGTCATGGAATTTCAATATATATGGTGAAACAAAAATGAGAAATCCATTGATTTTAGTCAAAAACAGTAATGCATTTCACGGTTTTCAATCACAAAATTCATAAATAGTTTAAAAGCAAAAATACAGCGCAAATCGATTTATGGTCATTTTAGTTTTTTTTTCGATATTTAACAGCTTTTGCAATAATTACTTGGTACCTAAAATGTAACCAAAACTGCATAACTCTGATTTTCAAATGTTGAATATTTAAAGTAATGATTGTAGTCTATATATCTAACCAACTTTGTGCGTTAGGAATAGACGTACTGATACGTAGCTCTGAGGTATTAAGTTACTAGTTAATGAAAAGCAATAACTATACATACGGTTCTAGAAAATTATGAAATTATTGCTTGAAACATATAGGTATACATAAAAATATAAAAAGCGTTACAAGAATATAATGGCAATCATTCTCATTTCAATATAAACAGTTGGTAATAAAAGAGTGTTAATAGAAGTAAAACATTGAAACACCGGTAATAATGGAAACAGCTGGGAAAGGATACTGTACTGGAATTTCTTATTACATGGACGTAACGCGCGGTATAAAAGTTAGTTTTCAGTTGATGAAATATAACTAGGATTTGTTTTATTCGTTTTCAGCGCGGGCGCCTTGCATTATTTAAATGAAATTCTAGCTATTGCAGTAATGATACTACCTACCATTCCTAATATTTAATATCTTTTATATACTGTCTATTTGAAATTACTTTGATATTATTCGCGACACAATTTGTTTTTAAATTATTGCATTACTCTTAAAAGGTTTTTCTTCAAATAAATTACAGGTAAGCAAACACTTTCTAACCTACATAAAGTCCTAATGTAATATATACTTATTACGCTACTGATGACTAAATATTATGTTGTATTACATTTAATGATACTACATCTTAGAACAAAGACGCATGCGTTTGGAAAATACTAAGAATAAATACACTGGGTGGAAATTTATTATAAATGTGCCAAAAAAGATGTTATATTTCAAACTGAGATAATCGCAATACCATTTGTCAAAAATATAAATATGTATTTAAGGGTTGTGTATTACTAAATAATATTATGTCTTAAATATGCAACATTTTTGCTGGCTTTTCTAAAATTCTGTTTATATCATACAAAGTAAAAGTTGGTAGCGCATTCGCTTTTAAATGTCAATAGAATTTTATAAAATGTACGTTATAAGGTCGTTAAAAGAAGTCATCGTTATCGTATAATGTATAAGTTTTTGACGCTGTCGTTTCAGTATTCAGGACGTGTCTTTTTATTATTCAGTAGTATTCCATTTGTTACAGTATAGTGTTGAGGGGGGCGCAACAATCGGTAAAGTTCGGTCATTGCACGAATAGTGCTCGGTCGGTATTATCGACAGTCATTTTAACCAAACCCTATACATATGCGACAGCTCCATTGAAATGTGATTTTAAAAAACTGTCGATTTATCGTACGTGATGCATTAACTGATTTGATGCACACTGAAAAAAAAAAAAAAAAATATATATATATATATATATATATTTCAGTTGTGCATGAAATTTACATACAGTTGTCAGATTGCCCAACACCTGTAAAGTATATAAACACCTGTCCGCAGCTCTCTTTAAAATTATACCGTATTTTTGTTTTGTTTTTTTTAATTATTTGCAATTTATTTCCATGATTGATTCAACATGATTTAATTTAGTGAAATGCAATATTTTACATTTCATTCGACTTTTGTCTATCTATTTATTTGTGCATTTGTAAAATGAATTGTTTTCTATACATTGAAAATAAATTTAACTATACTGTTAAAACTGTTCGTGTTAATAACGATATATTTCAGTTTTATTTTGCAATATCAGTGAATGGTAATATTATTTTTAAAGTGTTTTATTATTGAATAAAAATGTCTATTAACTTCTATCATACAGAATTAATATTAGGTTTCATTACAGTGCAAGAGATGCATCAAATCGATTTACATTCTCGTATGCACATGCTTTCTATTTACATCAAAGATTAATTTGCACTTCGAACGCATCTGAAGCGTAAATCGAACGTCCACAAAATTGATATTTCGTACGGTAACGCTAAAATAACATTTAAATTTAGGTATATTTTGATATTTAAATTAAATTGAAAATAATTAATTCTGCAAATAGAAATTTTCTCCATGCGTATCAATTTGATTTCTTTTTACCAAGCAAATTCTGTTAGAAGTAACAAAATGTGGTTAAACAATTTTAGTTTTAAAAAAAATATTTACACAGTACAAATAATAGTTGTGTCTCTGCCTTAAAAGGATTAAATCTCTAAACTTTAACAAACATACGAAATAATTGTTAATTTGTACATATCCTGCAATGCATCTAAGTTTCATCAGTGGAAATGTACATGTTTCTCTTTTCTGTGTTGATAACACAAAAGTTTTATCTAACCGCAGAACGAGTGTTTTAGAACTAGTAAAGAACGATTTCGTATTCCATCGACGGCAGCACCACTGAATAAACATTGAAATCTTGACGACGCTCGTACAACTAAAAACCATTGTTATCAGCTTATAACAAAGCAACATACATGAAATAAAATATTCTATGTGAAACACAATACTACTTATTGTCATTCATCTTAGGAGACCCGTTGACAGATGGGCTCTAACTTGACAACGTAGCCAGGTGAAAAATTAAATCGTGTAGCTTTACCATCAATTGTTTTCGTAAACATTTACATTGTCCAATATTTTGCACCACTGCCTTCCCTCGTTATAGCAAATATTTGATTAAAAGTTATTTTATTTTAATGTTATTTTGTGAAAAATGACGAAATATTTTTGATATATTTAACGGAATTCACAAGATGTATAAATTTTCTGTGTTTATTCGGACTGTGTTAATATTTTCAAACTTTATATTCTGACTGAGTGGTTGGTTATTTTACGAAAGTTTTTATATATTCGTACAGGCACACGGATATTTTACAAGAGAAACTTTAATTAAAATACATGGTTATAAAATAAAAAGTCAAAAGTCCATCGCGCACGTTCTGGAAATGAAATTAATAAAAACATAACAAGAAAAATAACTGAACAAAGTTATTTAAAAAGTAAATAATATTTTTTAAATTAAGCTAACAAAACATAATAATGCCGCATTATATAATATATCTCTTGTGCATATACGTATGTAAAGTGCAAACATATTTATTATACCTATATAATATTGATGAACATTGCTTTGCCTTTACGCAAAAGTAGTCTGTTAAACGTTTTATAAATTTATAGATTCTTTCAAAAACAAATATTCCTACTTTAAAAAATATATCGCTAATACTTTAAGTAAAAGTATGTGTATGCTTTTTCAATAATGCTTGATATACGATGATTTATATTAATATATCAAGTTGCCATTAAAATCAGCCAATGCCCTTTTTGCTTATAAAAACTTGTGACATTGGCTTTATTTGACATCAACCAATATCAATATTGAATGAGGCATCGAACGTTCACTTGATTTTCCTCTTTGATCGAAACTGAGTGCAAAGATGTAAAGCAGAAGATTTTACTATTTTAAAGTAAAATAAACAACGTGATTACAAATATTAATATGCAAACCTTTATGTATGTATTTACATTTATTACAATAATCTATATGGTTTTACTTTCTGTTTGTTTTTTCTGAGACGATCTGTATTCAGGGAGTGATGGGAGAAAGAGGGGGTGGGGAAAAGAGAGCAAAGAAGTTTAGAGATAAAAATAGATGTATTAGAAAGGCTAACCGAGTCAACAATCAAAAGGGAAGTAATTAAATCTTTGCCGTTTTATATAACTTTTATATTTATAAGCTGCAAAACATTATATATACTCGTTATATATTTCATCTAAAAGTTTTGACAGCTCCTTGTAGTATGCTATATTGACTTACTGTCTTAAGTTTCATCTTTTTTGAAAATAGCTTTTGACTAAACATATTACAGAACAGATAAAATATATGTTAACTATGGCATAGTTAACTTGCAATTTAAGTAATAAAGATATTAGTTGGATATTAAATAGTTTTTGAATATTGTGTAGAGTTTTACGTGGAAAATAAGACGAAAGTAACTGAAGAGTTAACATGTGTCTTTCTTTTGGTAACATATGATGTATGATGTACGAACATGAGTATAATAAAATTGGTCATCTTTTACAAAGTTGTTCAGAAAAATTGGATCTTTGACTTCTCTAGCGTAATGTAACTTTTGTTGTATTCCATACATCAATAATATTCCATACGCAAACAGAATATAAATATGTTATTGGATACTTTGTACGCACGGTTTGAAGTCAGCGAACAGAGAAAAGCGCAAGAGAAACATGGGCATGCATATTGTCTGTTTAGTTTTTACTCTTCAAGAAGTCTCCGTTTGACTGGAATGGCTGCTGCAGCACTACAGGTAAAGGTGGCATTGACCTTAGGTTCATACTGATAGAAATAAGGTTTGATCATACGTTACACCCGTTTTCAAAACCACACATGTGCCCACAAGGTATCGATACTTGATTCTCCAATGTATATAACGAACATGTGTGATAACCTGTTTTACAAATTACCGAATATGTATATAAGTTTGTTGTATGTTCGGCCATGTTAATCCTTATTTGGCACAAACTTCACCACAAAACATACATTGATTGAAAATCTATTATAACTATAATAACACAATCAACTTTGACTAATTTTCATAAGTAAATGTTTTGGAAATAACGAGACTTAAGTATGATTTCGGACTATCAGGGTTAAACTGTCATATCAAGGAAAATAATTAAATTTAAAAAAAATTAACACCTATAAGAAACCTAGACGACGGAAATGCTAAATGGCGTAAGGAAATAGTTGAAAAACATAATTGAATGAAGGAACTACGCTCCACTATATTTTTACAACAGGTAATATCCGTAATAAAATTTGACGTCCTCCCACAAATGGTATTAATTTTTTTTTTTAATTTACTCTATAATTTTAAAAAGTAACGTAAAGGAATTTCCCTAGAAGACTTGTAATTTAAAATATTGTTACCTGAAATTAATAATGAAGAAAAAATCCAAAATGAATATTGCCTTATTAGTATCAAAATGTACCCCGAAATATGCCTTCAATGTAGCTTTGTTCAATTTTAATTAAATAATGTTGAAATATCAAAAGAAACATTTTTTAAGGCATAGAACAGTGTGCAAAAGGAAAAAATAACATAACGTCTCGTGGGAGTATATGTGAAATAATTAGTTGAGCAAGTCAAACCTAACGTTATATTATGTGACACCAAAAATAGAAGCTAGTAAAAAAGTTAGAAAAAATCTCATTAAAAGATACGAATGTCAGTCAGTAAGGTTGTTATATAATGCAAATACAATATGTAAAACTAATTTTAAAGTAAAATTTAAAAGTTGGATTTAAGATGTAAATATAAATAGAACATCAAAAATAATAAAAATTCTTCTATTCATAATATAATTCACTCTGCATAATTTATATGAACGATTAAAATTGTATTTTGTATAAATGCACTGCTTATTCTTAATAGTGTATTCCATATTAAGTAACGTCACTCATTTACAAGTGACATTAGACCAGTATGATAAATCGTAAGTGTGCACAAAGATGACCTTATTTTGGAATGTTCCAATTTTGAAAGTGGTCTATTTTGAAATGAATTGCTGAATACTCTCGACAGTTCTCTTTAAACAATAACACTGCACATAATACGGTTTAAAGTAGCAACGACAAGAAATCCTTGCGGTGAAACTAAAACGTAATATTAACCACTGCAATCATTTATATACAAAAGTGTACGTGTGTTTTTGTTTGTTACGAATAAACTCATTCGAATAAAGTGGAAACGCTACTCGGATAGCTCTCAACTCACTTTACTGCCGTTCTGGCCCCGCACGTATATATTTACATAAATGCAAAACTATTAAATTGCAGTTTTTAAAGCCATTTGTAGAGTAAAAGAACAACGGAAATATTAGTTTTGAACATGCATGTACACACATATACCAAATGAACTTCAGGTAAATGAGAGTTATAGGATACTTTGTAAATAAAAATATTGTTGGTTACGTACAACCTTTTAAAAGCAGTTACGGTCTAATTTTTATTATTATTAGTTTTTGCATCCATTACTTGGCCCGTACCAACTTATTTGTTTCTACTTGTGTTTTAATTAAATATTTAATTTTGTTTGATTATACATTTCGAATAAACTCATACTGAAATTTTATTCAGGAGTATTCTGTAACTTTTGAAATGTGAACACTGATAATTTAAAACATGATTTATTTATTAAAACACTAACGCCCAATGATGATACTAGAAAATGAAAAATAAATATTATATCATATAATATACGTTGTCAACTCAATTTATGTAAAATGCAACATAAACGTTTTACCACGTTAAATATTTCATATGTACATAAGTTGACCTAATTATTTAATCGCTAATGTTTAAAAGGAAAAAAACTTACACAGAATTTAAAATTAATGCTCAGACTAAAAAACATTCTTGTGAATTCTGTAATGCAGAAACAGTAACAAACATGGTAAGCTATTTATCGATAACAATAAAAGCTTTTAATTCAGGTTTTATAACGTTGTCATTTGACAATTTTTTCGAAAGTTTTCAATTTTATCTGTATTTATTTTAAGTATCAAAACTACTACTGTTTAGTAAAATAAACACATACATAATAAATAATTCAAATTCAAAATTGTAAATTTTGTTTAAAAATAGTATAATATTTTATACATACAAGAGAATATTCATTATAGTTTGTACATTAAAAGCTCATTTGCATTCACAAAAATGTTATGCACAAAACTGCATGTAAACTAATTAAAAGATTATTGATACAAAATTAAAATTTAAAAATAATTATCTCTATATGCATCACAAAATATTATTGCAAAAATTAAAAGTTGTATTATTTTCGCATTTGTTTAATTACATATTTAGTCAGTAGAAAATATCTCAATCACAATTATAAAATAACATATTTTGAAAATGGATTTCCATAATATATTTATATCAATAAATATTGGATATATTAAAATGTGTAAGTCATTTAATATGTAGGGAAATATATAGTTATATAAATATTTGTATTAATTATTAGGTACTACGGGCCTATTTTTTATTTAAACGTTTCAGACGATAATTATTATAGAAATTACATATGTGATTATTTAAGAAAACTGCGAATATACAATATGTTATATTTGTTTTCATAATTTTTGCCACTGGAGTAAAAATGTACTGAAATAAAATACTTTGAATAATCTTTCGCTGTTTTCAAGTTTTTCTTAAAATTCGATAATTTTAATATAGTTTTGGGTTCTCAAACAATGCCGTAAAAAAATTATTATTATTCAATTATAAAAATACATATCTTTCTTAAGACATTATAACGTTTTTTTTATTTTCTTTAATATTACCTATTACTTTTATAGGTAGAGGTTGGAAAGCTATTAGTTTTAAAATGTTATTTCCTCCGTCAAGTTATGTCCAACAAATATTTTTGTGGATCTGGGTTACGACGTATAACTTCTTTATTAGAATTGTAATGGCCACAAGGTATTATTAATAATAAATTTTATTTCTATTTAGCGAATTCTGCAATGTGTTTCATAGGGTGGGTTGTGGAGAATATGCGGTTGAGCATTCATCAATGTCAGACTATACGTAGCAGTAGTGCACAAAAGACCCAAACACATTGTGAATTGTTTGCGTGTTATGCTAGTGTGTATTTTTTTGTTTTTATTCGCTGGTTGTTCTTTCACTTTTTTTACAAGAACAGCGTATAGACTGTATAGAATTAGTTAGTAACAGAGTGAACCTTTGCTATATAAATAAAAAGAATTACTTGATTGTTACTTGAACAATTTACTCTTACTGTAATCCACGGAACTTCTATCTAGTTGGTCTTAGTTTTAATGTAAATGTTTTGCGCATTCCACCACATGTTTTTGTTGAGGTCGGTTGTTTACCTTTTGTAGTTTAGTTTTGTACATTTAGATTTAATAGCAAAACAACAAAGACAAAGGTTGAATTATATTTTCTTTAGATCAGTAGGATTTAGAACAATGTTGATCATTGGGTCCTGACAAATCTGTAAGAGTATCATTCATGCTATTTGGATTTTTTTGCGTCCATGTATGAACATAACGCCAGAAGGTACTTCGATTATTTACAGCAAAACATAACCTCGGATATGGCTACACTAACCTCAAATACTTAACACAATGGCTGCTTTGCATGCTGTTTAGTATCTTTATATAATATACGGTGACCTAAAGTTATGGGTTGGTTTTCAGTACCGTCTCGGGCGCAATATTTATCTTTATAAATATAACCTGTTCATATCTACGAAGGCATTTATAATTTATAAACGGGAGTAAACGGTTCTACCAACGTACTCAATAATGTATACGTGGTTTGATTTTTAAGTTACAATCAATGACGAATACTCATTTTATACGTTCAGATTATGTATTTTGGTATTATGTTACCTACGAGCAATAAAGTGCCTCTACAATTGTAATACGATCTATACAATGACGTGTAAAACCTAAGATGTTTTTGTCACTTGGTATTTACTGATATGCGCCGATTTACTCCTTATAGTATCCGAACCATTTTCACAATTTACGAGTATTAACCAGAATACCTATGTCCATGTCTGGTTTATAAATTAAATAAGGCACCGTAGTATATTATATTATACCCACCAAATTCTAGTATTACCGGACGGTAATTTGTCAGATGAGAACGAGCCCAAATGGATTAATTTCATTATGAGAATTCTCAAGCGGAAATAATACTTAGACAAGAAAAAAAAAACTGAAGGATTGTTGCATATGTATGTACTTATGTATTTATTTTAAATATATATATATACCTATATATATATATATTCTTTGATTCCAATTTTGTATGTGTTCATCTGAAATCATCTACTTCTACCACAGTAATTGTAGTTGTAGACGTTAAATTGATTTATTGTTGTTGTTCATGCTTTGCGTATCCGTAATAGATTAAAACCGAAACTTACTCTGTATTTTTAATAAATAGATAAAATCGCAGTATTTAATGAAAAAGTTAATGAAATATGTCTGCTGATTCAATATAATTCTTTTTTATATATCCGTATAAGTATGTTGAAATACTGCAGCAGAGTGAGAGAAATGTTTATCTTTTCCCGCGTATAATATAGATATGGGATACGTGGTGATAATGTATCACCACCGGAATCTGGTGCAAATACTCGATCACGCAGCCGACATATTTAGTGGTGGAAAATTAGGACAGTGGGATGCGTAACTTTTCGCCTTTCAATATCGACGCCATGTCATCGATATATGTGGAAACGATACTATAGTAATATTCGTACACACACATTTTCAACATCCCCCAGCTAAATGTGTACCAAGAAAGACAGAAAACGGTTTGAACTCACAGTACCCAATAATCGTCATGGTAACCGATTGATGAAATGTATAGGGATATTTGGCACAGTAATATAGTGTTCACCGCTTAATTCAGATTTAAATTTAAACAATTGTATGAAAATCTATCAATTCGAAATGAATATCGCATTTCGCTTTGTCTGACAATAATTCAATTAAGAGATTTGATTAGCATATTACCTGTCATTTGCATTAATTTCACAAATAATGACGTGTTTATTCTTATTATTATAAGCAAATTAATATTATTAATTACTTTCCAATCACTGTTTATGACTTGAAGTAATTAACTTCAAATTTAGAGAGAAATTAATGAAGAAACATAAATAATATTTTATCTATTTTTTGGATGAAAAAAATAATCTTTATACCATATAAATATAGGAAAATAGTTTAGTAAAACAATATGAGTATACTTTTAGAAGCTTTTCTTTTTGACATTGTCCTAATTAAATACTTGCATTGTTCTTTAAACAAAAAATGGTCGGTTCTGGTATAAAATTTACTTCATTCAAAGTCATCGAATACAACTGGTGCACTTGTTTTTCTTTGTTTTTCTAGTTCCTCTGTAGAGAAGAATACGAGATGTAACAACGCTTTTCAAAGAAATGTTCAGCACCGCTTCGAAATATCATTAAACCTAACTTTATTTAGCTTAACCAAATTCAACTTAGCTTAACTTTTCCTACCTTACTATCACTTTTCCTAACTTATATATATATATATATATATATATATATATATATATATATATATATATATATATATATATAATTCAACCTAAGCTAGAAACCTAATTAAATCTAACCTAAGCAAATCTAACATAACTTAACAAACCAACCTAAATTATCCAAAATTTAACCTGAAATCATCTATAACTTTACTTATTTTAAAATCGACGTACGAAAACACTAAAGTTGCAAAACATCTCTTGTTGCATGCCAAGTAAATGTCGAGCACGTGCTAACATATCTAAAAGCAACTCGCAAAATGTCGATAATCCGTGTTGAAGTTTGGAAAATAAAATTGTACTAAGTTCGATCCTGTGCTATGCACTCTTTCAAACAGCCACAGTATAATAAAAAGCAAAACAAAGGAACACTTTTAAAACCATCTATAATGTGGCGTATGCATTTTTAAAATCCTTTTCAACAACATCTTATCGATTCGTATTGCTGGTCAATAGGGAAAAAGATCGCCTAGTGGTTTTATTCCTATTTTGGAAGTGAATAATGTACGTCACGTACGTACATGCCCATTTATTTTCCCTGTGTTTGTTATTTAATTAGGAAACGACGGTTGTGGTGTGGTTCATCTTTGTTAAATCGTCTGATTGACATAAGTACGAACGGAAAGAAGAGAATGCATATAAACACCCTCACTGTAGATACAAGAACATCAAGATACGTGCACTACATGGCAATGATTCACCGATAAAAGTGAGTTTTCGGTGATTTCTATTGCCAAAACAAAGTCGAACATTTTGGCACTATTTGTAAATCCGGTTAGGGATGCTTTTATGCTTTAGTATCAAGCATATAGGTTCTTTTGGACGCAATCTTGCGTATCAGAAAATCAACACATTATTATTAATTTTCTATCTCTTGGCAAACAGGTTTACACCCAAAAATATTTTATCTTCATGATTCGGCGCTTAATTTACTTAAATT
Organism: Nebria ingens riversi; assembly: GCA_018344505.1. Lineage (NCBI taxonomy): Eukaryota > Metazoa > Arthropoda > Insecta > Coleoptera > Carabidae > Nebria > Nebria ingens. The sequence goes on from JADQWA010000457.1 coordinate 684,957, forward strand.
AAATAACACCACCACAGTAACAGAACCCAAAAAGATTCATTGCTAATTTAAACATATTTGAAAGAAATTATTTAAAATGAATAACGCGAATGGTATTTTGTATCTCAGTAATATTGATAGGATTTCCAAATTGAATAAATCAAAATAATAATAAATTATTGTGAAAGTTTTATTTCGATGTTTGCTAAATAAAATCTGAAAATTCAAGTTTCAATCAGCTTGCTGAATTCAACCACTAAGTGTTTTTTGATATTGGAAAATGTATAAACATTTACTGAAACATACATTTTCGTTGAAGTCTGAATAAAGAAAATGCAACGAAATTTCTCATTTATTCAATCTAAATGCAATATTAAGCTCGTTTTTCTGTCGCTATCGCTGTACAAACTGCCAACCCTCCTGTGCACACTTTGCATACTCTGCACAAACATCAATCTGCACTGAAATCGTAAACCGAAATTCGTTTGATTTCACCTTTCAAAGAAACGCTCACACTCTTACACATAAATGATTTGTTTGGTTAGGGGGGATGTGGATCAAGTGTATATTTCTTCTGGCGATGTCTGTGATTAGGTTGTATCTTGAAGTAAAGCCTAAGGCGAGACGAAAAAGTACACACATTTGGTTGAGTCGTTTCAAGAATATCAACCCCCTTGCATTGCATCAGATCCTTATGACAGTTTCAACAATGATAAATATGAAAGATGTAATAAAGTTTTGATGGGACTTAAGTTAAAACAATTTAAAATTTAGATGCATAATAATTTCTTAACTGAAAACGAAGGTTTACTCTGTCATGTATCCTTCAAGAACACACTGATAATTCATCAAATATTCATTTTTATTGAATCTATCGTTCCGATCGATCAGTCTCCGAGTCAGGAGTTGGTGGGAAAGTTTTGGGTGTTCTGTTTGCTTATCGGAGCGCACGCTTGGCATTGTATGAGTGTTCGCCCACAGGCCCAAAGTGTGCCCCGTATGCTGTTCTCTCACCTAGCCTGCAGCACTAGGCATCACTCATTCTATAATTTGATAACGGACACGCGTTACACTTTGAAGTTACAACAGTAGAACAGGCGAACACAGTAACGACGTACGTGCTATTCAATTTCCCTACAGATGTTCCATAACATCCATCAGGTATCTATATTTCAATCATGCGAATTGAACTTACCTATATTTAGTCATAAACAAAGATAGTTGAAAGGGATTTGTGATTGGTAAAAATGTAATTATTCCTAAAATGTATTGCGAAATTGTCAATAATCAAGTAAAACTAAATCAAAATATTTCCAATAAATATATAGGTTTTGGTTGACTATCACACATGTTAAAATACTATTTCAAATGTAATTGAAGCTATAAATTATATATGGTAGTCAAATAATGACAGTTGCAGTAAAATGTTCGTTTGATTCATGAACTAATTTTTAAAACGTGATGCCACATTTTTATAAAATTTGTTGTTAAATGAAGCAAAAATGGGGATAAAATCAGTATTTAGAAAAACCCGTTATTATTTAAATTTCTTGAAAATTTCGGTGTGGCTCTCATAATTTTTACTGTCTGTATCTGATGTACAAATTATAAATTGCTATCATTTTTTAAATCACATACCCGTTGCCCATATACAAGCACTCACGCACGTAAAAAACGTTGTGTGTACGCATATAAAATTGTAGTCAACGTAATTCTCTTGTCACAACCCATTACGTGAATGTACATAGCAGAGAAAATATAATTCTACAAATATGTTCAGACAAAAACAAATGACATATGATTAATTTACACTCCATGCCACTGGTTCCCCTATTCGACTGCGTAAAAAATATAATTTTTGTTTAATAAATACATTTCAAACGAATGACAATTTGATTATCATAGTGTGTCACTTCAATTTTATACGTACAAATACATACTCGAGCATTGACTGTAGTAATTTCGATATTCAAGTTTTAAAAAAAAGCAATTTTGACCTAACGCACGGCGAGTTAGTTTAGAAAGGTCAATTTAATATTTAGATACATTCTCTTTAACACCAACATTTTGGTTGGCGTAAATACCTAACTTCAACATATCAAGTTTAAGTTCATGTTGGCCACTTTGAGTGATCTCATCAGATTTATCTATTTTCTATTAATTTTGTTTGGAAAGCATATTGTATCTTGGAAATATAAATTAATTTCTCTGACAGCTATAAATTGAAAACTGCAATATGGAAAATCAAAATGCTAAATTATTTTATGCATCACAGGTCTAATATAATTGGATAACTCCCTGAAGAAGGGTTATATCGCTAAAGATTAATGTTCGCTGGTTTATTAAAAGGGTTCTGTCACCCCGAATTTTAACTGAAATAATTATCACATCCCTTATACATGTTGTGAAAGCTTAAAAATATTTAAGATCTCGAAAGGATTGGATATGAATATTATCTAATTCAAAACAAAGGAAGTTTCATTACATTTACAACATGGAAATGTTTCAATGGCAATTATTCTTAGTTATGTACATATTAAGACTATCTAGGTAGGTGGTAGCAGGTGTGTTATATTTGCATTCAACTCGACGCGGTCTTAGATCCTAACTTGTGGAAGCATATGTTTGGTGTGTGAAAGTGTGACATATTGTCGTTATGCGTAAAAGTAACCCAATGTTCATTTTATCTTCATTATCATAATGCTTAACACCTAACAGTAACATGTGTTTATCAAAAATAAATACTAAAATCAAACAAATATGAGAATTTATAGTTTTAAATTTCATCAAATTTAGAATCAATCTAATATTAAAACATTTGGATAAGTTTCAAACAATGGTTTGGAATCACTGGTTTGATTCTTGAGACAACAATGGTGCTATTGTCGAGAGTGTACCTTTGATAAGGTACCTAACTCACGAACAAGACGGTGCATGTAAGGCACGTTTAAGACATCCGGCTACCTATTCTAAAACGAGAGACGATTGTCAGATATGGACAGCTCCGAGAAGTGCGCCAGTTTCCTTTTATTCGCATTTACATATTAAAATATAAAGTAGAAGCTGCTGGTTACGTGGAACGAAGAATTTTATCATAGTTCGTGAATCAGGTCCCTAAGGATCAACTAAATTAGTCTTAAATTAATAACAGACCTACACTAAAGGAGATTCTATTATTTATACCTAGAACCCTCTCTTGAAATGCTGTCTTTCTGTGTTTTTATAAACAATAAACTTTAGCTGTTTTTTGCAGTTTTTAAAATATCATAAATTTTGTTTCTGTAATTTACAAACTCTAGTTGAATATATATCAAACCAAAAAATTAATTCGGCATGAGATATGTATCGTAATTTTAACAAAACAATAAAATTTTCTGTATATAATCTAAATCTTTGACCTCTAACATATCGTCTAGACACTTGTAACCTTTGGTCTTCCATAAATCCGTTATTACACCCTCGAAATATGAAGCTAAAAGCCAAACAAAACAAACTGACTATTTTATTTCCACAACACATTTTGTCTTGAGTTATACGTCTATGTGACCAGTTTACGAGCTTAGATAAGATTATATTTGAAATCTCGCTGCAATCCTAAAATAAGATTTCTATTCTAAAATAAATATTTTCCATATCGTATACCGGTATCGTATCGTATATATAAAATAATTTTAATTATCCAGCCAATAATAATAAAAAACTTTGTTTTCAAAAAAGCTTTTTCTATATACATAAAATCGCTAAATAAAAATAGTTCACTAATGGAACACTGCTTTAAATATTATAATTTTTTTTTAAATTGTTTAGTTTCATCCACATACATTTTAAAGTTACTTTAACAAATCGATTTTAATAAATAAACAATAAATTGTACATATATTGTAAATTATCAAAATATTTGCAATTTACAAGAGAACATGTTTATTTATTTCCCATTATCGAAAATATATTTGTGTTTAGAGTCCGCTGACTTTGATATTAAAAAACTCAAAGTATCAAATAGAAAATGCCACGTGGCTTCATTGATCACACCATTATATGATATCTTATTGAATGACGTTATTTTTCGTACTCTATTTTCTGCTATAAGATTATAATACAAGGCATCTCTTGCCTCAGTTATTTTATTCTTATATAAAATAAATCAATATAATATCCATAACAAGATTATGTTTATATTGTCCTTCCTTCAATATTTGCGGATCCTTCTATATATAGATAGCCTATATAAATATATGCATAATATCGCTATCATTCGAGAAAATCTGATATGAACTGTACGAGAATATTGGTAAGTTGTATTTATTTAACCATAAGATCAAACAGGAATCTGTGTACTATCAACTCAATAAATATCGCTAGGACATACATATTTAATTTTCCTAATGGAAATTAATAAAAAAATTATTAACTTTCGACTACCATAAATTAAGTAGGTACTTAAACATAGGTACATTTCAGAAAAAAATAAGTTACTTAATTTCATTTTTTTCCTCTTTTCTATATGTATAAAGAGTACTTATATTCATATCAATATTATAATTTTTATATATATATATATATATATATATATATATATATATATATATATATATATATATATATATATATATATATATGCTTTGACTGTATATTCGTGTACTGAAATAATTATGAAAAGTTGAGTTCGTTCTATGGGTGAGCCTATCTGGGGCTTAAATTACGTTCTGAAGTATGCAATACCGGTTTTGGGGAAGCGAAATAGTATATATAATTTGGTGTTCAACACATTGAGCCTTTGCAGGGAGTTGATATGTATGTATTGAAGTAGGAACATCATGTTGAGTTCCACTAATTGCAGAATTCTGTCTAACGCAACTGCCAATGCGTCAGTCGAATAATTATATTAATATTTTCACTAACAAAACATTATAAAAATATCTTTGAAATTACTAATAATAACATTTTGTATTTGCAATAAAAATATTATTTGATTCGGTTTGTAAATTTAGAAAACACAAATGTCCTTTTGGACGTACGCTATCGATTGAGCACTTCCTTGCTAATATCAAATGTATACGTGTATATGTATATGCTCATACTACGCAGCATGACCTTGAATATATAAATAAGTACGACTGATAGATTAATATTTGGTCAGCATGTTGCATCGATCGGTCATTGGAACTATGAGGTAAAAGTATCGATTTTAATATAGAACATATATGTTTATAATATCGTAAAATTATAAGGTAGTAACTTTTTTGTTTTTGTTATTAAAACAAAGGATTAAGTTGCCGTAACGTACTAGACTATCAATTTGTTTAAGGACATTTTCATATTTCATGTTCATTATATTGAGACGTCAAGAACAAATGCTCCGCACATTTTCTTTGTTCTATCAGTACGTTAGCAACGTGAAGGCTTATTGTGCGCCCCCACTCAGTTTGCATTTTGCATATAGTAGTGCGGATAATTAAAAATCTATACCGCAACTGAACGCCGAATGAGTTATGGCGCAAATTTGAATAGTTCATCAAAGAGAACCGATCTTTGATCTAACTAGTAATATAAAATAAAATAAAGCTATATTTGATACGTTGCACCACTACACGAACAATCATTGTAAAATAGATTTCCTTTGTATTTTCAGCCAGAAATATACATTTTATAATAATAAGAACTTAGTAAATAGTATTATTTTTCAATTTCAATCCAAATGAATAAATTTCGTATTAAAGTAAGAATTTAATTTATGGAGATTTTTAATTTCACTTACTGTTATTCATTTATGATAAAATTGTGATTCATCGCATAACAGTCTAAATAAATATTTCTCTTTTCAGACTCCGTATGAGTACCTGCTTTACTTACTGTAAATACAACAGATTATTTATTCAAAGGGCCAATAATGAGTTCATACATTAACATATATAAATACTCTTTTCATTTATAAAGCAATTAATATAAACCGCAAATTTGAATTTATTTTATTTAGAGCTTTATAAGTATAATTAAATTTTCGTTTTGTTGCTCTTGAGTTCAAGAGACAATAAATTTAACGCATTAATCATAAAATCAAAATTTTAATAAAACCTCATAAAGGCTACAATATTTTAATAGGCTTATTAAACATCATAACTACAGCTGTTACCATGACAATCAGCGTAAATGATTCAAAAACTTATTTTACTACATTTATTATTATCATGCTGATTCGCACAAATATATCAAGTAGTCACGTCTGTGTTTTATTGGGGATTATGCAAATGTTGATATTATTTTGATAAGACTATTTTACATAATTTACTAGGTAGTAATTAGACTTATTCTTAAACGACCCTTTCATGGCAAACCCTTATAAATTTTCCTTGATTAAGTTCGCATTATGTAAAATTATTTAATACTAAGATTACCACGAGCATAAAAGGTGAAAATATGATAAACGAACTTAGGTGATTTCCAAGAAACATTTTAATTTACATATTTCCGCACACACACGCACAAATGTGCATCATAAGGCTCATATATGTATAAGCTATTACTAAAGCTTTGATATTGCTAATTTTATTTATAATATTCTCTGTATACCTACTATTATATCTAACGAGAATAATTTGAGAATTAGAAACATACGGAAATAAATCAGTAACCATTAATAAACATCTGCAGTGTCTTACACTGAACTTTCTTATACGTAGCAGGTATATTTTGTTTTGATAGAAGGGATATTAAAATATAAATTTAAGAAAATATAATTATTCATTACGCTATATTAGCCATTACAATACTGAATTATTACTTTGTATAAGAAAGTATAGATATTTGGTCTATCAAAGTGGCCCTAAGTGAAAACAATGTTTCTTCAATGTGTAATGGAAAATCGATAATGCTGGCTTTGGAATTAGGAGTTGTACCTACAGATATTGGATGATTGAAGAAAGGGCGGAAAACAGCCTGCGTGCCATAACCCTTGAGGGATCGTGTGCGGAAGAGATACACTAATTGCGGTATCGTACGATGCGCCCCTATACGTACTATTTGGCGGAGGTGCCTCCAGCCATACAAGCACACACATACATGCATACTATATATATATATATATATATATACATATATATATATATATATATATATATATATATATATATATATATTAGCCAGTTACCTTGTTATTACTCGGAAATTGGACATCTGAAAAGTACGCGAGCGCATCAATTTCAGACTGCAACAGCGTCACCGGTCTACCGTATGATGCATTTTTTATCACTTTATTTCGGTCGATCTGCTGCACTGAATCGCTTGTTATTAGTTACATATCAAGGGTTTGATGTTTTTTATTTTGCTTGAATTAACTGGGGCTCCCGCAGTTATAACGGCTAGTTACCGCAGATCAAAGAAAATTATATTTCGCTCCATTGATAATATCATGGAGACAAAGACTCAAATTGACTTCTATAAGTGATTTCCTTTCGAATGTTATACACTTTTTAACAAGATTTAGCAACAACCAATAATTAAATGTATAAGAATAAACCATTAAAATACCAATTTGATATTATATATTTCTAAAAATTATAATATACAAATAAGTCAGCATTTAATAAAATTGTGCCTAAGGTACAATATTGTGACCTTTGTAGCTATAATTACTCAGAACACAAAGCTAAAGTTTTCTACTTCCACATAAGCTTCGGATAGCTATCTTGTAGAAGAGCAAGAAAATTAATATACTTTAACAAATTAAATATCAGTCTGATAGCTTATCTGAAATATTACTTAAAGTAGAGTACAACTTTTAGTGTAATTGAAATAATTATCGCTATAATAATTACAATTTAAATATTGAATAACAAAAACGATTCGCAAACAATCAAAATTGAAAATCTGCTTTTCTTGTGAACTGTTCAGTTAATCATAATCATAGACTCCTTTTTTTAATATATAATTATTTTGATTTTAATTCAGTTAAAGTGGTTTTTATTCGAGTGCTTTATTATTCATTTTAAGCAAACAATGCTATATTTTATGGATGATGACAACTAATACGAACAAAAAGTACTATATGACAAAGACAATAATATGGAATCAATTTATTTTTTCTACATAACTTTTCAGTGATGGTTGTATATTTATAAATAATTAATTTAATCGTATTGATTAGTTGAAAATATTAGGTATACATTAGCTATGAACTTAAAAGAAAAACATCTTCAGTGTATTGCACTAGAAATAATAAAAATTCTAGTTGAATTTATAAATCTATTTTTTATAAATCAAAATTACTCATAACTTTTTGGAACTTGTATTAAAATGTCTATATCTATACCACGGGAATAAAAATAAAAGAAACCTACAATATCAATGTTTAAATCGTGTGAAAACGACATTTGACAATTACGGCATAAAACACAAACCTAACATATTACATAAATTCAGACGAACATAGAGGGACCGCGAGAAACGTGAATGTTACTAATTCAGGAACCACAGAGGGTCCCGTTTATATTCACCAGTGACCAATTAATATAAATTTTTCACGTTTTGGACCGCGGCAGGCAGTGGACGGTGAAAATATTCGATTAGCGAGGCTAGGGGTGCTGGCGCCGAAATATGGGACGGAATAAACGAGCAATTGTATCATTGTACATTCCCATGTAAAAACAAAACAAAAAGCAACAACCTAAACAAAATAAAACTGACAAAAGCTATCGTCGTCGGCAGCAAATGCTTTCAGTCAAACGTGTAACAACATCTGTATTTCTGTCTTTGTCACACACTTGTTCTGGCACGTTTTAGAGGTTATGTGCTTTGAGGCAGCACTGGCCACACTTTGTACGCAGGATATAATCGCGTTTATCTTTTTTCCTTTGCTGTATCCAATAAAATTACACACAACTGAGAGACAAATATGCAAACTATGAAGTTCAGCTTTTTTAATTTCAAATTCTGGTTTCGTTTCATTTCGTTATATTGCTTTAGATTTTTACTCGTTGATATTCGATAGTTACGTTTCGTGTATTTGAAATGTATTGATAGTTTGTGTGAAATATATTCTGAAAAATGCTTTTAAATCTTCTACACAATAAAATAATTGTTTTATCTAGTGTGAATTTGATGCTAAAGTGAATAGTTTATTGGTTAATAGTATGCATTAAAAATATACATAAGAATATATTCAAGTAGAAAATGTATGAATAAATGCAAATTTGTAAATGTTGGAAGATATTGATTTATTTTCCAGTTACATTACAATAGTTGAGATCGTTGTAATTTAGATATGCACTTGACGGTTGAATATTTATTAGCTTATGATTTCGACTACGATGATAAATGAATGTGGTTATTTTACACCACTTATTTAGGTCAGTAAATGTTGACCTATGAGTTAGTTAATATATGGTATATATTCACCACCAGGCATACACATATTTGAAATAACGAACATTTTAGAAATAATATTCAAATGAGATCCAAAAAAATAAAATTAATTACTTTTTTTTTTAAATAAAAACTAATGTTTCTTAAAATCAAATAAAAAATAAATTACTTATATTTCTAAATATCGATAAGTGATCAACGATGGCAGAACGAAACAAGTGAGATTTAATTCCAAGATCCATTAAAAAACGTTATATTCGATTACAGTGCAACAAAGACACGATGGGTTCAGACACATACAAACATATATACGGACGTTTGCTCACGGCGTTATTTCGTCAGATAACGAATATCAGTTCGCCATTTCTCGTATTACATACCTAGGTATGAGGAACGAGTGCAGTGCTTGCGTATACCTATGGGGCAAAATACAAAACGGTGTTGTGGATATACGCAATAATTGCTTTCCAATAATAGAACACAGTTTGTATAAAATGTATACAAACCTAGACAAATTTAACAACACTCGTCAAACCTTATACCAAATAGTTTTTTTGCTTGTTTTGTGTTTCACGTTTTTATTGCATTGTTATCAAACATAACTTGAACGTAATATAGATCTTCTTTTGATCTAAATATTCTAGAAGTAAAATTAAATTGTCATAATCATACCGTGACATATTTTAAACAATAGCTCTTTGCAAAAGTTAGTAAATTGTGTATTTTATCGAAAATTAGACCACTTTCAAAATCTAGCAATTGTACAAAATTAAATTCACACAATTTCTCTCTATACTATGTAATAATAGCAACTTTCGTTTATTTTTATGAAAAACGGTACAAAACTTCTCACAAAATTATTTTTTTATTATAATCTAATGAATTAAGTGCACTAATTATTGCAATAAAATTCCTTTCACTCAAATCGTATTATACAACATAATAATACAAACATTTCCACTACACATACCATTATCTAATTTGGAGTATGAACTATATATATGGAAGTGGAAGAGAGTCAGTCGCATATATGAAAAGTGAGATAGGAAATATGATTTCCTAAAACACGGCAACGCAAATAACTCCCTGCAAAGTGCGAACCATGTGTGGCAAATAAACAATCCATTTCTTGATTAAAATGACGTAGCTACATAACCTTTATTACCGCTACATGTTGTAATGTTTTACACTTTATTCCACAGAACAATTATGGCGTTTACGAGTATATGTTATACTAAAATGCATTTAGTGTTTCGATTTTGTTAACATATACAAAATGTTATTTAGCAACAAATGAAACGTGACATATGTGTTTATTTGGTATTTAAATGTGGAACGTCCATAGGAAAACTAGACGTCATTTTGGAAGAATACATGTTCAAGGAAATACTCTATTTCCTGTTCGAAACTAAGCATACATACGTATATCTTTTAGAGCTGAGACCATAACTGTTTATCACCTTTTACTTTTACTCGAAATACTTAGAAATAAAATATACTAGGTAATGTGTTGGATGTGGTTAGCGAGTGGTAACATGAAGAACCATCACGATCGTAAATGGCCCGTTAATTTCTTTCGGTCGTGTTTCCGTACAAAATTTCGCGTTTAATTGAAGATAAACATCTTGAATTTCGAGAAGCCAGGTGGGACAACAGATTCGACAAGTTTGGAATCCTAAAACCCCATTGACCCTCGCCACAAAATTACCTGAGTCCTACACCTCACAACATCGAAATGTCACTGTTCATAATAACAATGTTTTATATTTTCTCATTATTTCTACATGCATATACCTATATGTAGTTTAAATCAATACCGTTTCTTTTCGTTGCTAACTCAACGTTTCTTGGAAATCATAGTTAAATATTCACAAGCCAAGTCTGTAATAAAATAAGAGATTTTATAGAATTCAATTTTAAAATATATCAAAGCGCTTCACTTGGCTGTACCAGATAGTGGTTCGTAGCGCCGTAAAATACGGGCTTTCAGTTTGCGACTAGTGCAAAAAAATAGTTGTAAAACTATCGAGAATATATGTCGGCTTTATCTCACTTATTTGTTTTATTTTTCTAAATTTCAAAAAACAATCTTATATAAACAATAAAATGTTGAGTATATAGTTGGCACTAAACGAGATTATATTCTCGTCATCTGTTTCTGCAATATGTCATGAATTTTAACTATGCTTTTCATGAAAAAAAAAACGGCAAAATGTAGAATGTTTTATAATATTTTTATATTCCCACTAGTAATTTATGAAATATTTTTTAAATTTTTTGTTGTTACTAATTTCCTTTATTGTATAAAATTAAGATTTTAACTATTATAAACTTTTTGAATATCTCTGTAAGCATTCTGGTCTATCAGTGGAAATCATATTTTTGTAGGAAACAAATCTGAAACTGAAGCATCTTTATTTTTTCAATATCTCAAAAACAGAAGGAGTATCTACTTAAAACATTGTTCTCATTACAAGTAAAACCAAATTAATGTATAAAATAATGCAAGATTGATAATGAATTTTTTTTTGAATTAATACAATAGCGTATAGTCGTAAATATTTATGGTCTGATAAAATGTTAACACCGGCACAGAGATGTTTGGGAATTTAGTTTAGTAACCAGTATTCGATTGTATAAAGTATAGATACATCTCGTATACCTGGCCGCTGGACCAGAAAGGCAGGTGAAACTTAGTAGAAAACAAATTTTGAAGACTGCCACAAAGAAAAATGGTCATCGCTTGCCATCGAACCCATCCTACATATATTCATTGGGTATTTCAAAAAGAAGCCTATATGTGAGAATACATATCGGGTCCATTTATATTCGCCGAAATCCAAAAATCCGTAAATTTCTTTCTGTAGAAATTTGGAAAGTTGTGAATGTGTAGGTGGGACCTAAGAGTTTTTCTCACACAAATAATAAATTTTTCAGCAAATACCTTCTTCGGCGAACACGCAAAGCAAATGATTGATATCGTACGGAAAAGTTTTTCCTTGTTTGTGCGGCAATGTTGACGTTCAGAAGTAGTTGAGTTCAAGTAACTTGCACACACATATGTGTTCAGTACTTAAACGAATACAAATTTATTTGGATTCGATCAATTCTCCTACGACAAGTTCTGTTATAATTTTATTGATGTTCAACAACTTTTCTTTCTCGACACTGCATTCATTGCAGAACCCTTCTTATCTGAACTAGATACATTTTTCCAAACATGATAGGTAATAAATATAAAAGAGTATAAATATATTTTTAATAATAATGAGTATCGTATTTACTCAGCATTTAATTTAAGTACATCATTTTAAAACACATGAATAATTTTAAAAAATGAAATCGTTCACCAAAATAAATGTGATTAAATATACATATTGCAAATACCGAGACAAAACTATTTCACTACGTTTGGCAAAACTGCGAATAACATATTTTAAAAGCTTGTGCGTTCATTCATGCATTGAACGCCCTCGCTTTGCATTTTCTACAAGGGAAGCTATAAGTTTTCGTGTTATGCATTGTATTTTTTGTTTCCCAGCCGACACTTTATCTGGAATAAATACTAAACTTTTATTTTATTCTCTTATGCGTATTTTTGAATTTTAAATGTAATATTCTATGCATACACGTAACTAAATTAATACTATGTATTTATTAGTTTATTATTCACTACTTGAAAAAATTGTATATTATAGCTATAGGCTAAATATTGGCAAACTTTAAAATTCAAACTAGCTACTTTTGGAAGCAAATATTTGTAGCTTGTAGAGGAAATAAAAATGTTTAGGTTTGTGTATTTTCTACTAATTGATACTTAATGTTTTATTAATCAGGGTTACTGTTTTTTTTTGTTTGTCATTAATAATTCAATGTATTATTGAGTGTTTGTAGTGCGTTTCAGTGAGCTACACTTGATTGTATTGAAGGTATAATACTGTTATTGTTTGCATTCTTAAAATAATTTAACGGAACTTTGATAAATGTTTCGAATTATCTGACAACAAATATTGAAATATATTCTCTGTAAACAAGTAACAGTGTAGGGTCACATCATTAATAATCAAAATGAAAGGATAATTGTGGTCACCCAAAAAGCATATAGAAAACATTTTAACTGAATTAGATACGTGTTTATGGTGCTATATACTCGGAAGAAAATAGAATAAACTCACTACTGAATTATGTAATTTCTCTCTAAGTACAAAGTTTGGTTTCATTTTATTTGGTCTTTTGTGAAACTTCGAAAACTATTCCAGTGGACCATACAGTTTATATTGTTCTTTCGTTAAAACCTGCTGATCCTGTACTGATCCCTACAATTTGCTGCTCTCTAAATATACTATTCTATATAAAATATAGGTTACTCTTTTTAATAAATTTAATTAATAAATTATTAAGATACATTTTATTATCTTTGGATGTGCAACTTTAAGCTGTATACACTTATTTAACATTTGTCAATTTAATTTTACATAATTTAGACAGATCTCTGAGTGTTAGTCAATCAATCACTATTAATTATTAAAATTAGTAACATAGTACACGTACATACGCTGCTATAATCCAATTTATAAACGCTTGTGCATCACTTGATTTAAAAACTAATTTCGCACTTGATATTTTTTGTCGTGCGTAAAAATCCACACCACACTGATTCGTTATCAACAAACAGGCAAATGCAAATTTTTCTCACACCAAACATCGCCTATAAATTTAAATACTAATATTCCAAAACGCGCTGACTGACCGGGCGATCGAATAAAATTTAAATTGAAAATAGAGCTTGTAAAACGAACCAAAAATAAAAATATACATATCAGACGATTTCAATTAATAATTCAGTGATAGCCATTACTTCAACTGGCTGTGGAATGTCCCACAAATTAAATTTATAATTCCAAATCGATTTCACACCTATACGGATATCTACGAGTAAATAATATATATGCGCCTGTGAAACAGCAATACATTCTATAAATAATTACGTCTATGTGTTGGTACTGTCTAGATATGCTCATATTAAATGAAAATGGTTCTATAACTATTGCAAATATCTAAGTAGTAGGTATATATTAATAATAGAAATATAATAGACTTGAATATACAATAAAGACGTTTGCTTACCTTTTGTTATAAATATAATTAAAATTAATGTATATGGTATTTTAAATATAGGTATGTAAACTTGTCGCTAATGTTTGAACTAAAGTAATAATGTATCAAATTTTAGCCAAAAAGTCATCTTAGTTTATGGCAATATTAATATCGTATAACCTATGCAAATGCAATATCAATTTTGATATGCATGTATCAATTCAGAAATAGTTATATTGAATAACAATTTTGAATTAATTAATATTACTAATCAAGAATATATTATGTTCAGCCAATAAATGAAATATTTGCTTCAGTATGTAACGAAAAATATTTACATTCCATAGAAATTCTACCCTTCAAGTTTTTATGCCCGATTAATTCAATTGAAAATCCAAAGTTTTCGAATTCCATTCGATTCAATAAAGAACGTATTGAATAACATCGCCCTATCAAGATAAAAATCCTATTCTTAATTTATAGACTTTTTCTTTCAACTGTTGGTATGTCTGAATGCAACTAAGGGTTGTTATTGTTATAGAGGGGTAGTCCGATGGACCGCTGCGTAATAATGTGCGGCATACTGACTGACACTCTTCAGCCGTTCGTTATCCAACTGGAAGATTTCAACAGAAAGAGCGTCATTGTTAAAATAGTGGCCAGCACCCAACACCAGACAACGATGTATTAAGTTTCCAATGGTCCGATAAATCAAGGTATTGTTATACACCATATGCTTGAAAGCCTAACCTACCTTTTAACATTTGCAAGGTTCAGGGCTCTCTTATTATTTTCAAATTTAGTTGTACCTGTGTTTTTTTTTTTGCACAATAAATTGACAAACATCATGAAAATATACAAATAAATGTATACTTTTCAATCATTTAGATAATTCATGGCAATATTGTAATTTCTTGGAAAATAAACCTGGTATTATATAATATGTTTTTAATCATTGTTGATATAACAAACTATAACTATTTTTATACGATTTGTAAATGTTGTCATAGTTCTCAATATAATGCAAGATAATTTGCATATGCATACAGTTCATATTGAAAATGATATTTACATATTAGTATATTTACTTCAGACATTTTATTCTTATTAAAATCTGAATATAATTTACGTAAACTACTAGAAATGTCAATTATGTTAAAAAAAGGAGAACTATATTATTTAGGTATTATTCTCTTATAAAATTACAATTTACTTTTTGATATTTCCATAGTAGAATCTTGCTTTTACATTGTGCAAATATAAAAGATGCGTTATAAATATTAAAGTAGTGACTGCATTTTATCATCAAATAAGAGTACGATAGAGAATAGCCTCACTGCAGATGCAGACATACAAAGAAATAAGATGGTGAAAGCAATATGCGGAGGATTTATATTTTAGAGTAGATATGCACTTTACGAATTATACATAAAGGGACATGCAATAAAACTCATAAATAAAGTAACAGAAATCATGTTTTTAGCATATTTATACAATTGCATAATATATATTTTATATTTACACACAATATGCAAATATATGTTAAAATATGCTAAAAATATTTTTAGTGGATTGGTCGTTAGAGAGACTTTAAAATGATAAATGGTAGCACAACACCATGATAATAGTATGGACACAGTTCTGTGCACTAAAGAATAAGTACATTTTAATCATTTTTCATATATTTTATAGCTAATTCTTATGTTAATTTCATGATATGTATATTCGATGAGTTCCATGAGATCAGGTAGGCGACCGTAAGTAATTAAGAGTAACAATTATTTATCTGTTTAAAAATTACTTAACTGAGAACAATCAAGAAATTAAATACACAAATGTTTACTAATAACCGGTAATAATGTAAATGTATTAGTGTATCGTTATTTATAAGTGTGGGAACGAAGTGTGTACTACGTTACATATTATGCTTCAGCGGTCAAGCATAGCCGACGTGGGTGCCATTTTCTGAATATACAATTCCTATATTCCTATTAGATATGTAACGAAACAAACTAGACAATTTTCTCAAACAATCACATTAAAAGCCAGTGTGCAAGTTTCAATGTCTGTACGACGTTTCACAAAGCCTAATAATTAGTTCGCCATATTTTGCTTTGTGAATTAATGTAATATGATGATTTCATTTTCACAGTACAATATTGTTATAAATATATTTTACATAAAATATTTCATTTTATTTCATATTTCGTTAGTATATTTTGATTTTGTTTGTTTAAACCTTTTTTAAATTGTTCAAATTTCATATATAAATAAATAGAATTGTAGTGCACAATCGTGAATTATAAACTGGCATTATATTGATAAAATACATACTATTTTTTTTGTATTTATTGTTTTAGTTTTATATATGTATATATTGATAACATTTTTACAACTAGTATGTTTATCGATGAACGGACACGAAACAATTTTTTTTCAGTATACTACGATGCCATAAAGTATTTGAACACTATATTACATTTTAAATATTGATGATATACGATAAAATAATAAAAAAAAATTCCAGTAATGAATTATTATTTGAAAATTTAAGTAATTTTTTTAAATTGTTTTTATACCAATTTTATATTGTATAGCCCAATTATATAACTGGAATGGCTGGTTCATGTTTATAGTCTGAATAATAATTTAAAAAATTACTAATTCGTGACGTTTTGTAATTTTAAACACACGTAGGGTGTACACAAGTAAATGTACAATATATACGACATGTACGCAGGCCATTTCTGTTTCAGACAGTTTTATTTTTTTAAAAGTCAGTTCAGATACATAGAGAGGTTTGCGCGTACGCAGAAAAAAAAGGAACTTTTAAAAGAAAAAAAACTTAATTTTAAAGTTTAAATGTTTTTGTTGTGCAAAATTCGAAGTCGTGTACGAAATTTGATTACTAACCATGCATAAATAGGCTTAAGTTCTTAGGAATATTCACTAAAAACTTTCAAACATACTGTTTTACAATATTATAATAAATTTTTGTTTGACAGTTTTTTATTAAGTTCTATTACGATAAAAGCAAACCATAAAACATATTTAATAGTTTAAATAGTTAGCTGGGTGGGATTATTTAGTTTATAGATAACTAGTTTTAATATAATATACAGCAGGATCAAAATTATGTTTACTAAAACTATTTGATTGTGGAATGAACTATGCAGCTATTGGTAAACCCAAGCGTAGGTGTATCCATTATATTTAAATGATTATGAAAGCAATCTCAATTTAATATAATTTATAGTTGCCAATTATTCTGCATTAAATCACCTAAAACACAATTATTAACCGTATGTATTGGTTTTACATTTGCAATGTTCGATTATTTAATATTTAAT
Source organism: Nebria ingens riversi (assembly GCA_018344505.1). Taxonomy (NCBI): domain Eukaryota; kingdom Metazoa; phylum Arthropoda; class Insecta; order Coleoptera; family Carabidae; genus Nebria; species Nebria ingens. Next base: position 702,743 of record JADQWA010000457.1, read on the forward strand.
TTATATGGTCATTTATATATTTTATCTAGAAATTCAGTTCACCATAAAAGACGAAAAATTATATTAATTAAAATGATATGTTTCAAATCACAGTCGTCAGTCACTATATGTACACTCCCGATCTTAAGTCTTGTACCCCCTAGCTTAACACCTACGGTCTCGCAGCATACGTATATGTATGTAGTTGACATCGTAATTCGCAAATATGATCATTTTCACATTTGATTTTTTACGATGTTCAAAACGTTTATAATTTAATAAAAATTGGGTGGTACGAAATTAAACATAAAGCTAGCTACATAACAAGACTACATTGTTTGTATCTAACGTGCTGCGAGCTGGTTATAGCCCGGTTTTGTTGGCTTCTTCATCTTTAATGATGATGAAATGGACCCAATAAACACTCGAAATGATAACAACAAAAGAGCAGACACACGAAAAGAAGACATCTGCCGCACGTTCGCGATATTCGATTTTTTCACGATCCATCATCGTAGAGAGACAGAATATAATCGGTTTTTAAGAAGGAAGGGGCTTTCAATATTTCACTAAAGTGTGTGCTATGCGACCAAACATCCGAAAGAGCCTTATCAGGCCGGCAGCTGCAAGCTGGATCGCCGGTCGCTTGGTTGGACGTTGGATCCGCTGGCCATATGGTTTACTCCATTGATTTAATAATATATGGATACGCTGCTAGTGTATATAACGCAAACATTTATTTGAGGCATAACATAAAAGAGAAGAATGATACCATTCATGTTTATAGTTTAAAATACAAATGTACAAATTTTAATAATAATTTTATAAATTAGTTTAATTACTAGCCAAAACTAACACTGAATTTGCAGATATTTTATTTCCACAGTATTTTATCTACACAGTAAAAATGTATTGTTAATATACATATCGCTTGATTTCTTCGTTATTGTTTATCGCAAAATATGAACTACAAAAAAATCATACAATATTTAAAGCACCCATGTTGATATAGAAAATCAAATTTTTCCATCCACTTGTACAGATATATCAATTGAAACGTTCAAGCTCAACAAACAACTGTCAAATCAGTCCCGTACCATAGCGTGCATCTTATAAGTGGATGCGAGATATTGCAAATACCCAGAGTCGGTCTCGTCTGCTTAAACGCCAGACCTGGAACCCAACAGCAACTATATAGCTACTCTACTCGCCTATTTTCAGGACAGCGAGTGCGTTATCTACATCAATTGGCTCGCAAACAGGACCGGCTGTGTTTCAGGGTATCGCTAATTTCGTTTTGACGACCCCAGCACGGCACATGGTCCGCCTTAATAGTGTGTCTCGCTAGAAAATCTGCTAAATAGATTACCCAAAGTTCCAGCCCAATGGGATTCTAAAAATAGTTATATTCCTGATCACATAATTATTGGCTGTTCAGGGATTCCGTTTGATACTCGTACTACTGCGCAGTATTGCCGCTATAAGACAGTGTATAACCATTTCTGAATACAATATGGCATATCTGTAAAGTCGGCGATTGTGTAACACTATTATAATTCTTCCATATTGCTAATACATATAAAAATGTAACACCTGTAGGTAATAAGTTAAAACTAACTTAATCCTACTTATATTTATACTTTTGATCATTACTTCATTGTTTGTTTGCTATAAAAAAGTCTCATGGACAAAAGCTAAACCAATATATTTACGGCATTTAAAATCTCCTATATAAGTAATAGACCATCTTTAAGATGCTATTTCACAGCCCACCGCACAAATTAACATAATCTACATAAAGCCAACTGTCTTCTATCTAACTACTATCCTTTGACAACTGCTACAAAATCTACACGCTATGGGCGTAGATTGATTAAATTATTTTAAAACATTAGGATATACTCACTGTAAAACCAAATTAATTGAAATTTCTGCACGACAAAATTAGTCAAGTGAACGAAAAACAAAAGAAAGCTGCTCACCAATTGTTTCTTCTATTTGTTATTTTTCTTCGCAAGAATTTATTATACAATATTGTCAGCTAACAGCAGGGCATGAAGTATGTCACGTAGATTTGCGTTCGAATATAAATTCAGACTTAGCAATTTAATAAGGTGCAATTACGCACCTCCACTAACAAAATAAAAGAAAAGTCTAAAAACTTTGTAAACAAAACAAAGCCTGTTAAATCAATAACATTTGTTTACCAAATCATAGGGTATGTTAAAAAAGTTGTCACATTGGACTAATGCGTTGCTTCATTAAAAAAACATCCATGCATAAATAAATCAGGCAAGCGTCGCTCTCATCAATCACAATCACAGACAAGAAAACTCTGGTGTGAGGGACGCACGAGTTTCTCGCATTATCGCGAAATTTATTTTGTTATTTTTCGTGTGCGCGTCTTATAAAAGAGTGGGCACGGAAAAAACACCTCGTCGCTTATCTCAGTCGATCATCGACGTAAGAATGATAAACGACATCTGTCGCGAACACGACGACCCGATCACTTGTGAACAAATGAATTCGTCCGTCAAAATTTTTTCTTCTTTTGAGTTTTCCATCATCTCAACCAAGCAACGATATGACAATCATATAATTTTTCATTCAGAGAGAAATCTCTGTATTAATGTTGAAGGGAAAAAATGAAAATATTTTTCTACTAAAAGTTTTTGATCTAATGAATTTTTCACTGCGCCGAGAAGAGTTTTTATTACTTTATAACTCTGTCGTTTACATCCATAATGGCATAGGATAAAATAAAATTGTTCCTTTGTAGGTATCGTATTTAGTAATTCTAAATAGGTGGGCACGATTTTTATGCATTTCTAGAGAAATTACGGCAAGTTAAACTCGATTTTGTACTAGATACATTCAAGTGTAAGCAATATAATTTTCTGTACCTGAAAATCATTTCGCGGCAAATTCCAATTGCCAGCGACGAAATGTATGAACGAATTTTATTACTATATTTATAGATAAGCGTGGCATTGGCAGTATTACGTTATAAAACTGAGAAGAAGCAACATATTTTTGTAGGTTTCTTTGGTGTACGTGGCCAGATTAAAATCGAGTTTGTTAAAATGTAGTGTAGCAGTTTGGATGGCAATAGAAATTCACAGGTAGAAAAAGAAGTAGGTGGTACATGCATGAATGTGTATTGAGCATCATGGATGGGCGGAATGAGTGAATGTCGTTCTCTTCGGAACACGGGCAATGGCGCGACTCGACGTGGGGCTGGCATGTCTAGCGCGTTTGCGACTGGCACGTACTCAATTGCTGTAATGTTATTTATATTTACGGTACTTTAAAACGGGTCGAAATACAATTATCGTAGCAGTATACGGAAGGTAGCAGTGTGAAAGTAAATGTATACCTATACATCCCCTGCTAAATGTAATGCTTCACTTTAAAGTGTAACATTCAGATATTATTCCCACATTGAATTGCAGTCTAATAAAACAGTGTGAACTTCTTTCTCTTTAATACTGCACTAAGAACTGTTAACTTTCTTATACGAATGTATATACATAGGTAAGAAAGTATTGTAATCATGAACATTTACAAACTCGAGGTTTTAACGGAAATACACCTTGTCTTTTTTAAGGTCATATATAACTCAGCGGCGAACTGAATTTTACCATCTAAATAATTTTTACATTTAGGTCTTATAAATTCAAGTATACTAGGTATAATTTAATATATAATCTTGAATAAAATTAATGAATTGCTGCGTAATCTTTTTAATTATAAATGCTGCTAAATAACAAATTGTGTAATTAAATAAATAAAACTCAATTTGAAATTCAAATAAAATATTACAAAATCAACAGTAACCGTGAATGAACAATACAAACAAATTAGATGTCGGTTTTTGCATAATTTACAAAGGTACGTAACGTACCTTCGTACCTGATGCACGGAATGTGCTGAATATTGTAGTCACGTTTCCACAGTGATAATAAAGTGAGCACACTCTATAGTCTAGAGTTCAAAGTGCATAAAATCGCATCGGATTTCATGAGATAATGTAAATATTTTGATAAGAGGATGAAATTTGATATGATACTATTCTGTTTTACTCCCAAATATAACTTTACCGTTTTAGGATAACTAATTATTTCACATTAGGTTAATTAAAAATTACATATCTATGCTGTCAAAGACCGAAAACATTCATATTCGGATACTCGTAATCCAATGCCTGTTGTATTTGATTCTAAATTTGCTATAGGTAACCAATAATTTGGCAAAAATATATGTTGTTTAAATTTGTAATAATTATCCATTCTCTTATTTCCATTTTCGCGCAATTTTATACGACAGGAACCTCATAATTTGTAGGTTTAATGTACCTGTATAAGAAACTGTTTGCAAAGATATAAAATCAAGGCACTGCTTAGGAAAGATATAGTGTAAAAGAGAATAAAAAAGAAACAAATGAAGCGAATTTATGTTGGGAACGTGAATGTTGAAAAATAAGGACCGATACATACACGTACGTGAGAACGGGGTCTGAAGAACGAGCATTACAGAAAATGAAGAAGGATAATATCAAAGATAGACGAAGAAAACGTATGGAGTATGCTTGCTACCAACATCAAGACGAAAGAAGTATTTCAAGATAGAAATGGAATTTTAAAAATGTATCCTATGATAATGCAGCAAATTCGCATTCATTATTAATATATCCATCCAGTTTTGCAATCGTATTTTTACTTTGGATTTTGTAAATACGAGGGTGGTCTGAAAAGTTTCCGACCTCAACATGAAGATAGCAGCACTCGTAAATAAAAGCTAGGGAATTTCGTTGTTCATCTGTTGACAGTTACTCACCAAAGTTTCAGCCATTTTGGACGCGCAGTTGTTATGTAACAGTCGTTTGAGTGAGTTGATGTGAGTGTTTTTATGAAAATGGACAAAATCGAGTATCGAGCTGTCATCAAATATTTGTTTTTGAAAGGCAATACGCCTACGCAAATCAAAGATGAGTTGGATTCTGTGTATGGGGACTCTGCACCATCATTTACCACAGTGAAATTTTGGGCAGCTGAATTTAAAACGTGGCCGTAAGAGCTTGGGAGACGATGAACGTTCGGGAATGCTCGTAAATATGTTTTAGTAATTTTATATTTTCTTAACTTAATTCGTTTATATACAGTGTATGGTCATTCTTTCAACTACCAAAATAATATGATCAATATTTTTTAATCTTTTAATATGGTCACTTATTTCTAAAAACCCCTGTGTTCATATTATCCGAAGTACATTTTAAAATTTCATTTAATAGTATAATATTTATATAAAAAAAGAAGTAAAAAATTATTTTAAAATACAAAAGTACTTTAATTTACTTTATAAAATCAACCAAAATATATTCTAAATATATTATTTTTGATTATATGTTTTGTATTTTTGTAACGTTGATATAATCAATTTAACCAATCTTTGCTCTGATGAAAAAATGTGCCGTTTGGGAAAAAAACAAAAAGTATTTTGTACGGAAACTTTGAGATCTTTTATCAAATTTAACTTTGGTGTGATAGAAACTATAGTTTTTTTCTTTACCACACTTCTTTATAAATCTAGTTTATTTCAGATTTCATCTGCCTATAGCAAGAATTTATTCTTTATTTTGTAGTGACAATCCTATCCACCCTAGTCGGAAACGGATTTCGCATTTCTCTAATAAAAATTTACTGATATTTTGAAATTTTATAAATAAACTGTATCAAATATAATAGTAGTATTTTTAGATTACACTGTTAAAAATGAGTTAATTTTAGACAAACTGACGTAAATTTATAGTGAAATCATAAAAGCAAGTGAAATAAATATGAATATATGTTTAATGTTGTGTGTGGCATTATAATTACAAAAATTTACTAGGATTATAAATTCTACCGAAATAATATTAAATTAACAAAGAAATTTGTTATAACAATAAATACTAGGTATACAAATTATAGAATTTATGAATTTTCCAGTTTCCATTAACACTTAATTAAATCACATTATTATTGCCAACAATTTGTATAAATTTATACAAACCCAACATTTCTATAACAGTTCAAAATAATATATTTTAATCAAAATATTTTATTAATATGAAATATATTTATGATTCAAACCTCAGTAATGCTATTGCTTCATAATGTTAGTAGAATATATTAATATAAATTCTCATAGTAACTATTCCTTGGTGCACAAAGGTAACATGCTCGAAGTTTCGCAAGATGAACAAACAATGCAAACATATATATGTTTTATTCAAAACATCGTTTTTTTTTTCTAAAAAAAATATTTTCAAATGTTTTTTTTAATAGGATATTGAAATACTTATTAGTTATATATTTCCGTATAATATGGGATCCTCAACGTACAAAAAACAAAATATATAAAAAATATCCTGTTCTTTAAAATCTTTCAACAAAAAATACAAGAAAAATATAATAACCAATTCAAACTAGCACATTATGAATAATGTATATGAAAATACACATTTAATCGAATATTTATAAACGGAAACATAGTGCCTATGTGTTGGGTGTATACCTTAACGCACCCCTAAAACTGTCACTTAATATTCTGCCGATGTGAGGGTCATCTTTCAACACTATATATATGAGAAGTCCCAATGGACATCCAAAAATTCAAGTTCGTTAATTTCCTCTCAGCTAACAATAATAAAGAACGAAACATTTTCATTTATTTGCCAAATTACGATAGCTTTTATTTAAAACTGCCTACGGGTGAATTCTGTACGTTACAATAAGTAATTTGTTTTAACACAAAATATTTTTCACTTAGAATAATCACTTTTTCGTGTGTATATGTTTTTTTTTTGTTGGCATCTTAAGAGTGTATTATAATTAATTAGTAAAATTGAGTAGTTTGGGCCCAAAGGCAAAATACAACCCTGTGGTTAAGTCAGTGGAAAATATTGTGAGTGACCTAACATATTTTGTATATTTCTTATTATATGTACGAGGGTATTTGTGTGTACCCTAGTTTATGTTCGCGAAATGTTATTGTTGTCACAAAGTTAGCGAGAATTTATGTCGTAGCACAGGAAATTAGTCGTATGTAAATATAGTGCTATACAAATTTACAGATTTATCTCGTGTAGGGTAGTTTTACATCATTAACTATTCATATTTTACCTAAGTATATATGAGAAGTTTAAGTTTTGAAACGAGAAATGAAACATAAGTATATCCAATTTCATGTGGATTTTAACATTAGATATCACTAATGAACCACACCTTCGGCTGTCTTCGATCAATTTCGGCATATATCTCAGCGGTTCTACTATACACATTTTATCTACCATTACGCAAATAGTTGCGTTTTAAACGACCTACTATTAACTCTGTATTCAATTCGGTGAAAGTAAAAAATCGCTTCTGTATTATACACCTTCGATAGCTCAGTTGGTAGAGCGGTGGACTGTAGAATGATAACAAGTTGATATCCATAGGTCACTGGTTCAAATCCGGTTCGAAGGATTCATTTTTTAATTTAATTAGGATATGTAAAATTCTATTTTGAATTTATTATAATATACAAGAAATATCACCTTCGATAGCTCAGTTGGTAGAGCGGTGGACTGTAGAATGATTACAAGTTGATATCCATAGGTCACTGGTTCAAATCCGGTTCGAAGGATTCATTTTTTAATTTAATTAGGATATGTACAAATCTATTTTGATTTTATTATAATAAACAAGAAATATCACCTTCGATAGCTCAGTTGGTAGAGCGGTGGACTGTAGAATGATAACAAGTTGATATCCATAGGTCACTGGTTCAAATCCGGTTCGAAGGAATCTCTTTTAATTTTTAATTATGATTAAACATAATTGAGTAAGAAAAAAAGGTACCTATATTTTTTAATTATTACTCAAATACTTGTTATTTCTTAAATTCTAATTATACGAAAGAGTAATGGGCAACACTCATTTTGCCTTACGGTCACTGTATTACCTTTTTGAAGTACACGTTTGGTTTAGCCTAGGGTAAAGGTACTTTAATCCTCTTAAATCGGAAAATTTTACAAGATGGTTTAAGCAGAAATATTTTTAAAATATACTTTTCGTAGAAGATTATAACGGGATATTCATTGAATCAAACTATAGAAAAATTCTATATTATTCAACGTTATATAATCTTATATAATAATAAAATTATAACTTTAATAGAACTTTTAAATTTTATTGCAATTTTGACGAAAACTTCATTATTTTTAAGTAATATTCTAATATTCATTTATATTTTTATGTTTTATGTCTATCTTTTTTTGTTTATAGTTATAGAGGTTTATAAATTAAATATTTCTATTTAGATATGTATTCGTTTATTTTTCTTTGTGAACCTGACTTTCAAAATTCATTTTCTTGAGAGTTTTTTACCTGTGTTCGTTAAAGCAAAAGGACTAGTTAAAATCGGAGAAAATTTATTTTCAATCTTGACCATAAGGCTAAATGAGTGTTTTCCAGATTAATAAGATATAAACATTTATTAATCTCGACAAACACCTAGAATATTTTGAAACATTTGCAATTAATCATGTACGTAATGTAGATTATATGTAGACGTATTACATTATGAATTATCGAGTAAAACATTAAAAATTCTTACACGAAGGCACTTACTCCCTAATAGCATTATAGGTAAAGTTACCCTTCAACCAATTTGTTTGATAAGTTGTATTTAATCGACGACACGAAAAGTGAGACCAGAACTTGCGGTCGCAAAGGTAAATTTACTTATCCAAGGTCATGATTTGAGCAAATATATGGTTGTCGTACAAGCAATCGTGCTATATTTAAAAACAACGGTCACGAACCATGCAAAAAATAAACAGACGTATTCAACTTCATACAACACTTATTTTATTCGTCGTGTTCCTGTTGTTAATAATAATAAATAATTACTTTTCTTTACAAATCAATAAACAATGGAGCTAACTTTCATCATCAAATTATCATTAAGACCAATCAAATTCTTTATAATGATTTAAAATGCCATAAATAATAAAATAATATGTAATGTTTTATTTTGCAAAAAAAATTTAATGTATTAGTGTTGATTCAATTAACAGAGAAAATCTAGTGATCTAACTCGGGGATATTTGAATACTAGTTTTGTTTTAGAATATAATCGTAAAACCGACGTATATTTATACTTCAATAAGAAGTATTAATACTGTAGAGATTAAAATTAATTAATTCGTCTAAATAGCAACAGAAGTGACTTTTCAAGTGAAACGACAGATAAAAGCCAGTTTTCGATTTCATCACCGAACCGAACACGGCAGATGTTCGCTTTTGCCATGACGGCATGGTCATAGACACACGGCCTGGCACGCGAGATCAACAACAGCACCGAATGCATCCTCTGTATAAAGATTCGTGCAACAGTGTATAACCTGCAAGTCTAAAGCTTGTAAAAGACAGTGATTTGTTTACTATACGACAAAATGTTGAGTGGCTAGTATCGTTCAACTCTCTATAAATATTTTATTCTATTGGAAGAGAATTTTATTTATTTATAATAGTAAAGCAAAAGCAATTATAAATATGTATAATTATATATATAATAATGTAACATTTACTCGATAATAATGCTAAAATAATCTTTCTAATTGTTATTTTTAAAATAACTAGAAATATTCTACATTTAAATATCTAATTAATTTCTTGAGAAGTATATTGAATAATCTATGATTTTCTACACGAAGCTATAGCTAGCTGAATGTAGATTGGAGTTTTTTTTTTTTACGTTGCATCCAGCCCACAAATCTGTTTTATGATATACCGATACCGAGATGAGACTACTGCAGCAGCCTGGGTCGCAACGCAGAAGAATAATAAGAGAGGTGCGGTCCTCAACATCGCTCGCGTGCGGTCACGTCGATGTTTTGCTTTTGTATTCGTTTGTGAATATATACGTAGTTATTCTTTATTTTTTATCTCGCAATGTATTATATCCACTACCTACAGCTATATCAGCATATCATTCTTTTTTCCTACAGTTTCATCTCTATATAATTGTTCGTAATCGCGTATAAAAACTATCGTATCAAAATGAACAGTCACGAACTCCATACGTAGATGGCATACATAAATAATGTAGGTTTAATGTTTTTTTATATTTATTTTTTATCGTGATTATATTTCAAAATATAAATGGAAAAATAATATTGAGCTATCATTTAATAAATGTTGCTAACATACATGCGATTTTCCAATTTATCATATTTGGTTTCATTATAAAATAATAAATTTAAATAAGGGTAGGGAGCGAATAATAACTCTATATGGTGTACGATAAAGGGTAAGCGATTTTCAAATACCTAATATTAAACAACAATTCATTCCAGCTCGAGCTTTAACGACATAAGTGTATCAAATATATAAAAAAATCAAGTGAGCTCATTTATATTACGGATAGTAAAACTGTGCGTTACACATTAATAAATATTGTAATAAATAAATCTTAAAGTATGAATATGTTTTGACAATAAAATAAATATTTCCTCATAAAATATGCAGAATGTTGGATATCTATACTATTTTCCATTTTTATATACTAACGTAAAAAATCTATTCTGCACAAATAAATTTCAAATACCAACATATAATAAATTCGTTTTTAATCTAACCAAATAATATTTAATGAGTTATTCCAAAACGAATAATTGTACCAACAAATCGGTTGATTGTCCATAATCATTCGTTTTTCAATTTTTTTATTACTCGATTTATCTGTTCAACATTTTATAAGAGAAACTTAAATAAAATCTACTTTGATAATGTAATATGGTAAAGTTATATTATCAAAATTAAAATGTCGCACTTTTAATCTTTATTTGGTATTTTCAAATCTTTAGTAATGACCCCAATGAATTGATACAGGGAGATCAGATATGAGACCCGTATACGCGTTGCGTAAACATACCTCGGGCTACTGTCGAAAATTAAAATATCTCTTATAATTAAAATTTGAGATGAAACGATCAAGGATGTCCAATAATTTTTTTTAAAGAAATTTGTGGATTTTTACTTTCTTATACGAAGTAATAAGTATTGTAATCATGAAAAAATCGATCTCAAGAACGGAAATACATTGTTTGACCTTCGCTGAATCTTCTCTGGCTATTTTTAGAATGACACCTGTGTGTGTGTGTGTGTTTATAAAATTATGAAACTTTAAATTGAAGTAAACCTGTTATTTTTGAAAAGAATATTCAAACCAGAAGTGCACGTTTACTTTAGTTACTTTTGCAGCTTCTGCAATATCTCTGCAACCCTGACAGTAAAAATAATTACAATTAAAATGAAAAATATTTCGCACAACTTTTGTTTGAAACATTGCTTCTATAAGTGTACCGCCAAACCAATTATGATCATACATTATTTACCTTTGGTTTTGAAGTTAGTTGAATTTTGATATGAATAAATGAAAATTCTTGCTATTTCTGTGTTCTCTATTGTTATGCAGTAGGTGTACTACAAAAGAACATCAACATTCTAAAAGAGAAAGAATATATATATATTTTTCGTATATACAGTTATTCAATTGAATATTAATAATAAAAAAATACTAAATAACCAAATAATCGTACAACACATATGTTGAAACAAATAATATAGAATATGCTACAAATCAATAATATTGTTGAAGTCAATTAGTTTATTGAGAATTAATGATTTACTACGAAAAGCGCATGCGCAGTCGCTTTCCTACAATAACCTTGATTTGGTTTCAATAACTCTCGATTTCCCTATATTTAGGTAAGTACTGAGATTTATAGTCTGGTTATGATTTATAAATAATTATATTTCATATACCAGTATTATATTACTATAGTAAATGGTTCAAATGTCATTATCCAGGATAAATCCATATCACGAAAATATTTCGATTGTAATGTCGTTTCAAATTATATGTTATTGAACTATAAGAATATAATAAACTATGATTCATATAAAATATATATGTGCATTTTGTGCAGCCCTGTTAAATTAGAAACACGTGCGCAGACAATTGTTTGCCTAGAGCCAAATTCAAAAACATTGATACTCATCACCTAAAGCTCATTTCAGTATTTTTAGTTATAATTTGAAAGGGGCAGAATAGATTCAAGCGTTTCAAGTCAAAAGTACAATTTGAATATCTGTATTATTTATAAATATATCTTCTATAAAAACAACGTCTTTTCCTCCGCATAGAAGGGTACAAATATTTCTGAAACTTAATTTTGAAATTAATATGTAAATGATTACTAAACTTCGAAATATAAAACTAAGTACCTACAGACTTTTTTCCGCGATATTTAATCATCTAATTTAACCAGTTTTGCGATTTTGAATGTTATTTTACGTTCAGAAAGAATTACACTTCGGAGTAGAATTGGCGCACTGACACTGTCTAGCCGAATGGAAAAATAAAATAACACAAAAAAGCACTTTTGTAGCGATGTTCTAGCGAGCTTATTTAGAATAGTACCGTTCACATTTTAATAGTTATAAACAAAACACTCTTCTCTACTTGTCCTGAGAAAATATTCCATACACTTTTTAAAACACTCGACATTGAAAATAGGTATTACGAAACACAAAGAGAAATATATTTTACGAAAGAGAAAATAAATACGTATAACTAGAATTAAAATATTGTTGAGCAAGCAAAGGTATCAATAATTTAAACTAGTGTCACTATCGGAAAAAATATCATTCGAATATTTTTAATTATAAATAGAAAATTATGCGAAGCATTAAATAGGCGGTTGTATATCTCTAGAGAATTATTAATTACCTTCTAAAACTATAATTATTATTTGAAGACGCTATTAATTTGATCGTTTTAATAACGTTGTATCCTAGACTCATGCTAGTAACGTGTTTCACTTGACTTTACGGGTATTATATTATGATTATGAAATATTAAAAATTCACATTAAACATTTGTTTTATTATATGCTTAATGGTAGAAAACAAATAAGCAGTGAGTTTTGTAACTTTGATTGAAGCTTAGTGTTGAGTTTTACGTATGAAATGACGACCTTCACCTTTACCAGCTACCGAATCCTCAGGGATTATTAAGATATAAGCTCGGATTAATCTGACAATAAGGTAGAACTGATGTAGTTACGTCAAACGGAATGCGAATTATCTAGAACATTTCGGAATCATTAAAGGTGACAAACTAATACATCTTGCTAACTTAGATTTGGAGCGTAACTATGCCCACATATTTGTTGTTGATATACTATAAATTAATTAGTTTCTTTGCAAAAACTTACAACCATATTCTTAAAAAGTGTTTAAGGTACTTTTGGTTAAAGTCATTTTAATATGATAATTAGTAAAATAATTAGAGATAAATAAGTATATAAAAAATTGTTTCTATGAGTTCTAGTGCTAATTTTATAACTGGCAAAAGTGGTCCTTAAAAATACCTAATTATTACATATTTAGGTACTTACTATTGTTTTTAACGTACCTACTTACGCACTTATTAGAATATGAAACAAACCCCCGCATATTTAAATATTATTCTATTAACAACAAAATCAAAATAAGAATTTTATTGGTAAGCGATCGAATTTGCAAAATTGAAAATAGAAATTGCCAATTGTTAAGAGGACAGATAACCGAAAAATATGTTATAGCCGGTCGCATGGATTTTCCATTCGGTGTAACAATAAACGCTATAAAGCTGATAAAAACGTTCGGGCCCTTTTAAATCGATTAAGCACTCACAATACAAACAGACACACAAACACCTATCCTATTCTGTTCCTGTAGTACCTACACCCTATCTATCTATACAACTGTCGAGTGCGGGTCACACGTGTTTTGCTGTGCTAGGCCATCATCATCGCACGCGGAATGAGTGCCAAAGAAAAACGTTAAAATGAGTCACTGGGACTGAACCGCTCGGGGTCGGTCGAGGTAAACGGAAAAGCGGACAGAGAGGAAACACTTGTCCGGTACACAAACACCTTACTTCCGGAAACAGGTCAACTTAGACCGTTGCGACAGGGACTCTAAAACAGGATGTGATTAAACCCTGTTACAGAAAAACCGTCACGCAATGAAATAGATTTTTTTTCGTATAGTCTACAAACCATATTCATAATATTTCAAAGTAGTTTCTTTATTTATCCAATATCAAGTTTAGATAAGCTCATTGTTCTTAATTGTTAATTGAATTAAAAATGTTTAACTATTTTTGCAAATTTATTTTGAAGTTTTAAATTTATTATTTTCAAGAAATTTTTTAAATGTTATAAAACTACTGAAGTGGTTTTAAGACCACTGGTATATAAATAAAACCGTCAAGGAACGAAAATTGCGTCAATCCAACAACAGGTACACAGACAATGTCTTACGTTACATTCGCTATGTATATATACAAACACACACAAACTAGCATCGAGTCTAACAAAACAAAATAAGCTGGATGAGCGCGTGGTTGATGACCACACCTCTAACATCAACAGCGGTTGTTCCGGTTGAAGTGAGCCACGAAACCGTTACCGGTTACCAGTGGTTACAAACGCTCAGCACTACTCCGGCGAGTGACCAGTGAGTGTTCGGCTACTTCGCTTAAACAGATTACTCTTACTACACTGCTACTTCGCACAATGTTTCCTAATGTAATTACCACTAACTTATGGACGAGAACATACGTATGGGTAGCTGTTTGGATACCATTATATGAAATCGTGGTCACTGACAAGGCGAAGGGAATTGCGACCATCTCAAATTAAACTATAAATGGTCGTTAGTAACATATATAGATCTTCTGCACCGCTAATCAAATTATATTGATGCGCCTTTCCCTTTGTGGCATCAGTTATAATTACTCTGTAAAGTAGTGTTTACGATAACGCTCCGACTATATACATTTATGTATATTACTGCATAGCTTCAGTCGAGATTTAAAATCATCATTTTACTAGATATTTTTTGACGAATTCCGACTTAAGTTACTAAAAATTACAATTTTAGAAATTGAACTAACGTTCAGAAATCAATATATAATATTATTTTTTTAAACTGTATGTTTCATATATCGTCTATGTTTATTCCAGAATAGCCATTGTATATTTCGTGATAAAGCAAAGTGTAGTGTATGCAGCTTCAGTTTTTTGACAGTTTATTTCCAATTTTTGTACTCACACACAAAGAAAGCTATACAGAAAAGAGTGACATGTTTTCAGGATTTGTTTATTTATTACAATAAAACTTTTCAATATGATACACAAAACAGAAAGTTTCCTCTTGTGAAACCAAAATATGTTTTCAGATTATATATTTTTATATCCATTTAATAAACTAATCAAAAATACGACTTAAATCAGTTTGACATAAAATCAATATTCACACATAAAACTGCAATTTTTTTAAAATTTTTACATGGTTTTTACTTCAACACTTACAGAAGATGTAACGTAAAGTTCAGTGAATAATTTTAGTACATTTCATAAACAAAATTAAAACTATTGAATTCACAAAATATGCATATAAAAATTGATTGATTTGAGGAATTTTATTATGATTTTTGTTATCTGTTTGTCATATTATACTTTTGTTTCCACCAATGTAGGTATCTCTATTGCGTTACGTGAAAATGGAAACATGTCGTCTGATATTGTCGGAATTGAATCGTGTTTTGTTCATTTTTTGTGCACGACGCGGCCGTTTTTTTTTTACATAATTGGTGTTTCAACTAACAAGATACGGGGATGTTAATATTGTGCGAATGTGTTTGTTTAGATTGAATATATTTTAGAAGCGAATTCGTTGATTGGTAATGTCTAGTTATATTAATCTACTTTTATATTTTATTGTGGTTTGTGTAAAATTGCACATCATTAAAGTACGAAAAAAATATAAAAATATAATTCTTACATTTTCAACAACCTGCCTACATTAATGATGCCTTTTTATGTATTTTAATAATCGTGCTTTCATGAATAAAAATCTGTTATTTAAAGCTAAACAGAGGATTTACTTTCCTTCAACGGCGCAAATCAAAAACATGGAAGTTAAGACTTTCGGTCCCCTTCATCTCATAAATTACTGATTCTGATTTTCCCCCTGCTAGTATTTCAACCAAAAACATACCGTAATACCTTGTATTTGCTGTGGCAACGGCTGCTGCAAATAGTACTGCGCTTGCCGTCAAATAACTTCCTTTGTTTAGTGCACCGACGTAACTCACTCGTATGTTTATTGTACAGATAACATATACTGACAAAAAATCAATATACTAACATTTATCAGTTTTATTGGTAGCATACCTAAATGGTATAAATTCAATCGAAAATATCTTTTTTTAAATCTATATTCAAAATTTGATTTTAATTAGTTGTCGCTCGATTCTATGATTCCATTTTTAACGGTTACAAAAAAACTACGTTCTCATTATTTATTTGTGTTTATATTACTACTAATATTATTCACAAAATATATTATAAACACATAACAAATATAAATAAAATAAAATCTCAGTTACATCCATTGTATTTTTTTGTGATTTAGTTATCGATTATATTGTTTATAAGTACCTATAGAATTATTTTAGTCCCCTAGAAACCAGAACCTTTTCAAAACATGAGTTCAAGAATAATTATCACTCGATGAACAATCTTGTAAATAAATTTTTAATTAAATTATAATATTTACTTAGTCCGAAATGAATGAAAATTTTACGAGATTTTTTTATACGAAAGGTAATTGATGACGAAGTTTTTAAAACGAGTGATTCTTAATTACTTGAGCTGATGTATAAGAAAAAAAAGCATCAATTTTCACCGGAAAAGTTCGCGACCTAAAGTCATCAATTGCAGTTCGCGAAAAATCAATTCGCCTGATTCGGCGTCTAACTTTACATATTAATTGAAACGGGCCAAATTGATTACGTCAATTCAAATTGCATACGGTTTCAAAGGAACCAATACCACCTTTGAAAAATTTATCGCATGGCATTTCCTTGTCTTGTTTTACTGTTCAATTACATTTGAAACGTATGTCTTTTTTTTAATGTTTTTGCATAACGTTTAAAAAGCTTTTGTTCTATGCTGAGTTTGATAATAATCTGGTATAGTTCCCGGTAAAGTTATCTATAAATTTAAAATATACTTTCAAAACTAGCTTCATTTGCAGTATTACTTTTTCATAGATATATATATATATACAAAAAACTAAATCCAATTTCTTACAAATACTTTTTTCTATTAATGTTATTTCAGAAAGTTTTTAATATTTAACACTAAAGCTATTATCCTTAAGAAACCTTACATTATATAACATATAAGAATAATTTTTCTTTGAGGACGAAATCGAAAAAGATAAGAAACCAAAGTAAACCCCAGTAAAGTAAAAAATGAGAAAATGTTATATAGTTAGAAAATACGAAGCGAGCATCTTTAGAATTATCCGATGATACAGAATAATAAATTTAAGCATTCGTTTTTATGTTATAACCTACATATAAGCACAGACGTTTTTAAAACCGTTGTAATTACGCTGTAAAAATTGTCACAATTTTACATTAAATGTAAAATAACTGTAAAAAGCATGTACACTGTAAAACGTTGGAGTTAGTTCATATCTTCTAACGTAAAATTACATGTCAAAATCATTACTTCAGTTAGGAAATTAACTTCAATAAAAAATAGTTTTATTATTAAAACAGAAAGATAAAGAAATTATTACTTCGAAATTTAAACATATATCTACTAAATTAAGTCTATTTGCTTCACTAAATCAAACAATACTCATTTATTTGCTTTATTTTACTCTACCGAATTGCATATAAATGTTATGTAGCAAGATATACGCAGGAATAATGAAAAGAGCTTTTTTTTTGTAATACATAAAACAGTACCCATAGTAGTGGAATGGTGACACAGGTTCTTCCTTTTTGCAAAGGAATATACACTTCATCCAATTCCCGAAACTCAATTTCAAATCACATTAGCCCACTTACAGTTTGCAACACATTTTGTTCACGAATCGTACTCGAAATGCTACTTTTTTCCAATACCTTTCAAACATACTCAAAAGAACACTCCACATCCCAAAACAAATAAATGGAATCATATTATTATCATACCATTTTATTTGCCAAAGCATGGAACTGTTTCTTTAATGATAAAGTAAAAATATTAATTTAATATCCATTGAATTGCATTTTCACAAGCAGTATCATGTTACAGACAAAAAATATATACTTTTTCAAAACATATATACGATATGTATTATTTATTATTGTACATATTAAAATAAATATTGTACTAGTAATAATACATTTCCTTCAGTGTAATTTATTATATATACGCCAACTAGGTTAACAAAATAAAAAATGTAAAGTATTACTGACAATTCTAACATGACATTTCATGTTTACAACAACGGCAAAAGGAAGAGGATTAAAGTTACTAACATAAAAAAACGACACAAAAAATGCAGCGAGAGCAAATTTTATTCTGCTCTTAGTGGAGGATTAGCACACCCAGCGCAGCAGGTGGCTAGTTGGGGTGAAAACAGTTGAAGGGTCGCGACGCAAATAAGAATAAGAAGAAGTAGCGGATGACACGTGCCTCCGCCCTCTCCTGTATGTTTTGGATGTTCTATCTTACAGGAGAACCAGCATGTCACACCAACACGAGATTTATATCGCAATAATGGTTTCTTAAAAGCATCACCATGGTTGTATGGCTGCCGCACACACAAGTACCAAATGCACTTAGGGTGAGCGTTGGTGCAATTTTAGTTGATGTAGTTTGGAAGTGATTATAAAAGAATTTGTTGTCGAATCGATGAAATCACTACAGATTTGCCATTTTTAATTAAACACACATCCGATAATCAACTACACAAAACATTTTAACCTTTTCTTATTAATTTCGACATGTTTCAACAATGCGACTAAACTTATAAAACGTTATATATTTAATACTTTAAAATCTTAATATTTCTTATTGTTTATTAGATATTTAGCACTTATTTCAGTTTCTATTAATTTTTATTCTTGTAATGAGTATATAATATTTTCTACTCGTACCGCTTAAGGTTTCTGTACCGAACACAACTGGTAAGCTATAATTTCTTTTAAATGTTAACTTTATTATTAACAGAGAAATACGATTATTTAAATTATTTATTGCTTTTATGGCACTCGTTTATCATTTCTGTTATGAAATTCTCATCGGATTAAAAAGTATATAAAAACAAAAAGAATAATTATAACAAGTTTCTAGTATTATAACAATAAATTTCCAACAGCAAGGTAATGAAGTGTAAAAATAAAATTCAAAAATGCACAACGAATAATAATTCATGAATAATATGAAAAATAAGGTTATAACTGTTATTTTGATTGATAGCCATGTAGAGAAGTTTGCGTGTTCGAAGAGAGACAACAATGGTGGTTATATCATTTAATTTATACGTACTTAAGAATGATGAATGAAGACGTATTATATTTAAATGAAAGTACGTCTTTTAATTTCAAGATACATACGTTGAGGAGCTAAAAATTAGGTTGCTGCATGGCAAACATATATTATATACTTAGTAGCAAATACAATTTTAGTGACCACTGCTCAAACAGAGTCGCAGATGTCAAAATAGGCGGCCATAAACTTTTTAACCATCACTAAAATTAGCAGTTAAGCTCTAAATCAAAACTATTTTAACTATGTCGTTAAAAACTTAACGATCACCTTTGATATCCGAGATACTAAAACAGCAACGAAAGCAGTTGCTCATTTTCTACATATTTGGGATTACCTTAACACTCGTCAGTAACAATAATTAAAGCTCAGATGTGTTGACTTTTAAGAGAAAATTTTGATCATATCAAAATTACTTCAACTTACAAACTCATTTGAAATTCTATGAATACAGCTATTCTACAAAAATAAAAACTCAAAATGCAATATCTAAATAAGAATAAATCATTCGAATCTTTTACAGACCTTTGCCAATATATTTTTTATCAAAATTTGACATGTTAACTGATCAAAATTGACATATTTTCTTTTCGTTTATATACTGCATCAAATATAAAAATATAGTTAAATCTTTAATTTGATTTTTATGCCATTCAAAGCCAATGTCGATCTAGATATTTCCCCCTGCCGTGAATCACATCATCGAAAAGTGGGAGCCGGCAGATTGTGCCATATTATATGATGATACCTACCCTAGCAAAATTTAATATTGAAGTTGACCTATTTCTAGTGGAAAATTTTTAGAAATTCACGATTGTCGATTTTAATAAAAAAAAATTGGTAAGACTACATAATCATATAAAAAAATATTATACAACTTGATATAATTCAATATCATTTTGCATTGTAGTTACAGGATCTTAAATTCGAGACCAGAATAAATTTTACTTCGGAACTGTACTCCAATTTACGAAACTAATCATGAAAAACTCCCCCTCAACATTCGATCGTACAGAATCTGAAGCAGACAGGTACCCACAACCCCTGCAGTAGAAACTAGGCAAGTTTGCCACGAATTAAAATGGTCTCGATGCTGGAAATGTCCTTCAATAGTATCAGCGAAAACCACACACGTCATCAGGTAATTTGTCCGTACGTGTCAAACAAAATTTGATGGGCCTTGTGCAATCGTTGTTTCAACAAATGAAGCCAGTTGGCTTAAATGACAGGGAAGGGTTGGTTTTATACGAGCATATCCCCTTTTTATACACCGTCAGAGTAGGTTGAAAATACGAGTTATTCAACGGAATAAGCGAATGGATCTTTTACGTTTTCTGACCCTTTCAATTGCCGAAATAGAAGCAACAATGATATATACGAAAGTGACAGATGATGAAATACAATTTGCCCTCCATCACGTTTCGGTTAGTGATACGTGTATCGAATATGATCTGTATTTGTTTTAGAAGTTATTCGTACAATATAAAACTGACATAAGTAAATAAAATCGACAGCTATTCAAACATGATATCTTACCTATAAAACGTTAAGTGTTATTTTTAACGGTAAAACATTCTCTTCATAACTCATTACTTTAGATAATTAATTGAGGATTACTATAGACAAGTTTATTATTATAAGGTCAAACAAAGTTTACAGAAGCCTCGAGTAGAAATGTGTAATAATATAATGCCTAAATATATTTAATAATTCTCTATTGACAACTTGCTAACGAGCACTATTTAACAATGATATTCTCAAGGAATCAAAACAAAACAAAAAACATACAAAAAGATAAAAATAAGACGTAACTATCAAAACACCGAAAATTTTAACGATTATAACAACGAGAAAAGGAGAAGGTACTTGTACCGAACAATGGTAAAGAAAACTTGAATTCATAATGTATTTTCCGCTGCAAATAAACCAGGCGCGGAAAATTATTCTTAAACACAAACGCAAACGCTCGTTTGCCTAATGAAAAACTGCGACTTTCTTCATACATGAAAAGTGCATTTCTGTATGATGCAACCAGAACAAAACAGTTGCTATAGTACGCCTGTTTCGCTATTATTCATATACTTTGCATATACATACAGCATTATATACATGAACGTACATATAGGGTTTTTAAAACAGATTTAAACCACCTTAAAGCTACTTAAAATTACATCATTTTGTTTGATATATTTCTAATGCAACCACAAATATCATCGAGAAGTTTATTAAAAGCTGTTATTGTTTGTTTGTTGATATACTGAAAGTAGGGCCACTTTAAGAGCATCGTAAACTCTAGTTTGTAAAAATCAAAAGCAGCGACGCTTATGTTTTCATAATAAAAGGCAAAAAAATATTTAGAGTGTTTTTGTTGCACGTAACAATGGCAGTATATACGAATTCGGATTCATGCTACACATACGACAAACAAGGTTTGTTCTAAACACCGGCGTACCAAACACGACAGATTACAATTCGTGGTTCCTTTGTGCGGATATTATAAGACAATATTTATATGATAAAAGCCTTTAAAAGCCCATAATAAAACCTTCGTGTCTGGTATACTTCACAATCGACCCTTTCTACCCCTACCGACAGCCAACTAACCGAACGGGAAGAGGAAGCAACACAGGGAATTCCCTTGTCGTAAAAGTTGTTAGCGAATGAGCGATTTGGTTCCTGAGACATGAATTCCATAATCTACACGTAATAACAAAGAGCAATAGTAGATGAAAACGCTATACTTTAAAGTATAACTATTTTAAATCAAGTTTGATTCAATTTGACTCATCTTGATTACAAGAATATTAATAAGTTGTACATTATTTTATTTTATTAACATATTATCAATTGTTAGTATTAAGCAAATATTCATTCAATTCTATCTTTACATATTCATGTATAATGTTAAATATGTATTTTATCAATAAAACGAAAATCATGTAGGATCCTTTTAAATTGGAAAACAAGAAAATTTATAGCATATTTTGTCTCTCCTATACGCTTTCAGTGTTACCACAAACAGTCCTGCTACTATCAGAGACCATATGGCATCGAGGCAACGAAGAGAAACAGAAACATTTTCTATTTTAAAATCGCGGTGAAGCGTGTCTGATTCGTGTGCGGTAGTACAGTACAGCGCCACAGGACGACGACGTTAAGGACACCGAACACACAGACAGACCAGAATAGAACAGGAAGAGAAAGTAGAGATCACATCGAACCAAGTGATGGGGAGGAACAAAGAGGGGTTGGTTCGACAAGGGCTAAGCACAACACAAGCCTCCAGGGATGGTAATGCAGCAACGTGGAGGAGCAGTGTTGTTTGCGAACGTTTTCGTTCCTATTGTGTGTAATACGGTAGATGTATAGTTGGCGTTGGATGTGATGTGGAAACCCCTTCTATCCGTCGACTTTGGTCCTCTTTTCATGCCTTACCCTCCAGTGGGTCCACCCTCGAGGCATTAAGGATTCAAAACGGTTCAGAACAGTTTTCATTTTAACGTGAACGTGATGTGATCTGATGGATCGCGTAACTGTTGCACTGTCCGTACATACATACATACATACGTGATACACGTCTATAGTACTGGAAGGAAGTACTTAAAGACAGCCACATTTGACTTTTTTTGTAAGACAAATCTATTTTATCTCTCGCACAATAGAACTAATAAAATGGGACCTATCCTCGTGATATAAACCGACTTTATTCGCTACAGTAATCAAACTATTCTCTAATAATGTATTTTCTTATTATCAGATACCTAGTGGCGCATAAACAAGAAATGCGAAAATTCAACTGAAATATGAAACAGTGAAAGTATAAAGCAATATTATCATTTAATTCCACGTTTGAATTATCAATAACATTCGTTTCTTAAAAAATATACTACAATGAAGCAAATGAAACAATGATGTATTTCATTAAATATCCCGTATTTATTTTCCATCAAAGAGGATTGTTTTCTCTTCCCTCTTGTCTTTTGTTTTTATACCCGATATATATATATATATATATATATATATATATATATATATATATATATATATATATATATATATATATATACGTAAATTTTCCAAAAATGCAGATATAAGTATTTATAGGTTTATTATATGTTCCTAGTAAGTTATTTCTTGTAAAATGTTTAAAGTTATTTCAAGGCATAGAACATCGATATTATATAAAAATTATTTCTTTGTGTATATCAAAATAAAACAGTACTATATCAATTGGATTGACCTCTCTATCTCTCTATCTTTTATTGTTGCTCTTGAACATCAAGAGATATGATTGCATATAACCTTTCGTTCTGATCAAATACAATATAAACACACACACACACACACACAAACACTGAAACATGTATGTATGTATGTATAGGAGGATTGGAATGTACACAATATCTCATATGACAACAAACTGGCCCCAGGGCCGCCACGTTTTCCGGATGGCTGCGTATCGGGGGCGGTTGTACTGTACGCAACTCCATATCGTGAGGGTAGATTTTCTCTCTATTTTTTTAAATGTGAAAGCAGTCCCCAAAATACTCTATGAGTACGCACCCTTCAACAGTAGTCATAAAATAATGACAGGGGATTGATTTGCAGTGAAAATGCAGATAAAAATTTTGATGCTGAAAATAAATGTTAAATTGTTTTCAGTTGCGTTCCGATACAGTAAAACACAACTGTTGAAATTTTACAGTATATATAATTTTATTTACATTTTTTTTAAAGGTAATATAAAAAATAAATGAATACTTGCGGAAAATAGAAAATGGTAAGTTCAGTACACAGTCAAAATTGTATAAAGGTAAATTAATATTTAAGAAATGCAAAGAATTATGCGTTTGCATATTTCTGTAAGTTTTTGCTGTACCTATATTCATTTAGAAAATGTAATCTTTTGATGTAGGCAGAAGATTTGAAATATTTCAGTAGATTTCGTTTCAGTAACGAACAGAAAGTTAATCTTGGTATACAAACACATAAAATGAAGATATTTTTAAGTATAAATTCAATATTCTTTGATTTCTCTCAGGTGTGTATATTCTTTTTAAATTTTAAAGCAAACAACCTTTATTGTCCTGCAACTAAATATTATTAATTATATATTCTATTGTTTACGAAACAATTTAAATGTTTACATGTATTTTTAAACGCGTGACCAAAATACATATATTTAAGACAATATAATATGTTTTCAACGAGCGCCAATTGTTTAGTACCAATGCACACTATACATATACGAGCGTATATGAACTATGCTAGTGTGATATGTGTGTATGTATGTATGTACCTTCCACCAAGGATATTGAACGCACATATTAAATATTGCATGATATTTGAATATTTTAACTGACCGGGAATTATAATGAATATAGCCAATAGTGATTGGGTTCCCTGTCAACGCTTTGACATTATTCTGATAAACCAAGAGGGTCTCTATATCCGGGTAGATATGCACCATACTTTATTGTAATAGGAATGAAAGGCATTGGGGCATTATTAATATCTAAATAGGACTAAATAAACCATTTGTATTGTATAAGTGAATTTACTCTCTCAAGAAACTATAAAATGCATCATGATATAATATGGGTTCCAAATCACAACGGATGCTTTTCAATAGTAGTAAAGTAATTTATTTAAAAAGTTTTTACAGAAAAGAGTGCCTATAGGCGAACATATTAAATTAATCCTAGTTTTTGCGACTGCAGCACACTTTTTTCAAATATATTTATGATTACGTTCACCCAGACTTCAAAGCTATCCTATAAATATGTAAATGAATAGTTATGAATATACACAGAGACAGAGTGGTTAAATTGTTATGGTTATTTAATCATGACATAGCACATCCAGAATTTCACCGTTCATTAGCAAAACACATGTGGTTATTTACTCGAACAATTCTCCTCTTCATATGCATTATCACAGTCGATCAACTATTCTAATAGTTACTACAGTATAATCAATAATACGATCATACAATATAAGGTTATATATTGTAATAGTTTAATTTGAAATTGATAAATACCTGATAGACCAATTAGCTGTTACTGAAAATAATATACATCACGATATTAAATTATTTACTTTAGATGTCAAGGATTGATAATTACACATTGTTCTCAGTAGCAAAATAAAATTAAGCATTGCTTCAAACTATATACGAAATTATTACCCAACATGGTTTTTAAAAAAATATTACAGAGGCGCTCCTAATTGATATTTACTTATCCAAATTGTTTGAATTGCAGTTGTCTACGACTAATCCATTAGAACAGCGATATACCAACTAATGCATATTAGGTATGTAGATATAGTAACTAGATGTATGTGTGCATATCTAAGCTTCGCTTGGTAGGTACACCATACACGTAATTTGACAGACAGGCCTACACGTACACAGTGATAGCGACAAAGGGCCTTGCTTGGTAATAGTATAGTAACATAGTTTCGCGTCCTCCGTTTCCATGACGACGGGTTAATTTTTATTCATGACAAGAGATCGAACTACGGATGGCTTTAGTGTGTTATGTAATCAGAACGTGTACCAGTATGCGTGTGCATGCCTAATGAGTGCGTGTATGCGTATGCGAGAGTGTGCACATGTGTGTTGACACATTTAATGTATGTACCTGTCGTTCAAATGATTTCAAATCGATTTTCACAGAGATATATTTATAGTTTCACGCAAGGTCTAAATTCAAAAGTTTTTTGCTATATTAATATCAGTTAAACACAGTAAAAATGATTATTTCTGTTTACTAATATTAGGCTTTTGGAATAACTAAAAATATAATTACTTTATATAGTATTAGAACGGAGAAGATTAAAGCAATAAACTATTTCGGGGATACATATTTTAGTTGTGGCATAGGGATGTTAATACGGTTGAGGGAATTGTAATTAAATTTTCACAAACAATCAAGACTGACTAAAATATATCCAAATGTTAAAATGAAATGCGTACGATCTCTGCTCTAGCAAGTTGGCGATCACGATGAATTAGTATTAATTAAAATGGGGGAAACCGTTTCGGTCCTACTGGCCGGGTGCATGTCGTCGAATATTTCTCTTGGGGATAAAAGTAAAAACGAGAAAAAATGAGATGAAGGGTCACTAGTATCGGGGTTTAAAGTTAATCGAGTGCTTCGCTGTTACGGCAAAACAATTAAAAAGAGATACATGGCAATTTGATATGTGCAAACGCGTCCGGTTTTTTTTACTTGAGACAAGCTTTTATTTTTCAGACGTAATTTAAGAGTTTTCAACGTTCAACCGTAAAGTTTTACCATGAAGCGGCTGCTATTTTTTAATTACGTACCATGTTTATTTCATTAATAATCAAATGAAAAATAAATAATTAAATTCTAATTTCCTAGAAAATACCTAATTGTAAACATGATGTTTAGCTGAAATAAATATCAAAATGGTGAATTTATTAAAAATATAATATCGACTCATTTTTTACTTTCTTATACAAATGTATATAAGGAACAGTAAGCCGTTTCCAGTCTGTCTATAGAGACGAAATGCAGTGTCGCACTAATGGGGCTATGCCGCCAGGAATGGATGAGTTCCGACGGTAAGTCCTCTTTAACTTTAGTAGGCATAACCGTTGTTGTAAAATAGTTAGGAATCTGGGTTATTATGCTATGGCGGCTACCCCATATTGTGCCATGTACAATGCATTCTAGATTAAAAGTAGCAAGAGAACGCCACTTTGATGTGCAAGGAAGACCAACTCATGAAGGAAGGAAGGATGTCTCAATGTTGGTGGGTGGGTCCGGGCCTCTGTTGATGTGGAGCCGACCTTGACGTGGTGACAGAGCTTACGCACTTAAGGATAATTTACAATAGCCATTTTACCAGCATCTCAAAACATGATAAAACGGGAATCGTAAATGATCCTTCAGTGTAAACTAACAGGCTCCACATGTTTTTGCTAAATATTTTAAATTCTCTTGCGAATAAAAGTCTAAACGATTTTTTAATATATACGTAATAAATAAAAATATTTTCTTAAAATGTATTTGCTATCTACACAAAATATAATATTTACGTACAAAAAAATTCAGTGCAATACACTGCAGATGTGTTTTTAAAACAAATACACTCATTTGTATTTTTCCTAGTATTCTATTATATAAAATTTATATTTTTATTTGTATTGCGATCTGAGACCAAATAAAATGTTGTCGAAATTATCAGAACTTGAAAAAAAACTTTAAAGTAATACTTTGAAACAAATATACTTACTTACAAAATTTAATGGCTGTTTGAGAATATTTATAAGATTGATGGACAGAAAGAGCAAAGACAAAATCCATCTGACGTTTGTCGATGCGATTACTCAAAATTGATAAAACAACTTGAAATTTCAAGATTTTTATAGAAAATATTTTAACTTGGAGATAACTTTGTCACAACAACAATTAATCACGAGAAAGTTTTCCATAACTTTTGTCTCAAAAGTTTTTTAAGAAAATAAACTCTTCACAGGAAAATTGTGAAGTTGCCAGGCCTTAATAATTTAAACAAATATTACATATTATAGTAACTTTGAACAACAACAAATAAGTTGAAATTCTTTACAAGTAAACGGAAACAAAATACTTCCTCTATTAGTTTTAGTTTTCATTATATTAATTCTAACATATTGATATCTTGAATAGCATCGATAGTTGGCGCAAAGTTTACTTATTCATATTTATGTCAAAAGTGAATAGAATATTTTACTGTGTTTATATTATTTACCGAGACTGATGAAGCATTTTATCAAATTCCCAAGCTGATAATCAATTTATAATACTTGCCTACGCCGTATGATGGCATATTAATTTCACAATAAAAAATGAAAAGTTTTACTTTTTAGAAGATATATAACATAAGTAATAGGTTATGTTCTTTATTTATAATAATGTTAAATATAAACCATTGGAGTTTTTAAGTTTAATAAATTCACAATGAAACATAATGTGAACGAAGACATTTAACAGAACAAAGTGACGTTTATATAAAGAAAATA
Organism: Nebria ingens riversi; assembly: GCA_018344505.1. Classification (NCBI taxonomy): domain Eukaryota; kingdom Metazoa; phylum Arthropoda; class Insecta; order Coleoptera; family Carabidae; genus Nebria; species Nebria ingens. The sequence continues at coordinate 731,236 of JADQWA010000457.1, forward strand.
ACATTAAAAAAGTTTTAAATAGGAGCTACAATGAACTTGGTAATACAAGGAACAAGAACGCAAGAAGTAATTATAAAATGGTAAGGTCACCGCCGCTACCACCGCCGTTACTGTTAAGTCTAATCTGAAATTCATCTGGCAATTTGTATCACACAAACTCACCAGGTCTACGCGAACACGCAGAAGAATTTCACTATTAAAGTCACGACGGCGAGTTAAAAATGCTTTTCAACGGATAGGATACGACGGAAAACTTTTCGCATTTCAAAAACTTTACTAACAGGCCCGTTTAAAGTTTTATACGTTTTACATAAATTCAGTTCGGTCGTCGCGCCGCGTCGGTAAGCGCGCTTGAATTGAAAAAGAAACGAGCATATAGAAAGACACTCGCATAGATAGATACATATAGAAAAACTAGTGATAAAAAAGAATAAAGAATTCAACAACAATGCAATTTTTCTTGCGGCACAGAACAGGGACAATACATCACCACTTGGGACCGTCGTATAGAAATTGTTTATTTTGCATGTTACATAAATTTCGCAACGCTCTGCTTTTTAAATATATACGCGCTTGCGTGAGCGAATACGGGATTCGCATCACCGTATTGTGGACACTAGAAATTCTCTAAGGGCAAACTGGAAAGTGGCTTAAAATGGAATACTACATTGTTTTTCTTTTTTTAACTATTCTCTTAAAAACACATTTATATTACTATTACAATATAACTACTATTACCAGTAGTGACAGCACAATCGCAGCAGATTGTAACTTCACATATTTATAGCTACACTATTAGAAAAATTGTAGTTAAAAAAATATTGTTCTAGTTAGTAAAAAATTAGAGACAAACAATTTTTTTCTAAGTGATTAATGATATCAATAACAGTTTAGGATATTGTTTTATAATAAAACAGATTTATTAAAAAAGAAAAACGTTTCTATTATAATTATACCTTGTAAAAAATATTCTGTCTATGTATCATTTTAGGCCATGCATTCTCTGAATTTGCCTCAAATTGCAGCCTATTTCACGCGCGCGCTCCCTTCTTTAAACAGAAGGGGAGACCCCACAAGCTTTTCCAGTGACGTATGTCATGGAAAAAGGGGATCTAGTTAACGACGCATTTTGATTAAAACTAGATGCATAGAGCAACCGAATAAACCCCGCGATACCTATAGAGAGGCAATGCTGATTTTACACTCCACACTCCGTGAGTAGGAGGGTGCTAGAATCATTTTTCATCCTTGATGCATTTTTTTATTTTCTCGTCCGCAGCTCAATGTGTCTTGTTTTAATATCGCAACATGAAGTTTAGCGAAAATTTAGGTGTGTATATTTTTATAGTGAGCTGCAATTTATATGCACGCGAAGACGTCGAGAACATGAGAAATTGAAAGGATAGTTTTTTATTCTATCGAACAGAAATTCAATCATTCTATCACACTATAACTTGAATGTTCATATTTACATAACTTGTACATACATGATATATCTACATTTTCCGTTATTTTTATTCGAAAATAGATAGCAAATACCTAGCACGACTAAAGTCTTAACTTGCCCTTGTTAAAGTAGCATATAGCGTTGCTATATGGTAATGCATACATGTTGACAGTTTGTTTTGGAAATTTATACAATTTGACAGTATTGTTATGCAAATCCAGAGCAACAATATCACTTTTGTAGTTTGTAGAGGCCAACTAAACTTTAGTCGTTTGTCCTGGGAGTCATTTATTATTAATGGATCCAGGTTTTTAAAGTGATAAAACGGTTGACATTTATTGGATAGATAGAAATGGTACTCCAGTGATTTATTTTCGGCACTGATTTTTTGTACATAATAATACAAATTATTACGATTTCAATATGGAAGAAACCTATGCTCCTTTGAATTAGTTTTTTTTTTGTGAGTCTTCCAATTAGTGAAATATTTAAAAAGAAATTCTGATATATTTTTCTGACAAAACACTTCTTTCTTTGTTGGAAGATCGAAAATAAAAATAGTATTTTACAGAACATTAAACCCAGTGAGCAAGTGATTTATTTCTTGATTTTGAATATATATTTCTTTTGTATGAAAAATGTAATATTTTGAAGGTTTTTCTTTGTAAAATTACTAATGATAATATGTTTAGGCGCTATTTATTATTTTGGAAGATATATAATTATAAATTTGTAATCAAATTCTATTTCTATACCCAAATGCTAAAAATAGTTCATAGAAAATCTTATAAAAACCACCCCTAAATAATTGTTAAAAATATTTTTAAATTCATTTTTCAAACGTGTTAATAATTTTAAAGCTTCCCCAAACCGTAGATGCAAATATGTTCCGTTTAAATAGCACTGAAAAGGCACTCAAACTAGTCAAATAGTTGTAGTTAGTTTGTGTAGCAAACTGCACTAGAGACTAGAGACAGATTGTAATGAAATGTAACGAGTGGGCCAAGGGGCATCAAAGACTAGTGCGCGTTTCCGCACTATCTTAATCAAAAACCAACAAAACGCGCACAGTGCAGAGGACACGCTGTACTCTGCTAGTGCTAACAGTCGTATAGGGGTTCTTACAACAGCAAGCTTAATAATCTTGATTGCGTTGGGCAATACTGCACAAGAGCAATATACGAATTTTGATGGCATCGTAAATACACATTAGCGAGTAGGCCACGGGTACCATTACCATAGAAAGCCCTGCAGAGTTGAGATAATATTTGGCAATGATACCGCGTCGGCCAGTCGAGCCGTGACATGAGGAAACCAGAGGAACATAGGGCTATGTTATACCTCCACTGTCGTTACTCCCCTTGTGTGACATTTACACGATATATCGAATGGGGTTGTGAGGAAATGGGACCTGTTTGAAGGGTTGAACAAATAGTCTGAGCCTAACAAGAGCAATTATATTGCTTTTTTGAATGGGATGTGTCGTAGTGCGGCATAGGTCAGCTATACGCTAATGGTCATGCATTTCAATTAAGATGGTAAAAATTCGTAATTATGAATAACATTATTGTCAGCGTGATAATGGAATAATTTATATTCCAAGTTAGGACACTGAATTTTATGATGAATGTAAACCATCCCGCAGATAAATTATTATTTATGACACCACTCTGAGCAAGACTGTAATTACGGAACATTTTGAATTGCCTACAATTCGTCAATAAGTATTTAATTTTTAATTACAATTAACTTGCTTCATAAATAATTATATTTGTAAAAAAATCCTATTTGGTAACTATTTATTTATGTTTAACTTAAAGCAAAATCGATTCTTAAAATCTATAAAGCTCAACTCTGGTTTAAAGTAAGTGTTGAATATAAATACACATACCCTTTTCAGCATTACTGATGGCAAATGGTATCTTCATAGAACATTCACAAATCACAGCTATTTCGCACTTAACACAACAATTTGCTAGTCTAGCCAAAACAAAATCATTGTTCAAATGTTCACACTATATATACATTCAATTGAAATAAATAGCACTTGGTTTTGTTCACAGATATGTGAATATCTGTGAACAAAACCAAGTGCTATTTATTTCATTTGAATTAAAAATGTTTCATCAAGTGCCTACCAGACAAACCTTTAATATGACTATATATACATATTTTTAAACTCACAAATAATATAAGTGTATACATACAACATCGTCCATCACTGCACTACTACTACTAAGTATTGGGTATATTCTGTAAAATATCAATACACCGGTTTTATAACGAAAAACGTGATTAGACAAGAAAATATCTAATTATTGAACACAGTGAAACGAATGGGTACAAGTTGCGCAACTAGTTTTTAATAAAATGTGTATTTTTATGATTATTTTTGTCCATTTACTATAAATAAATAATTATATTTATTCAAAGTAGGTGTAAAAAAAACCAGTATTTTTTCTGAACAGGAAAACGTATAAAAACTATGTATGTAAATAATATGAGAAACATTAAATTGTTTATTGTATTTATTATGTTGTATCTAGTTATCATAATTGCCAAGATGATGTGTAGCTACATAAATAATCTAAATAAGATTGTACAGTATGATGATAAAAATGGTGTTTTAATAAAATACCTGAATTTTCTTACAATTGATCACTCGTAACTGCGGTTTAAAGTACATATACATTATTAAAATATAAAACAAAAACGCAAAACCGCTCATGTATTCACACATAAACTGTTCAGTCAACTGCCGTCGCCGTCTACACTAAAGCGGAAGAAATAATTTCAATCAAAATTATCATTTCCATTAAACATTTTATCGTACTATAAAACTCATCATTTTCACTGTATTAAAAGTTCCATCGAAATGTATTACTTATGTTCTGATAATTCTAGAAAGAGAAAAACCTGGAAACGAATGTAACTGTCCAGTGGCGGCGTCAGACAAAGAAATACTGAAGCGGTCAAGTAAATTTGTTTTCTAATATATTAATATTTGACTTTATTAACGTAGTTTTCGCATGTAGACAAGTTTTGTTTAAATTGTGTTAGAATGATTGAATTTGAGTCTGAAATATCGATACTCCTTTGAAATAGTCTCAGAATACTATTTAGGCCGACTAAATCGATTTTGAGGGAATGTAATTTAGAAAGAATATAGGGCAATACATTGTGAGTGGAATCTATTAATTTCTATAGGTATACAATTTTCTTGGGATCCTTTCTTTTGTGCAAATATTATATAAGGGACAGAGATCTTATGGAAGACTGCAATTTTACGGTCAGCAAATTGTATATTAAGAGCGTTTGCTTCCTATTAGATTCTTTTCCTAACGCTACCACTGTGACCATCCAGGAACAATCCGCAATCATTTCAGTTTGCTATTCATAGAAAAAAGTCCGTTTTTACACAATTCAAATACAGTAATGAATAACCTATAAACAACATTGAACGAAATTACAAATACAGTTTATATGCGCATCACTGACACATGAAGTCACTATATCCTAAATTAAAAAAATAATAAGAAAAGAATAGCGAGGAAGGAAAATTTACGCAGGATGTTCCAGCTAAATGTGTTTTGTTGCTGGGATTGTTAATAAATTTAATTTCTGTTGTTCAGTAACGACCCGAGCGTCCTTCTCGACTGCGACTATTATCTAGCCCACCGCCGCCGCCACCACCACCTCCACCACCACCTTGTCCACCTCCTCCGCCTTGGCCACCACCTCCACCGCCGCCGCCACCGCTGCCACGGTAGTTGCCCCTAGAACGTGATCGTCGTTCTCTGGACCTGGAACGTCGGCCTCGTGGGCCCCTAGAACGTGATCGAGATCTGGTTCGGCGAACACCAGCCGCGCTGCCACCACCGCCAGGCCCGCCGCCACTTCCACCGCCGCGACCACCTTTGCGACGTGAGTAAAGGTACCTATAACAGATAATCAGTTGCAGCGTACCTGACCGCTTAAACAACCATTCAAACCGTCCAGCACTAAATTCATTCATACGTTTCTATTTAAGATTACGTTTTTTTTTTTTTGCTTTTATAACCTAAAAAAGTAAAAACCTAGAAAAGAAAACAGACTGGAAGAGTTCAGTTTTTGATTGTTTTTTTTTTTGTGATAAAATCAGCGTTCTTCATGCGAACGATTTAGGTATTATTTAACGGACGTTTCTACCTACAACCATAAAAAATCTGTCACATTAATAGCAATTGTTCGATATTTTACAATCTATAGCATAGAATAGACCGGTTTATGAATTTTAAGTAAAAGAAGTGAAAGCGAATTCAAAACAAATGAAAAAATTAAACCGGTCTTTTTATTTGAATTCATTGTCCGGCATTGGTGTGTATCTATATACCTGCGAAGTTCTCTTGAAATTGGTTTCAAATGCATAAAGTTACAAAATCCTGAGCGAGTACATTCACCCATTTCATATTGGCGGCAACAGGCTTCACGGAAATCAGTCACCGGTGACAATTCTGCGTACACCGGTCGACCACCAAACCACCGGTTATTCAAATCATTTACAGCACGCTCAGCATCTTCTTCTCTTCGAAACTATAAAAATTAAAATTATCTTAGTAATAACACAAAAACATCAGTTCACCGGAAACATAAAAGCACGAAAATCACATACCTTTATATAAACATTTCCAACTAGATGATCGCCCAAGTTATCACAAACATTCATCTCTTCAATCTCGCCATATTTATCTTCACACTCTACAAATACATCCTCGAAAAAGTTATCATAATGCTCTTGCATTTCCTCATCGGATACATTGGCCACCACTATACACAAATAAATAAAAATTACAAATGCGGGGGAAAAATATAGAATCAAAAAATATTTTTCACATTTTTTAAAAACGTAGTTTGCAAATAATGGATTACTAAAAAATGCTACACATTTAAAAATCCCGGATTACGATTCTCAAAAAATTAGTCAAAATATTCAATAAACAAAATCGAATCAATGAATATAAAATTTCGATTAGATATTGTTTCATTTACACGCATTATTCTATCGCAAGTTCAATAGCTGACCAAAGAAAATTCATAGCCAAGCATAAACTTACAATGGCTTCCATCCGCGCTCTTTGCAGAGTTCTGTGGGTTCACGTACAAATTTTGTAGCAAGCATGTCTGTGAAAATGTTGGCTTATTGTGAATCCTTGAGCATCGATCTCCATGTCGACAGGCTCCAATTTTAAAATAAAACGAACAGTTAACTCTGAAACATAACCATTTTGTAAGACCGGCATACATAAACAACGTACTATGCAATCAACTTACTTGTCCTTCTCAGTTCCGAAAATTGAAGCTAAATATTCAGCCATACTGTCTGATGTATAAGTTTACAATATTTTTACATCTATACACATTACTAAAAGGAAAGAAATAAACACGACACAAGACGGTTGCTCAACATTCTGAAATGGCGGAAAGCGTTTAGTTCACACCAACCTGAAAAATAACCCTAGTTTACAATATATTTTTAAATCATACACGAGTTATTTTACGCTATATAAATGTAGTAATCTATAAAAAATATATATACATTAATATTCTTGGTATATAAATCATATTTAATTAAATAAAGCAATTTCGATATATATTCCAACTACCAACATATGGAAAGTAACACTGAGTAGTGTAAGAAAAAATTACAATGGCTGGTATTGGAATATCGCTTCTTCTAGGCATTCCTACTACAGAGCAATTAAGTCATGTAATTACAATGTTAATGTAGATGTATACAATCTATTAAAAAATAATTCTGTTCTAGTTTTTGCATAGTTGCATCGATAATCTAGTGGGTAAAACTGGTTCCTCCTTCAACAACATAAACAGCGATATTGATTGGTCACCAGAAGACTGTAAAGAAGCGCGAAAATTCATTCAAAATGTTTACAAAATGGTGGTTTCAAATGTAGATTATAAAGTAGAAAATGAGTTATATGAACTTGGCACGGAGAAAATTGAAAGCATTAAAGAATGTTATGAAATAAGAAAGCCGGAAATTCAGCATGCAGTAACGAATGAGTGTTTAGCGAAATTGGATCGTCCAGTAGTAACTGATTATGACTGGAAACTGAAATGGGTTATCGGGAGTTCAACTCTGTCGTCAGTTCGAGAGCCACTTTTACAAATAGATCTTCGTACATCTAAAATTGATTCGGATGAAAATTTATCAAAAAATGCTATCAAATTTGAAATGAATGTACTTGAAATGAATACTTTTATAGATCAGTTAGAAACATGTTTAGCTGGTTTTTGATTTTATGTAACATTTCCAATTTTAATATATTCTAATAAAAATTAAAATAAATTTGGAGTTTAATTTATTTGAAATATAATTTCCAAACAGAACAATTATAACCATGATAAAGATGGATTAAAAGAAATTGACAACACAGTTTATAGGAAACATCCTAAGTATATTTATAAACACATTCACACGTATACATAGTAATATAGATAATAAACTAATATTCATCCACGCAAAACCTTAGTAGATGTCTTGTGATCATGTACAATAGCTGATCATAAAATACCCCTAGGTTCTAAGAATGTAAAAAGCGCAATGGCTGGATATAGTTCATATCACTTTTAAAATTAGAATTCTCACACATCGAAACCAGTTCATTTCTTCTACAATTTTTATATCTTTTTTTTTTTTGTTTATACTTATATCTATTCATATCGCTATAACATTGTTTAAATTTTGATACACCAAATACAATTAAAATTAAATTTCGTTGTTAATAATGTACAAATTTTCATGATGCTTATCGACTATATGTATTTTTTTTTCTAATCTTTTCTCCATTTATACACTCATATATTATAATAACCTTTTTGAATCAATCAACCATTTCATATACTGTCTCCTCTATGCTGCTTAGGATGCAGCATGAAGTGAATTCTATTTTATTATTACTAACAAATTTCGAGCTGCCTAATGCAGTTAATGATAATACAGTATAGTGTAATTGTACATCAAGCACACCATTCTAAACAGTATTTTATTTATTAATATATCTTTTTTTAATAATTATTACATTTCATTATGATGAATGATAAACGGATAAATATTATAGCAATAGTAATATGACATCATTCCATGACACACTGTTTATTAAAAATTCGCGAAATATTATTTAAAAATTCCAATTAAAATTCTCTGGACTGTGATTCTATAAGTTCGTATGTGTGTTTGTGTGTGAAAGAGTGAGAGAGAGTGTTTGTATATGTATATGTATTTGATTCGGACAAAAATATCCTAATATTGACATTAGTTAAGTGTGGATATGTGTGATCTAACACTAGGGAAGCTGACTAAACAATACTAATGTAGTATTTATTTATATTAGTTTTGTTTTTATCTTAATTTGACTTTTTACTTATTTTTAGTATAATCAAATCCCCAAAACAACATTATCTAGCATTGAAAAGAACGCAACAAATGGCGTTATTTTGAATGTATTCCTTTATGAGAAATATTAGATAAAATTGGCATGTGAACTCAATTATATTCATTACAAAAATGGTACAAAAACATTTGTCAAAAAATATTTTCGTTGTTTTAAAATTTACGGTTTAAAAATTGTTTCATATTAAAAATTTTGCAATGGTGGTAAATTGGTAGAAAACTGTTTCTTTTCTTTATAAAAGCTCCCTCTAACTACTACTCTTACACACTAGACTATATTACAATTGATTAAAAAAATCGCCATAAGACGACACTTATAAAAAAATCGTCCATTTTGTCATTGAGATATGACAAATTTAAAACATCATGAGTATTAATAACTAATAATCCTAATTTATTTAAAGATAAATACACAACGGACTTTTGAAAAAGATCAGTTTTCGAAATATAATATTTCTAATTTAAACTTGGCAGTTTCACTTTTGATTTTCTTGGTCAAATATACGTCGCCAGGAATGATTTACATGAAAGTGTCCTTTTTTTTATTAATTTGAATTTGAAAACTTCCAAAATTTAATGGGGTGTTATGCTTACTCCTCGACTTTTGTAGCAGCTACAGCAGCAGGCGTCGCCTCCTAGATTAACAAAGGAAATAACAAAAAATATTATAATGTATTCAGCAAATATAATTCTGACACATGTTATAGCTGCAAAAATTGATCATGTATATTAATATATTGCGCTTGAAATAAAATACGAAATAACACAAATAAAGCAAGCGTATTTCTTTTTATAGAAATATTCGTAAGTCATTTCAGCACAGAACATATATACAATTTAATTTTTTTGCTATGGAGAAAACTTTTTTTTTTTAAATACAAAACACAAACAAAAATGTTAAAAAATAAACGATTCCAATAAAACTGTTTCTGAAATGTGGATTTAGGAATTTACTTTTAATACTGGTCTTGTAAAAGATAGAATATGAGATTATGTTAATGTATGTATAATTTTCAGTTAGATTAGAATCGTTTTATCAAAAATATCAGCATGTTGCATTCAATGGCATATAAGTTACACGTTGTCTATTTTCTATAAAGTACATAAAAAATTCAAAAAATAAATCCTGTATGTACTATGTAAGCAAAAAACATAAAGCCAAGGCATATTGAACATATTACAAATATAAGGTCGACATGAAATACAAACAAGCGTCATATTCCAAGTTGCATTGGGACATATCGGTATCAATATCATTCGTACGTAACGTATTGGAGAAAACACGCTCGAAACAAACAAAACAGAAAAAAGAAGACGCGAGAAAGAAAGACAGATAGAGAGAATTATGTGACATGACAGAACGTGTATCGTATTGTATCGTATCATATGTTGGTGGTTATTGAATTCGATACACATTAGTAACAGGCCGAGGAACAATCGTTATTCACGTTATATAAATGTATATATTAGTAATGGAAAAACATGTTAAGTGTAAGTGAGACGGACATATATTATTAATAACAATAAGCATTAGCAAGAATAACGGGGTATAACATGGCTTTCCTGCAAACATCCAAATCACCTGAATAAACATAAAGATAGTGCATATCACTTCTATCTCTATTTACTGTATACGCAGTTTTGGTTGCGGTAGTAAACAGTACTATTAAAATTGTTATTTAAGAAAAATTAAATATATCAAAATATGCATTCTTGTTCCACTATTTGGATGGTTTGTTTGGTATTCACCTGTTTGAGTGCCGTCGGACTGGGCGCGGTAAGCTGTTCCTGTGTCGGTGCATCGTCAGGAGACGGCAATCCGTTGCCGTTCACCAATGCTACATCTGCTGCCGGTACGGCGGGGGCGGAAAGCTCGCAAGGCAGGGAAACTGGTGAGGATGGAATATCAGCAGGGCATGGTGACTCAGCCGCCAGTGGCGATAAGGATGGGGGTTCAGGCAACGATTCAGAAACAGTCAAATCTTCCGAAATGGAATCGCTAGGCAATGGAGCAGGTGGTAACGAGTCCAACTGTGTCTGATAAGAATCAAGCGAAACGGGTTCGGGTAAACTTTCAGGCGGTGCTGGCAATGACTCAGACACAGGATCAGGCAAAGATTCAGTCGAGAGGTCGGGCACAGAATCAGCATTAGCGATTGGGTCAGTTGCTGCAGCTAGCGATAGCGGTTCCGATACAGGAGGCAAAGAATCAGGTGGTGTGGGTAACGATTGTTCTGCGGGTTCGCTTTTTAGTTCAACACATTCAACAGCGGGTGCACTTACAGGCTTGGGCACGGTTTCTACTACAAGTGCGGCGACCGGTTCTACTACTGGTGCAGGTGTCTCAGGGTGCCGGAGTCGATTCTGGGATTGGTGCTTCCTTAACAGGTAATTCCGGTACTGCGACTGGATCAACAGTTTTCTCCTGAATTGGTTCAGGGGCCGCGGATAACTGTGATTCGACTACTGAAGGTTCTACTACGGGAGGCTGTGACTCTACAACGGGTGATTTTGTTTCTACTGCGATGGGTTCTGATTCTACTGCGGGTGTTTCTGATACTACTGCAGGTGTTGGTGGTTGTGATTCTACTACTGGGGCAATGACCGGTTCCGGTACAGACTCCACTATGGGAGCAGCGACAGTCGGTTCTAGTACAGATTCAACTACAGGGGAGTGACTAACAGGCTCCGATACTTTTTCTACCGCGGGCTCAGAAACAGGTGATGACGATTCGACCGGCGTCGATACACTTTCAGCGACGACAGGGGTTTCAGTTGTAATAGGGGCAGCGATCGGTTCTGATGTTTTTATTTGTGCATCGAGTAAGGGAAGTTGATCAGAGGGTAAAGAGTCAGCCATTGTGGATTCAGCAAAGACCGTCACCGGGTTTGGGGGATTTGTGGATGGCAAGGGTGGGGGGACTTCTTCATTACGCACCTCTTTCGTTTCGGCGACCGGTGCCGATTCAACTGGTGTCTCCTCAACTTTTACCGTTTCTTCAGTTTTTGCTGGTTCTTCTACCACAGCGGCAGGTTGTTCTACCTTGGTTTCATTTTCTGCGGGTTTGCTTTCAACTTCTACAGCTTTGTCTTCGGTTTTAGCAGCCGCCGCCGCTGGTTGGTCAGCGGCTGGTGTCTCAACTTTGATTGGTTGTTCGGGCTCCTTTGGTGCTGCCGTTTCTGGTATTTCCGCAACCTTGGGTTCCAATGCTGCTGGTTCGGCGGCAGGGGCTGGAGCAGCCGCTGCTTCAGGAGTTGCTTCTACGACTACCTCTTTAACTGCTTCCACTGGTGTTTCTTCCACAGATTTTGGTTCTTCTGAGGGTTTTGGATTTTCCACAGGTTTCGCTTCTTCAACTGGTTTTGGTTCTGCTACTGCTTTTTCTCCTTCAGCATTGGGTGCTTCCTCTACTTTTGGAGTTACCTCCTCAGCTGGAGTTGTATCACCATTTGTTACTGGTGCAGTTTCAGGTGTTTTTGGTGTTGCTTCTACCGCTGATTCAGACGGAGTTTTAATTTCTTCGACTGTGGGAGAGGCTACAGTTTCTTCAGTACCCTGAAATAACATATCCAGTAAGTAACACGTCACATTTTTATATTACTAATAAAAATATTCAATTATATTCGAACAACTAAGACACTTTTCATAACCATAATCATAACCTGATCTCTACAATTTTATCTTTTCTATATCTGAATGATACTAAATTTTATTGTTAATGTAGTGCGAACTAACAGGATGCTGGCGTGTTTAAACCTCAAATACAAAAGCGAAATGTTTAATAGCTTAATTGAACAGGATCTATGCACTTGAAACAGATGCTCTGGCCCGTATAGTACATACATAAATGTAGAAATACTCGGACGACAACGAACTAACAATAATTTAATTGACGCGGCAGACAAGCAAGCTAGACAGTGCATTGTACACTCAATAAACATAATACAATGGACTTTTATTTGCTCGGTTATATATAAAATATATATATTTAATTTATAGCAGATATCTAGAAGATAGAAGATGATTTTCTTTTTCTGAAAATGTGCTAAACAAAATACATTGCCAACAGTTTATAAATGACGCGTACATTAAACTTGGCTCGGAAATCTGTTTACATTTTTTTCATTCCTGATTATATTTGCTTGCACATGTAAACCGCTTGGCTATTTGTAATGTAAACACGGATTATTTTGGCATTCATTCAATCATAATTGCGATTTACGCATATCGAAAACGAAAATAAATTTTATTTTTCAATATTATTAATTCAATATTCGAAGTGTGACAAAAATATTTTAAAGATACGTTTTGAAGCACTATTTTATAAATAGCCCCTTTTAACTATGTCAATATATTAAAGAACAAGAATTTGTGTCAACATATTTACCTCACTGAAGCAAACAAAAATTCTAAATTTAAAAATCTAATCACACTTGAGAAATATTTTACATGAAATATTTCTAGTTTAAAGACAGTATACGGTAACGAAAATTAGGATGTGGATCATTGATTTAAAATTGTTGATTTTTAAAAAAAATATATTACAATTGATTAACCTTCAACTCTATTTATTGAATGATAGATCAAACAAATTATAGTAAATCAACTACCACGCAATTACAGTTTTATTAATTATTAAATGAACAATTAAGCTGAATACTTTGTGAATATATTTTATTTAAAAAATGCGTTAGTTCAATATTTTTTCATAAATCTGAGATAAGTATATAAAACTCAAGGTAAAGATTCCGCGCATCTAGAAATTGCTGCAGGGGACTACATATATAAACGTTCAGTGTACGTAATGTGGTTTCAGTACAAAACCGCTAGGAAACTTATAAATAAATTTATAAAGTTATGGTTTCACCGTGAAACCACTAGGAAACAAAGGATTAAATTATGTTTCCGAATGATGCATGTTAAAATGTAAACATATCGTGGGATGGTCCTTAAGAAAAAAATTATTGAAAACACTACTTAGTGTGTATTGAAGTGTTGCGAAAGCGATCCCAGTTAATAATTGGCAAAAGATTTTAAAGATACAGCTGTTTTTGAGTTACATATTTTTTATAACTCTATTTCAGAAAGATAAATTGTACCTATACAAATGAATTATGAATTTATGTCAGTGTTTTCATTGTATCTACTGGTTGTTGACCTTATTACATATTTATTCATTTGGGAATTTATCGGATAGGAAGTTGATTAAATTAGCGATGCCACCAAAAACGCACTTTTTTTTTTTTACAAATTACAAAACTTAAATTTCTTTTTATATATTCCATTATTTATTAGAGCAGTATGATCATTTATTTAATGAACGCGATCAAAAATGATTTTATGTAAATGTATAAGTAATAAATAAGTAAAAGTATAAGTAATAATAATAAAAACATAATCTAATTATGTTATTACAAACGTAATTCTTGAGGAGTATAAATGTAAATAGATAAACAAATACACAGTAAAAATAAAGTGTAAGTTAAATCATATTTTGATTAAATAAAAAAAGGCAAAACACAATTAAGATCTAAAATCGTCACTGTTGTGACTTTAAGTACGGCAAGAGAGGTTAAGAAATGTGAACTTGAACGCATAACTAGAAAAGCTATAAATAAACGTTTCACACTGTGTGGACTGCAACACAAATCAACGAATAAAGAAATAAAAAAAAGGTAAAAATGCGGCGACTAGTTCTATCTTTACACACAACACGTTATGGGACACACCCAAGGCAAGTGTACCAAGTGCGACTCTCAATCTAAATATAAACCATACCGTATGGGTTGTCTGGCGTTCTTTATACACGATATAATGCGTAACATTTTATTAAGGGGAAATAAATAAATTACTGTCAACTATAGCGGATCGGGTCGTTCAACCCTGATTGGCGCACCTAAAATTGATTTAAATTTATAATGATTATAAACACCATAGTTTATGTAATATTATGATTTGCCGTTTTAAACATATCAAAGTGTTTATTATAGCGTTATGAAAATAAATGGAAGCGTTGAAATATATACGTGTCTGTTTATAGTTTTAGAATCAAATTATTTTATAATGATAGTTAATAAGGCATTTAAGTAATTACTCAATATTTTCAATTTAGCTAAAGTTCAGTATATTAAATGGGCCTTTGTAACGATATCTTATATTAGATTATAATTTCTTAAACCAATTTTTAACATATATTTGATTTTAAGTGTGAAACGTATAGTACAATCGTTAGTAATATTTCACTATTTAAATCATTAACACATAAAATTATAGCAAAATAAATAAAATATTAACGATGAAGTTCGGACCTAATATGTTTAGACTAAAATTTCTATTTTAGCTCTCGCTCTTACATCTTTGATATAGCAAATATAGAGGATCAAAGCACTGTTCTATAAATATGTAAATGGGAGAATTAAATTACATTTGCTTTTATTAGGTACTAACCAATATTACGAACTAATTAATATTTAATGTGTGAGGTTTTAGTAGTTTGAGTCAGCATTAGTATATTTGTGTCAGATTTCAGGTAGCAGTTAGTTTTTCAGCACACGCCCAGTTCCAGTACACAAAATTTCCACAAGCAGAATCAAAAAGCAAAAAAGCATAATTATTCAAACACGATACGCGCAAATAATATTTAGTTTCAAATAAACGAATAATTTCATCAAATAATTTAGTCTGCGCCACAGTCATACGGGTACCATCTGTGGCAGTGTAACTATCAACACACGTCTTTTTTATTACAAAGAAAACTAACGCCAATCGACAAAAACCGATTATTAATCATTATAAAATCAACAAGAACATCACGTTCACGAGCTCTAACAAGTATCAGTTTGAATGACACCAAAAGACAGATAAATTCTATTTAAAATATATAGTAATTTGAAATGGAACTACCCTTGAGCCGGTACCAAAGCTCGGCAATATTTGCCCCATGTACAGGGTAATGTGTCTGGTCGTCGAGGTCAGGATATCAAGCAGCCAGGTCCAAAGTGCCAGCACCCCGAACCAACCGCCCGGCGATCTAGGATTCGTTACCTGTTGTTCCATGGCACGATATGTGATGTGAACGTATCAATCAATCAATCAAAAACGAGCTATTTTATTGCCCCGCACACGATTTGTTTCAAACGCGTTTGATCACGATTGCTGCTGCTGCTGATGCTGGATGAGCTGAGCTGAGCTGAGTGATATGATGTCGTCCGCTTGGGTGATATGAGATTAAGAAGTACACTGAAGTGCTACACGGGCTGCACTGGTAACCGCGCCGCGTCACGTATGTGTATTTATATGCCAGGGTAACACCCTTGGAGTGTGTGTGCATACCAAGGAATGTGTACACTGCCGGTTAAAAGCGTCGCCGAGGATGTACCAGGAGACCGGTCTGTACACTTATAATTGGTACGAGTGTTGTATGTGTACGTATGTATGTATGTATGTATGTATGCGATGGGTGTACAGTCTCAAGCAACATCATAAGCAGCCCACCACCACCACCTAGGCCGTTCCGTGCCGTTCCGTTCAAAATTACCAGAGCCGTCTCAATAGCTTTCGCAGCTTCATCTTCTCTGAGATTTAATACACACTCAACATACTAAGTGCTACCTTTTAGTGAAAAAAATTATATATTCTAACAAATTTGCAGATTCTATATAGGTATACTGCGAAAGGTGATAATTTTCAGTTTGAATCGTGTTAAATGTACTATAAAGTTCAAGAATTTTAGTGTTCGAGCAAATAATAAATCTTGTTTAACTAATTAGTAGTCGAACATTACTTTATGTGAGCTAGATGACATTCGATGAAAATTTATGATTCGCTATTGAGCAATAATTTAAAATGTTATAGTTTCTTAATTTTATTATTGTTGAATTACACGAAACCACATTTTTTAGTGCCAATAATCTAAATTTAGTATTTAATACTTAAATCTGATTTCGAGACTCAAATATATTTATATATATTTCTAGCATAACGGCAACAATTCTGCTTGAAAGATTAACAAGTTAAAATTTGAGTTTCATCCAGGAAACACAATATATTGGGTTTTTGTTTGTTTGTGTTGAAGTTATGATTAGTTAAAAATACAATTAATGGCAACGACCATAAAAGAGTTGTTTTCGAAAAATGTTAAAATATCATAAATTTACAAATAAGATTTAATTTTGTAAAAACAATCATTAAAAATTATAGTTTGCAATTTTACAAAATGAATGTTTTGACAGTATCAGTCCAACAACGAATCGCAATATGAAATCAACATATTTGTACTGCTAGAGAAAGACTACACCACAATTTCACCAAGACTCTCGTCTCGATTGCTTAGGGTCGTTATCAGTTCTAGAATATTTAAATACATTGGAAGATTTAAATAGATGTATCTCTAAGTGCCTCCCTTTCCTTAAGACGGCACTGGAGATAACTTTTCTTTTTTTCAGCTATGTGTTCGACGCCGACAGACTTTTATTTTTGCGCCATTTTTGATCTGCGAGCCGCGGCGAACGATTGGTCGACACGGCAAGTCACCGAGCTCAAGTTACAACCGCGTTCGGTGGGAACGGTCAGGCAAGCGGAATGTCCTCAAATGCATTACGAACACACACACACACACACACACACACTCCTCGTCTTCCACCACCCAAACTCAACCCCTTCTCAATATATTCTCTCTTCGGATCCTACACAAAGTTTCTACAATATTTTTTCATTTCATATTCATTCCGCTCACACACACACTGACTCACAACAACGATAGTTTCTCCTTCTCATCGCATTCGTTTATTTGTTCATCTCTTTCGCTCGGAGTTGATTTGGTCCTTTTTCAGTATTACTGTGCAGACTGAGCTTGCTAACTCTTGTTGGAGTGGAGACTTTTTTCTTTCGCTGGGTGCTTCGTGGTATTCATTCTTCAAGGCCACCCGTGCCGGGAATTAAGCAATTCGCACACCATATGCGTGTAAAAATGTGAGTTACTGTGTCGTCCGGTCATATTGTCATATCTCACGTACACGGAAAAACTTTAACAAATTCGAGAAATACCAAAAATCTATCTTAAAGTATTGTATTTATTTCAAATCAATAATTTAAATTGGTTTATTTTTGAAACCCTAAACTATATTTTTTAAATAGAATTGTGCTCTATCTGGGTTAAATAAGATATATGCAATGTAATGTTTTGTCACTATTCAAGTAACCTAATAAATATCATTTATAAATCTGTTATACGTACTCCTTAATAGGAAATAAAAAAATAGCCTTTCTAATTCCTAGTATGGGCAATTTTGTTAAACAACCGAGATTATCCAAAGTAGTAAGTCATTAAATCTACTCATCAGTTATCGAAAAAATGAAACACAATCATAATAACTAATTCTGAAAAACAACTGGTCGTAGATCAAAAATAAAAATTCTGTAAAATAACAACTTGAAAATCCACGGTCCAGAGTTCAAAAAAACAGATTTGCGTTTCGAAAACCTACGATTTTCACATAAATGATATCCCTATTGGCTAAAGACTTGATTAAACGCGGACAGTACGGCGAGGCGGCCACTAAAATTGGGATACACATCACAAAATGTCGGCCTTCATTGGAATGGCGGAAGTTCAAAACAAATTTATATTTAGCCAACATACACATTTAATTCCCATAATTACACGGGCCACTTGAATGGAACAAACATAAAGATATCGAGAGGTTTACGTTGGCGTTGTAGAAAACACCCCCACCAGCCCTCCATAGGCAAATTTATGCCCACATTAAACTCGAGTGGAGATCTATAAATAGCAGACGATTCATTAAAATTTAATGAAGTATTAAAATACGATGGCATAATTTTCATAAAATCAAATTATAAAAATAAATCATCTAGAGATTTACTCTTGAAGCAGTCACATTGAAAATAATTCGATAAATTTTATTTTGGCGCCAATATTTTTCTATTTCACAATCGCTGAAGTGATGATTCGATTTTGAGCAAGGTTGAATCTTATTTACACTTATGACAGGGTTATATATTTTTATGTTAAAAATAGTTTTTACAAGTTTTCTACATTCCTCTAATGTATCTTTCATACAATAACATCATTTTAAGAACATCATTTTAAGAACAAACAATCGTTTTAAAGAAATTAATTTTACTCTGTTTGCATCAAATACGGGACAAGTGATTTAAAATTAATCTAAATTTTGCAAATAACTTACTAGTTAAATATTAAATTTAAACTATTTATATTTTTATTTATTCTTTATACGAAAATATAAAATAAATAATTTTACTTAAAATTTCGTAGCTCCGTTACGGAATTAGTCTTTTAACAAGATCTCGTTAAGAAATGTTTTCAATTCTAATAATAGAAATATACTGAAGACACATTTGCCTAAAATGGTATACGGCATTGCTTCTGTACGGAGCAGTAGAAGTTTATAAATAAATAAGAGAGTTCCTTGAAATATCAACAACACTCACACGAAGGGCTCAAATTACAGGTCACAAAAAAAACGTTAGCAAAGTAAAGCATGACAACTGCAACCGCTAATCTAGAAGAGAATGTCAAAAATAAAAGTTGGAGCGCCAACAAATTAGTTACACTAGGTCAGACACAATGCTAATAGACCTGTACACACCATTTCGATTCATTAGCGATCATTTTTAAATCTTTGTAAAAATAACTTAGCGATTGTTAAAATAGGATTCAACTGTAAAACAATTGAAACGGTTTAATTTAATTATGAAACAAATATCTATTCTTTTTTACTAAAAGCAATTATGTATTTTTTTAAAAACTGTATATCTTATAAAAATGTACAGATTCATTTTACAAAACTACAGATATGTATAAAAATATTTAAAAATAATCTTCGAGAAACATACTACGTAATATGTGCAATGTGCATACACATATGTATATTATTAATAGAAAATCAAACTTCAATTCTATGAACTGTAAATTTTTTAAAACTTTAAATAACCTCACAGTATATTTAAATTATTAGAATATTGAATCGTAGTAAGCTATAAAGAACAAAAACCGGAAGTAGATATTTAATAATTCACAAACGTAGAACGGGTAAACAGGAAACAAGTAACGAAGATTTATAAGAAACGCGTAGTATACCCGAACAAACTTTTCTTTTATCCCACTCGCGCTTGCTTGTATCGAGTTCTTCGAGTTATATCATTTTTATGCGTTGATTATACAGAATTCAGTTCGTATTTTACCAAATTAAAATTGCAATTAAGGAAAGAACAAAGTGTAGGGAAGTTTCAAAACTGTTGCAATTAACTTGTCCCATTTCAGGTTCCAGGCAAGTCGTTGTTTCGAGAAACAACACCAACTCAATATTACTCAATGCTGCGAATTATTAACACATTCAAATTGATTACGAGTCACTTCTAAAATTTCCATTTGCAGTGTCATCTTTGAAACTGAAACTAAGATGGATATTTTGTAGTAAAACAAAATTTAAATATTGAAATTCATAAAATACTAAGAAATATAGTTATGACGACACTAAAAAGATATAAGTATACAAAATTTTGTAATTCACTAATGCTGTAACGACCTCGCCACGAGGCCATTTTTTTCCAAAAAAACCAAAATAAACAATGCAGGATGGCTCAATCCATGGACTACGCTTTGAAGACAGAGAGAAATAACTATTTGGCAATCACCACATTTATGAGTTCAACATGAATATTATATATATAAAGAATGTAGTATAAACATTTGCATACATGCTTCTTACGCAGTTGGCAAAATTACAGATAGACGCATTTTATTTTGCTCAACAACAAGAGGACTTCAATCCAGAAAACAATTTTACATGTGATTACATCCAGTCCAAATACACGACAATGAAAAACATGTTGATGTCCTTTGTTTTGTTTATATTTGGTACAGGCGAAGATTTAAAAAATTGGCACCCGAAAATAATTAAGATAGCATTTAGGAATATATTATCTAACTCGATATTTTAAAACATGGTATTATCAAAAAGAACGAGGGTCATCTTCGAAATTCTAAGAGATAAAAAAATGGTAGTAGAAAAAAATGTGTTGGAAAGTTAAGTCAAATCGACAGATGAAATAATTTCAAATATGGTACATTTCGTAATTTCAATTTCAATGAAGTGAAAATGATAAATAGTAGCTGATGGAAAATAAATTCTAGTAATATTAATGGATTCGCTATTACTCGATCAATATGTGCATTCACTGTAACATGAAAAATAAACATATTTAGATATTGAAAGGGGAAACTAAAACGGAACTGAAGGCAACTATAGGTCTCAGCAAAATCGACAATAATTATTTCTTGTAGCAATGTATGATGGTAGCTAGGGCGGCCAACCGGTTGGTAGATTTCAATGTCAACGTGCATATTGGAGCCAGCGCCAGAGTTCCAGACAAGTAGAGAAACGAGTAATGACAGGGGAACAAGAACTTTGCACGCGAACGCGAAGCCAGCCAGATGACTCACCAACAAGGTGCATATCCACCACACCCACATTGATACACACCGGCAAAAAGAGCCCACACATACGCGGAATAGTGAGAAAAGAGCGCGCGCTGGCGCTGGTTCACCCAGCCCGTCAGTAGTCAGCGCCGCTGTACACCGCCGTTGACTCACGTTCACGACATGAAATTCACGTTGAAAACCACCAGTCGAGCGCCGAACTTACTGCAACCTGCACACCATGCGAGCGCTTTGGGTCAATGTCCGCGCTGGGGGAAAACTTCACGAAATACATTACGCGTTTTTTTTGTGTAACCAAAGAATGTACCATTGTATTTAAATATTTCAAACATTCGTCTTCTATAAATAAACATTTTAATGTTTGTATAGTTTCTTAAACATTAGATTTTAATAATTTCCAACAAACTATTTATCAACAGATGATACAAACATGATTTTTTTCTATTTAAAAAAATTGTGACAGAATCACAGTTACGCTTTTTTACACGACATATATAAGAAATAATTCAATCTTGAATCTATTATTTAATTTGTTGATTACTTTTTCATGCGCGTTGTAAATCATATTTATGTGTTTATTCCGAAAACGAATTTAATTTTCACCCCCAAAACACGCATGCAATTAGTTGATGAGCGTGAAAACTCTTCTTTTTTTGTAAATTAAATTAATTTTGTTTATCTTGATGAAAGTTAACTGTAATTACAAAATAAATATATGAAGTGTTTTATAGTAAATTCAATTAAAAGGCAATAATAAAAATTTAAAAGGCTATAATTCTGTAAATTCAACCGGGCAGAACTAAAATAAGTTTAACCAGTTAATTAATAATAACTTGACGTAATTTAGAATGTAAGTACTTGATTAAGGATTATGATAGCTTAAATCATAGTTTTCATTAGAATTCTTTTCAGTCATTTACTATTACGTTATACGTCAATCAAATCAATAATGATTTATCTTGCAAATGAAAACTATAAATTGTATTTCAAATAATTTGTAGTATTACTTGTTAGAGTTTCTAACAGAAAATAACAAGTTTACTATTTTCCATACACATATAGAAAAATCGTCAAATTGACTGGATTTTCAAGCTTCTAAAATATGTTCTTTAAAAATATGATGAGTTGCAATTTTTATGAATGAAAAGTAATCATGATACGAGATTCCTGTGACATTATCAATACATTACTAAGAATGATAGTGACTTTGAATTCGTTGAAACATATGAGCTTGTGACTAATCATAAAATATATTCAAGAATGTTGTTTACATCCTAATTGAAATGAATAACGAAAAATTAGAATCAATTTGACAAAATGTCGTTGCATTATTCATCCAACGAATAAATTTACCATAAATATAACAGAAGCACAATTAAATGAAGCGGTTGAAACGAAAAAATAGAAAAGAGAATCAATTTAAAAATTTAAAACAACACAGATGGCTCCCGCACAGTAAGCGGCCATGTATGTCGTTTCCAAATTCAGATCGTTTAACAGTTAACATAAACAAGAGCATAGGGAAATATGTGAGGTATTTCCGGTTATGTGCTGTACCACAAATGAATGGACACTATACAAATTATTATTTTAAACATTGCATAAATGAGAAAAAATATCTTGCGGCAAATTGGTGTATTTCAAAAATTCTAATAAAGCGAAAAATTATTTATTATATTAACCACAATATTATATTTGACTATAGATTAAAATAATTATTCACACTCATATAAACATATTTGTCTTTGTGCACAGTTAATATTTAAAAACTTATTTAATATTTAATTGATCAATTTTTCATTTACCCTAAGACAATTAATTATCTTGGAGTATCACAATTTATTAACTAAAGTAAATGAAGGAAGACATGAAAGTTAGTTCTTTCTATACAGAGTTCACACACGTCCTAGTGAATAATTCAACCATGTCCCCAAGGGTCCTTCACAATAATCCTTCTAAGACGACAAAAGAGTTGTTCATGGTATTCGGTCAAACGCGATACGATTTTAAAAATTCAACGTACCAAGTGGCTTGTAATTGAAACAAATTTCAGTTCATGTCACTCGAAATCCCCATCGAAAATAATTCAATTTTACGAGACACATATATATAGTCAACCAAAATAAAGATAGATGATAGTTTCATTTGAAAGAATTCCGGCAGTTGATAACAAATTAATTTATTATAGCTTCAATTATTTAACTTTAAATTTGACGATACAATGATTCGCTGTAATAGCAGTATCCCATATAGTTTAGATATTTTATATTCTAAGAAGATGAAATTAGTTCATATACCTAAAGAAGGTATTTTTGTTGTCAAATATTTAACTAGTTTAGTATTATTAGAATATATTTATTCAATATTATTTGATGTAAGAATGATATAAAACAAGTTTATGGAGTGTACTGTACATGTTAGAATACTTTTAATTGGGGGTGCAAATGTCCGTCTAGTAGTGACTCGACTAAAATATATACAGAGCCAACTATTCTCCCCTTCTTTCTATACAAATGGTAAATTGTGTAGGGGTAGCTATTGGATAGTATCAACATTGAACATACTAATGCATGCTACTCAGTAAAAGCAATAATTCGCGATAGAATCAAAAATGGAAGCTAAGACATTCGTTTAAATTTTATTTGGCTGTACATTTATTCAAAAATGTTTAGAACAATTAAATCGAACGGCTAGAAATTATCACCTCGCCCAAAACTTGGCTAATAATTACAGAAACAGGGTGAAATTGTGCAGCCATTTCGTACACACAGTACTTGGTGCGGTAACTTTGAATTAAATACAGAACAATAGGTTAACATTGCGTTTGTCGATCAAGTTTACGGAGGGTTGGTTAAACTAAAGCGGGGTGCAAGCAGTGCGTACACCCTGACACCTTTATTAATGAGCGGACATAATGCCTCCGGGTACCGAAGCGATATCGACGCCAATTTGGTGCCATTGTATAGAAATTATATATGCATATCGGAGCAGGTGACAGATTTTACGAGCGTCACTCAATTTGGAATATAATCTCAACGAGTAAATACGAATAATAATTAAGACCAGAAAAATGGATGTTGAAGGCCAGAAATTTTAACCTTCACAAGAAAATTATTTTACGTTTATTATTTTTTTTTTTTCATTGCACGTCTGCAACAAAGTAAACGATTTACTTGGAAGTTAAAATGCATGAGCAATTTAATTTTTTTTTCATAACAATTTGCTGCTTTTCTATGAAAGCAACCATTTTGACTTGCTTTCTATTAAATGTTCAAATCAACAAATATATCCTAGTTTAAATTGTATAATTCAAAGAATTCAAAATATATCTTTTTAATTTAATAAACCAAAACGCTTTCTAACAATCAGTTATATATTTATTACGAAGCATTACATCTGGTAATTCAAAAATAAGTATTATTAATTTTATCATTATTATTATATATATATATATATATATATATATATATATATATATATATATATATATATATATATATATATATATATATATATATATATATATATATATATAATATATATATATATAATAATAATAATAATAATATAAGTGCAATTATTTTATTAACTAAATATTAAAAGTACAGATACAATACGCATTACACATGTGCGTATTTAATCTAAATCGGTTAAACAGTGTGTCACAGAGGACGTAGCTGTCAACGCTAGGGTAGGAAGAAAACCGGCTGGCTTGGCGGCTTGGTTCGCTTGCACCCGGGGATGCAAAAGCAAACCGCCCGGGCTGCACACACAACGAACGGTCGACGCACGTGAATGTCTGTGCTGTTGCACTGTGAGGGCGCAGGAGGGTTAACACCGGTTCTCTCCACGCGTCCCGATCGATAACAGACGCGGGTAGGCGGTTGCCATGGCAACCGCATCCCAACGTCTATAACTATATATCAAACGAGTATAAATACAACCACGCGCGTAAATGACATTAAAAACAGCAACACGCGTGTCTTCAACGATTATTTCTAAATCTTTAATCAGCACACATGGGGTTGCTATTTATTATTTCGCATAGCGAATTTGTAGACTTCAGGTCCAATGAATTAAATAATTAAAATCATTGTTTGCTATTACAAATTGTTCCATTTTACGGAAGGAAATAAGATTATTTTTCTGTGTTAAATAAAATTTATTACTTCAACTATCTGTTATAATTTTTGATATACCGAGCTATAACCGACCTAAAAATAAATGTAGTACCGCTGAAATCTCGAGTTTTATTTCTTTTTGATTACTTTTATGCTTAATCAATTGATGATTGAAAATATATACATATAATAAGAAGTTATTAAAAGCATAATTGGAAAACTAAATAGTAATTAAGATGCATTCATTAAACTTAAATAATTATGTAATACGTTACGTAATACAGTTAAATGTGCAAAAGATGTTTAGATAATTTAAAGTTATTTTTAGATCCTTTTCTCTTTCGTAACCTGTTACCTTACACAGTAGTAAATTTTATACTATTGTAGTGTAAGGTAAGTTAACGCTTTACCATTTAACAGCGACTAGAGAAAAAGGCTGTCGCGCATGCGTAAGCGAATACATTTACAGGAGGGTAAATGTGTTAGGGTGCTATATATAATAATAGGGATGTATATTGGTTGAAAATTAGATTTCACCATCAGGCTTCGTGATTCAAAGCGTATTAGGGTCTCCATATAGATTCTTGTGCCTATAGATATATATATATTTGAACGAATATAAACGAAATGAAATTGTTAGGTAACTGCTGAAATCCGCAATTTTTAAAATCATCCTTTGTATAAAACAGTTTTGTAATATTAGCCTAATCAAATTTCGTAAAAGCTTTTTTACATGTTATATAAAATATGTTTACACTAAATATTATTCCTACATATATATGTAAGAGTTGACACGTCACTACTGAAGAACATAATATTATTACATGTCTTATAACAAGAAAACTCAACGTTTTTTTGCTACTCAACCATATCATAGTCAAATATTATTACTCCAATCATTAAACAAGTTGATCATACATATTATGTATAATGAAATCAGTTATAAAATATAGTTGAAATTTCTAAAAATTATTTTTGGTTTAATTTTGCTGTTCTACAGGTCGACACAAAGCGTAACCGTCTATTATTTAGTGAAACCATAACATAACGGATAACGGAAATTAAATGTATCGTCATCCACGGGCCGTAACGGTGACGAACAAACAGACGGATGGTTCAGTCGGAAGAAATACAGTCGAGCCGCACAACTTTATATTATAACAATTATTCGCTCGGTTCACTGCATTGAATAGTGCTAGTTTTTTTTTGGTTGCATATAAAATCTGGTTGTCGATGTAATTATTATTATCACGATATATTTGGCATGTTTAGGAATTTTTCGGACCGGATAGTAATAATTATATAGAAAAATTAAATACACCCACTTATCAAATATAAAGTATTTTTGTATAATACATATTTGTTTAAATAAAAATGTGCATCCGGAATTTCCATATAGCTGATTTGGAGAATTGTTAAAGTCATTATTGTTATATTATTACAACAGTGCCAGAATATGTCGTTTTGAATGTTATTATTAAATTAAAACAAAATACATACCTCTTCTGGAACTTCGGCAACATCTCCATTCTTTTCAGCATCTTTGTTCGGTTTGCTCTTATCTTTTTTCGAAAACGAGATACTTCTGAATGACCATTTCTTTTTCGGTTTTTCCTTTTTCTTTTTATCAGTAGATTCTTCGGCTGATATCGTGTCGGCGGATTTTTCTACTGACTGTTCATTGGTTGACTTATCGGTTGATTGTTCCGTTTCAGGCGTTGTCTCATCTTCAGATTTCTGTCCATTTTGTTCCGCAACTGGTATAGCTACGTCACCAGCAGCTGGTTCTATGTGCTCGTCTTCACCATGACCATTTACTACTATTTTTTCTGTCTCGTTATCGGATGTCTGAAAACAACGTATGCGTTTGAATGATTTTTATATAATATTTATTCAGATACTAAAATATTGTTTTATTTTTATTTGGGAAATATCTATTATATAATAAATAAAATAATACCAAATCAAAATGAATGGTTGTATTTAAACAAAACACGAAGGTTATATCAATATTAATCATTATATACTTTTTTGTCGTTTTTGATACCTGAAAATTGTATTCACTTATGAGGCATTTTCAAAGTAAAGTAATGTACCAAGGTAATGTTCAAATATTGAATACATGGAAATATTATCCAGTTACTTTTATTTTCAGATATTTTAAAGGAATGAATTATTCAAATGTGAACATGGTATATATATGAAATAATAGTTTTTTTTGAATTACATAATATAAATAAATTTGTTTGGCACGAATGAAAAAATGTTAGACAAACACCTATTATATAAATTGTATATTTATTACGAAAAAAAAAAACAATTCATATGAACTCTTACGAAACAGTTTGAATAATATAAATATAGTGTTAAAACTCAATAGGAATAATAAAACAACCATGAATACAAAGGCGGAATTTATTGAACAAGCCTTCTACAAATATAGATCTAGATTCTAGAATGTAGACAACCGGAATCGCATAGATCCAATGACGATGCCAACATTGACCTTGTAAACGGGCACTAACCTACTCAATAATAAAGAACAGTTCCACACTCAACAATATACAACACGTATGATCATCATATACACTCTGACATGTTTTAGTGCGAGATCCCCTATTTTTAGCGCTTGCAATGGTGCGCCCGAATGATCAATGCTGTGCCGCATATACTACATTGACGAGAGAGTCGAAGAGTGGATTTTAGACTCCCCACATCACGTACCATATACAAGCATCAGTGAACTATCTATAGATATATAAACCGTGCAGAAAGAATTATGTCAGTCGTAACAAATGTGAAACGAATCGAAGTTTGTCAGGCTTCTCCAATTAACTATGATAAAACGCTTATATGCTCTTGTAAGATTTCTATTGTCTGGTTGAGTTTAAAAAAGTGATTTGTATGTATTTTAAAAAAACGTTGTATAACAAGCAGTAGTATGGGTTCCAAAAATTACATATTTTGTTTAAAACAAGGATTTTTGTTTGAAATACTCAACAAACAATGCAAAAACATTGTTCTATAAATGTAATGTATACATAGACGTGTTTTTTTTTTGGGAAGGTACTGAAATTGAAACCAAAGCCGAGTCAATATCTAGCGTGTGTATAAAAGCAACCACTAAATCTGGTATTACAGGGTTAAAACTTAAAATTAAATAGGCCCTTGTTTTACCGTATGATTTTTATATGTAAATCATTTAATGATTTGAGAAAGTAATATGTACAAATTGTTTTCGTATCATTAGAGATTAGTGAGAACTTTTATTTGTTAGTAAAAAAAGAAAATAGTTTACATTGTTTTGGAAGTATTTCTAAATACCACAACTGAATAACTACTACTATTGCATTGAAAACAACAAAAAAGTTGTACATTGTTTGAATAGTATTTCCGAATACCACATCCGAAATATTTCTAAAACACTCTCAAACTATGTCAAGCTTCTTCATTCATAAACAAATTTGTTATATGGCTAATGATCTTCGCCTCAAGTAGACACGAAGCAAGAACGAAAATAAAAGAACCAAAAAAATGTGTGTACGGTCTTTGTTTTCAAAATAAAAAAGCTACTAAAAGCATCACAACACTGCATCTGACATCCAACCTTTTTTCTCCGTGAAATCGGGACTAAGTAGGTATTTGAGTGTGATGGTGAACATAGTACCAATATATAGAAAATCTCGTGGTCGGCCGAGCAAAGCCCAGAATAATAGTATTCTCGAAGCCCTTATGTACAGTTTCAATAAGGGTTTCGACAATACGGTTATTCGGTACATCATCTGGACGAAAGCAAGATTTTTTTTTATGGACCGCCATATATTCTACGCGTGTGTGTGCCTTCGTGTGGTCGGACGAGTTTACTTTTCGTAAGAAGCTATTTCCGAGGGATGATCTGAAGATTTATATAAAAATTTTGTTTGCTCCTCGTGTTAGAAACGGCTGCGACGATGTCTTATCGCTCTATGTAGATAAGAGTTGATTTAAGGGTTTATTCAGTTTTCGAGTTCAAACAGGTCAAGAGAGCATAACACATTTTTAAAGTGTTTCTGGATAAAGGATTTATTATTACCACAACATTGAGGACTCTAGATTTAATTTTTTATAAAACAAATTTCCTTCAAATTTAATACACGATTTGGAAGATAACTAAGTGACGAATTAACAAATCTTGCACTTGTTACAAAAATAAAGTTGAATGAAGTATAAAATATGCAAGGTTGTGATAAAAATTGTTCTTCTACTGTAGACACACGCATTATAACTAATTTCATTTCAATTTTAATGCTTGTTTAAGTGCACATAATATTATGTTTATAATATAAGTTATGAAGTGAAGATATCAGTATATAAATATCATATTTCTTTTACGACTGTTTTATTATACGAATGAGTGACCATGTGTGTGTATGTGTGTTAACCGCGACCTTGAGGACCACGAGAGTGGACGTTGATGATGAAGAAGCAAGTCAGCGACCTCCCCGTTGGCCCCCAGATGACCGCAACTCAGAATCCTTTTAGGGGGCGAGCGCGGACTAGCCGGGGCAACAGCTGGTGTACTCGAAATGCATATTAGTTTGTTCGTTTTATAAACACCACCCGTTCCTATGTGAAACAAACACACAGACTTTCAAATAATGCTTTAGATACATTTTGATACTTTTCATTGTTCGGGATCGAGGAGAACATATTCTACAATAATAAAACCTATTTCGAAGCATATCTATGAATTTGTTTCGATAGTAAATCAAGAGCAATGAATGTGCTACCACCATGGAAATAAAAGATTGCAAAAATACGAATGATTAAACATTTCTATAGATTTTGTATATGCTTTTCTATATAAAAAAAACTGTTGTAATATTTGCGAAAGTATTTAAAAAAGGATGAAAACAAAAACTAGGATGGAAAACTTCAAAGAGCATACGTCTGGCCAAACGAAAGCAATGTTTTTGTTTGATTGGTATGTAGGTCTCATTAAATATTCATCGTACGAAACCAGACAAAAAGCCTTCATATTTGCATTCTACTAGAAACAGAACAGCATTCGTACATTGTCGCCCCCGACATATGTAACTGCGACATCAAATACCTAAACACATTTGTATAAATTGTTGAACGTAAAGTACTTCAGCGAGGCCATACACCCAAAATTTCAATATGAAACGTATTTTAGCAGCTTGTAAAGGTATAGGTGGTATAAAAGGTATGTGAAACTAATATGTTTGGAATGATGCTTTATTTTTCAACGTGCACGCCATCAGGAGCCGACCTTGAAACACCCAGTTTTATTCATTTCTTTTGTTTTGCTTAGCTATTTTTGTACCAACGTCTTTTAAATACTGGAACTTAAATTTTCATCACGTTTTATTTTGTTAACCAACACGAATTTTGATTAGAACTCTATTCAAATCTTATACCAAAACCAACATTGACCAATACATTGACCAATACATACTTATACACATATCACATGGATATTAAATATAAAACAATTACTTGCTTGGCTACAAAATTTATCTGAATAGATGACATTTAACCCGCAAATACTATAGAAAATATGAGCTTTTGAAACAATCAAAATTTTATATTATCCAAGGTTGGTTAGGCATTGCATAAAAATAACAGTTGGTGTCATATTTAGTAGTAAATAGACTTTGTGATCTTTTTGACCCCGCGATTATAGCTGAGGGTTAAATGTTTGATGCCAAAATCATTTTGAAAATATATACGGAATCAACAAACCACTTCATTCATAAATTATGTTAAACATATATTTCATTAATGAATCAAAACATATCACTATGGCGCCAATTATCCAGAAATAACTGCTCAATTAAAAACATATTTACCAGATCAAAATTTTAAATTCCATGCTAATTGTTTGTTTGTAATAAAATTGCATAAGTATTTCATCATGATTGGCTCTAACTATAAAATCAGCAATTATTTCTGTTGGTAAAATTATTCGGGAAATAGAACAAGGCAAAACCATCATAATAACTACGGGGCTCATCACACTATTCTATCTATCTACTAGTTTCATTTTTATCGACACATCCGCTTTGAATATTTTTTATCGCGATTTTACTTCCGTGCATTTAATACTGACAATAGTTATAGCCTTTACATAGATATGAGAAAAAATAGATATTACTAAAAATAGTTTTCTGATAATTCATTCAAAAACAATTATAATTTAAAACATTATAACTAGAGTTCAATTT
This sequence comes from Nebria ingens riversi, assembly GCA_018344505.1. Lineage (NCBI taxonomy): Eukaryota > Metazoa > Arthropoda > Insecta > Coleoptera > Carabidae > Nebria > Nebria ingens. Next base: position 762,966 of record JADQWA010000457.1, read on the forward strand.
TTAATCACGCATATGTGCATCAGTACAAATTTACTCTCGAAAATGATGGTCAATTTACAATGTTTGATGAACCGATTATATAACTTGTTACATCCGAAGTTGGGAACAAAAAAGATGAGCCCTAGTTTTAAAATAATAAAAACTCCTATTGGAAATCTTATAAAGAGACTTCTTTGTAAAAAAACACCCGTCTTTTTATAGGACCAGCATTCCAAATGAGTACAAAGAATGCAGTATACAGAAACAGATTAAGGGTTTAGGGTATCACAAAAAAATGTTATAAGATTTTACGGCCTCCGACAAGTTTAACCTAAATTTCTTTTAGAAGATTTATCATGAAATATCAGAGTCGTATTCTGGGGTTGACATTCAATGTTGGAGCATTAATCCGTTACAAATATCAAATAGTAAGTTTTTAAAAAAAAGTTCTAAGTATGAGAATTAATTTATTAACAATACTAGAGCATATGTGCGACGCATTAACCAGTTTATAAGTTGTTATATAACGGTATTGAACTCATGAAACTATAAATAAGTCTATGACGATTGCAGTTTTATACTTCCGATAATTTCTATGCAAACAATATATGTTATTTTGAAAATTATCAAATTATCACAAATGATTCGAGCAGTTGGATTTTTAAGAAAGTTTAATTTAAAACCATTTTACACGGAATAATTACAAAAAAATATCATTAAATTTCCCAGGTCTTTTGTTTTCAAGATTGTTTTTTTTTTTTGTGCAATATAAAAATGTGAGACCCAAATTTGTAGGCTTTATTCTCATTTAATTACTATATTTTAAAGTAAATGATTACTCTTGTGTACAAATTATTTAATATGTATGTTGTATTCACAGTTGTGTCACTCGTGTTTCTTTTTACGGTAGTAATGCACATTTTTTTCATATTTGCATGTCCGACTAATAACGTAACTTACTTTCATTTAATGATAGTCAGTTATTTTTATTTGTCGCTTAGAATATATTAATGTATATGGAGTGTGTAAGATCGTGACTGAAATAATTTAGTTATGAACGATAGGAAATAAATTTAAATATCCGTTCGAAATTTATTATTTTTATTAAACAATTCTCGCTTTTCAATAGACACAAATAATTATCTATCAAACTGCAACGAATATCTCATACAACTTTAATGAAACAAACAAAAAAGTGGTACGTCACACGTAATCCGTTTACTTCGCTAAGTAACAAAAACAAACGTAACACTACAACTATGAGAGGCTGACAATAGAGGACTTTCAACCGAGGCTCTCGCTAGTATATATCATTGTTGGGTTTATTAAAGTTTTTTTTAAATAATCGTGGTGAGCGTGCCCGCAGGCCGTGACAACGGGAAGCTACGAAAAAGAAGAAACTGAACACTTTTTACTTCCAACGACATTTTATAACACCGCTGCTGCGTGCATGCTACATGGTGTCACATAATGGTGAGATGAAACTCAAGAGATGTCCAAAACAACTATTCGTTAACTGCGTGACTGTGTAATTTTCAACGCACTCCTTATATCAGACAAAAAAAAAACACTCCGCATAGATATATATTTGTTTTTTGTGAAGATGATTTAGATAAAATATGTTTAGACAATTAAAAACAGGTTTTAAGAGAATTCAAATTATATTCTAAACTTGGGATAGATTCACTTGGTATGTATATGTATATATATATAGTAACAAAGAGAAATTCTGTATTTTCTACAACTGCATTAATCGTAATGTATCGTTAACATCGATTGTCTTTCTAATATTCATAAACATACAGCGTTTAGAGATTAATTTTTAGCGTGTGTGAAAATTTTATCGACATCGCCGGGATTGTAACCCGAGTCCTGTTACTGTCAGTAAAAGGTCGCGGGGTCAAATCCTAGCGATGTCGATAAATGTTTCACACGCGCTAAAAATTATCTAAGCGTTGACCGTTTACCTAAATATAATTATCCAACGTATAATTTAAGAATGTAATGTAAAGTAAAATAAAATAAAAATATTTTTAATAAAGCAGGTGGTAATAAAGGATTACATTTTTTATAGTCGTACGCCAAAATTACAAATTTATGTATCCAAAAAACCAGTTGTTATTTTGTGGGATCGCATTTCTTACTGGTTCTATTTGGGAAGATAGGCAGATGTCTCTTGCACCTGCCTCTTTTTTGAGGTTTTATAAAATGTGGTTTAATTCGAGTTTTGTTGGGCCCAATTCAATCAAAATATTACATTTCTAACTTTGACGCTTATACACGCGTTTTCTATTTTTAAAATATATATTCAAAATTATAATAACAGGAAAAATATTACATACATAAATATGTTCATATTGATAATAGACGACAGTAGAAATTGGTTTATATATTATAATTAAGTTAAACATAAATATTTGCTAATAAATGTGATATAAAAGTAAACATACCGTATTTTCTTGGCTAGTTGAGGGTTCGATTGCGGCACCATTGGTCACCTTAATGTCTATGTCCGCGGCAATCTTCGCAACTTTACCATCTTCGATTGTTTCTACTTCACCGTTGCCTTTCTTTGGTGTCGTTGTTATATCCACCGACCGCTTGGATTGCTTAGCACCCATGCCTTCTAATAATTAAATCCGATCCCCCCAAAAAATGATACTATACGTTGATTAACTAAAAACAAATGAAAATACAATTAAAACTAAATTACACAACATACATTATTATAAGTAGTAATATTTTTGGTACCGGATCAAAGTTTGAATTAATTATATCGCTAACATTTTTTATGTTAATTAAACAACTATATCAAATAATTAACAATCGCAATCACAGGATTTATATACAAACTCAATTGACGCAATTTATTAAAGCATTACAAAGAAAAACTTTAGGTAATTTAATAAATTCATCGACCAATAATAATTATGTATTTATAAATTCGAAAACACATATGTACTTATAAACGATTAGATTACAATGACCAGTCAAGAAACAAACCTATTTACAAAACATAAAAATCTATATTTCCATCAAAACTTAAATTTTACTATTCAGATAAAATGTTAGGCATAAGTTAGAACAAACAATGACAAATATGCTAAGAATTCACCACTCTTCCACGCTAATTAAGTACTAAGAATGACATCTGTGTCGGTTACACACACACACACAGTGAAAAAACCACACACAACTGACAGTAAAGTGTCACCAGCAGACAGTGCTAGTTACATATTGTTTAAAAGCATTTGTAAGCATGGTTGTGGCGTGTGTTATTCCGCAGGAGGTCAAAGTGACCGTGATACAACTGTTATGGAATGCAAGAGAAAAAATGCTGCTCAAACCCAGCGCAGTAGAACTGATTAGTTTATCTTGGGATTATATATGGAAGATATGCAACAAATATTTATTTTGATGATGGTCATATTAACAAGTTTATAAAACTGTTCCCACATTGATTAAATTAAACAAATATAGGTGCAATTGTTTTTTTTTAAATTGTAAAACAAATTATTTCGTAGTATATATTTTTTTGGTTTCCTACACAAAACCTAGTGTGGAATATAATCTAGCATGTCAGTTTTTAAAATTGATGATCCAATAGAATCAAAATTGCATTACGTAATTGAATATTAGCGTTTATTTGTTTATTTTATTTGAGTTTTGAAAATAAACATCGGCACAACTATATGAATTGAATTTCTAATGAAAATTGATACCCAGAATATAATTTATTTGATTCAAATACAACCGTTTCTTTTTCTTTGCAAATAAACAATAAAAATGTAATTCAATAATTCCAATGATTAGGTTTCTAAACAATTCATATCACGAATATAAATTAGAAGGAAAAAATATTTATTATTTATATTACATGAATGTTTTTATCAAAATTCAAAGAAATTTTTCTTGATTAAAATAACTGTCCGATTATGAGGACACTCGTAATTTTTTTTAAATAACAAAACTGTACTTGTGTAATGAACTGGGAAAAGCAATTAAAAGTTGGATAATTTTTGTGATAATCTTGTCTGGCCGGCTTGCAAAATTTTAGATGAATGAAATAAAAAACAACCGCGTAGTTTATATAATTAAAGAGAGTACATACATCTGTAACCCTGTCTACGTAAAACATACTTAGTTGGGAACAAATTTACTAATTTTTTAAATTAATTGCACTGTAAATTATCGTGGTTGAAAATGAAATTAATTAAAAATACATATATACAAAAAGAGCTCCTAAATGGTGTACGATTATTTATAGTTATGAAAGCAATAAATTTCAAGAGCAAGCTCTTTAAAATAAAAGAAAACATTTTATTTTAATTCTTGTTTTTTTTATATGAATTTGTCTATTTAATTACTTTTAAAGGCGAAAATATACACTAGTTAATAAACTAATTTATTGAATTATATTAATTATTTTTTTTTCACTAAATCTAGATGTTTAAACATTTTTTAATAGTGTGTCAATAAAACAACAATATTACAAGTTTCTCGATGATGTTTATTCATTTTTATATTATTCCATAAGTAAATTCTACCTAGGTTTATGAATTCTGATTCAGGGTTATGTTTTGTTCTACAAATATCTACCGAACAAGGAAATAATATTCTAAGTATTTTTGCATTCTCAACAGTTTAAATATACATCGTCATACATGGATTAGATGGTATCACGCTGATAAAACATGTGATTATAAGTGTGAAGAATAAAATCATGTTCGTATAAATCTCCTAATTATTGTAATTTATGACTTTATAAACGTAAGCACGGGCCATTATATCTAGAGTAAAGAAACAAATATGAAACATACAAGCGAATTGTTACCGATTTCAAAATATATTTCGTAAGTTTTTATATTTACTAATTCGCAAATAATTATTGTATTTATAATAAATATTATTTAAAAAAATATATATACATGATAGAAAATAGGTCACAGCACAGATCAATGTTTCTATTTCATCTTGTAAACATGATACTGACTGCAACAATACTTTTCATTTATTAGCTTGATGTTGATATCGAGAATGATATCACACTCATTTGTACTTGCACTAGCATTTTGACGTAGTGTTTTTTTTTATACACGCATACGCCATTTATCTGATTTGGCCTTGACATAAGATTATGAACCTCAGCAAACATACAATGGATGCTACGCGCCATCTACTCGTATTTGATATCAATTGAATTATGCATCATGTGTGTAGGCAGGCGTAAAAGATATTATTATTTATTCTTTTTCTATTATTTACATTTGCACATATTCCTTTCTTGGCAAATGATAAATTGTCTTTGTGCAGTGAAGGTGCATAATATAAAACAACACACATTTTAAATAGGTTAGACGTGGGATTCGAATTTTTGATAACGAAATATAAATGTGATTACTATATTATAAATTTATTTAGCAAAACAACCGAGTTACTGAGAATTTTACTGCTAGTCGGCGAAGGTAGATCTAATCTTTAGTAGTTTTATTTATTACCTAAATTTTTTTTCATATCAAAGAATTGTGTAATATTTAAAAAAAATACTAATTGCAAAATAAATTCTAATACAAATTGATTTAACCTACATATTATTTCGATGTCAATTGATCATTCATGAAATGAATTGAACTACGAAAATAAAACTGTTGAAAAACAAATACATTGGATTCCGTTCGTGTCGTGTTGGTTCTGTAACGGATCAGTGACATTCACTAAAGCACAATTTACCTTCCGCGATGTTCACATATTTCAAGATTTAATCGGCCAACAAATATAGTACCTATGTAGTTTCATTTTTCTATTTATTATTTACTTTAATAAAACATTTGCCCTACTGTCTAATTTATCCTACATATAATCTAATCTTACCTACATATAAACTTAAACAAATAGCGATCTGAGATCGCAAGCTTTAGTAGTATCAGCAACATTCGTACAGCTGATACCTATAAGGATATACAAGCATACATACATTCCAGAGAATCGTATTTCTCTCGTATTTTATCAGCAAGCTAAATTACAATGTTTATTTACAAATACGACACTCAACAGTCCAATATATGAAACACACGTTGCTATGGACACAAGGCGTTCCGCAGATGTAAACAATGAAATAAAACATTTAGAAGTTTTTGTTATAATATACATACATCAGCAATCGTACAATGAATTCGTGAAATACCAACTAAGTAAACTACAAAGAATGTTAGTTATAAATTCAATTGAAATACGTGATATTTAATCATTTTAAACTTGCATACACGACATGAGAAACACTACAAAAATTACCACTAATAAAGGCATATTTAACAAACGTTTATATATATATATATATATATATATATATATATATATATATATATATATATATATATATATATATATATATATATATATATATATATATATATATATATATATATATATATATATATATATATATATATATATATATATATATATATATATATATATATATATATATATATCCTATAGATTCTGTAATATAATAATCTTTAAAGTAGCTAATGGCGTCTGTATCCAAGATTAGAAATAATAACTAGATTCATTTCAAATTTAAATGTCAATTTCCTCATATTAAAATGTTATTTAAAATTAAATTTTTTGTTGCAAACTAGTTTAAAAATTAAATTTAAAGGTATGGCAAAATAATATTTCCAGCAGACTACAGATAAATAATGTCGAGTCAGATAAACTCAAAAATAGCACAAATTAAATCATATCCTGCAAAATTTATAAAATGTCATATGAAATTATATATATATAAAAAAAAAACTACGCAGGAAACAATTATTCTATAATATCATATTTATTTATATACACAAAACCATAATTGTGGTTTGACATCGGAAAAGATTATTGCAATGAACCAACTTTTGAACAATTAATAATAATATAATTTAATAGTTTCAAATTTAATTTGTTAGACATTTTATAGGACACATATGCAAACGCTGATTTGTATTTGCGAAATAATACATTTTTGCATGCGTAACCTGAATTTCCTTGTTTTATGCTATGAGCAATATATGTATGTATGCTTGTATAATAATAGTGTCGGTGTGTAGAATATATTTAATTTTTTTGATACACTCTGTTGATCATGTGACCTATCGTATGTCAAGTCAAGACACATATGTCCGACATATGTTTGCATGTAATACATACTTTTACATATCGTCTTGCAACGGTACATGTTCATATAGTCAAATTTACATACAGTCAAAAATAACTTTAGTTTGTATAAAGTATAAACACAGTATTAACTTTTTGGAATAAATTTTGTTACTGTTTACTGAGTAAACTTCTTACTGTTAAAACAAAAGTGCTAATTTCCAAACAGTCAAGGTTTATTTAAAACAGTCTTGCGAGCTTAAATTCAACTTATTCAATTGCACTAAACGCATCTGAATACAAATAAGCTTTTAAAATATTATTAAAAATAGAAATGTTTAAAAATTAAACTAAATAACAAAAATGATAAATAGATAAATTGAAATCATTTTTAATTGATACCAATTAACACTCATTTTTCACGTTATGAAACAAAAGAAAATGTGAAATCAAGACGTTTAAATAGCGTTGGAAAAGACGAATTAATTGCGCTAAATTTTTATTCAAACGAGTGTAAAATACACAACTTCAGATTTCAAGGAGTGTTGTGTAAACAAGGGAATTGAAGCTGAAAAGTTCCGTTACGATGCGAGCCACGTCAAAGCAGGAAGCGCACTTGAAAGAAAAATGGAGCCATATCACGAAGCTTTGTTTAAAATTCAGTGAAGAACACTTTTATTGTTTTGCATAACAACGTTGTTGTAAACGTCTAATTCCTATTGAGACATTTTGTCAAGCGTTTAAATATCGAGAATGACAAAGGCAGTTTTTACATTTTTATCAAAGGAGTTTTATGAGTTTATTTGTGCAATGATTTCAGTATCAGTTTGAAGATTATTTGAGTCATTCTGCAAATAGCTTTTGAGTGCAATATGACGTTTCAAACAAATAGTATATGATTTCACCAATCCTAATCAGGAAAATGTGAACATACCTATATAAATGTATCCTCTACTATGAATTATTTATAATAAAGACGTTTTGATTAAAATATTAACATTTTTCTATAAACAAAGTCAAAACCATTGACCTGTCATGCATGAAATCACGTATGAAACTCTGTGGAATCTAAAATTAAAACTGAGAAAATAATAATAAATAATTGGATATGGTTTGTAATATATAAAAAAATACGCAGAAAAAGTGTAAAAAACTTTTATATGTAGGTAGCTCGTTTACATAAAAAGCCGCGTACGAAAATACATCAATATACAAATGTATAAAATCATGAAAAGCACAGGCAAAAAAGGTCACAAATAATAAAAATTCTACTTTTGTTTGAAACAAAAAGAGGAAGCGAATGTAAAAAATATTATTCATATATGACGCTTTCCTGTGTCATATTTTTTAAAATGTATGTAACGCTGTTTGTAAACATAGGCGCCCGATTATTAGAAGAAGCAAATACAAAACTTCGAGTTTATTAAAATACGTATCAACTTATCATACTTGGTATTGTACAATTTTGTAGAAATATAAGTACAATTACGCGGAAAAATATGTTTTGTTTTATTTGTTGAACTCATAAAATATTTCCTTATTTCGAAAAGCGCATGTGGCGCCCATGAACGTTACGGACACAAAGTGAATGTTCACCGACAAATAATAACGCCTCTCGGCGTTTATATTGTCTACACATTTTTGTTTTGCGCTAAAAAAGATACAAACAGCTTGTTGCTGGATGCGTGAGATTGTAAAACAATTGTTTAGAATTTCACAGAATTTTATTTAACGATTTTTAAAAGAGTGAAAATATATTGTGGTTTTATATATATTTGTAATAAAATTACAGAACACATATACATTTAGTATAATAAAATATAATTATTTAGTTCGAAATAAAACAATTCGATATTATCGCAAAGTATTTAAGTTCAATTGACGATTTGTTTTCTGTTCTTCGTATGACCTGTGCTGATAACAGTGAAAACTTTCCGCAGTCTATATGTATGTAATTATGTATGTATCTATAACAAGATACACCAGTAAACAAATATTATATTTACTCAAAGATTAACTCAATTGTCTTCATAAATAATTCAACAATGTTTGTCTCGTGATTGACTGCCTGTTTCGTCAAACCGCACAACTGGTTGGGAAACTTTTAAGAAAACAATTTCAAACATGCACAAATATTTAGTTTTCAGTGCAGAAGATACGCATTCTATAAATAGGTTTTATGTATTTTTAACTCTGATAAGAAAAAAAAAATTACGTGCTTAACAAAACTGTAACATTATTTTACATTTGCGCACAATGCAGATTCATATTTGAATAATCAAAAAACATCTTGGATATTCTGAAATTTCATCGACTATAGAGAGAAAGTTTAACAAAAATAATTGAGGTAAACTCCTTCTTCAGAGTTTGAAACAAAACTTTAAATACAGGAAACACTTCGTATTATTATTTCAAGAAACACAAGAATTTAAATTAATCCAGTCTAATAGAAAATAAAATATAACGAACAAATACCGGTTTTACATTTAAACCAAACGCATGCGCAAATCAGATAGGTAAAATACGTTAGAAATTACCACGTGAGGAGTGTAGTAAAAAAGCGGTACACTGCCTTCCTAAGTGCAAACGAACTTCCACCACGTTATACCATCTAATTTCCAGTAGACCTGAGTAGAGCTAGCGACCAAGCAAGCAAGTAAGCAAGATATTGAAAAAACATGATGGTTTTTTGAAGCGGGGAGGACAAGGCGAGCCACGCGGCGGACCGGAAGTTGACCATGAGTCACGCATACATAAAGCAGACACCAACCAAACTGAATAGCTATCGTACGACGTACTTCTTCACCCTCAAAATGCACATTACTCGGTGTAGTGTTAAGTCGTGTGTGTGTGCATCTTGTGACAATATATTTTTTGCTGTTTATGACATCCGTCTATTGATTTTTATACATGATAATTTACCGGTTTCTCCAGTAGTCTCAATCAAAATCTAAGCATTAGATCACATTTATGGTGGGTGATCTAAACATTATTTTAGTTGATCTATTTAATTTTTTTCTCGAGATAAATATGTAAAGGCCTCTACGAAACGTAGAGAAAATATTTGATAGAAAAAAATTCAAGTATTTCATGAGATTTCAATTTCTTGATAAAAAAAACAAGAGTATATTTTCCATGTATTTTTCCAGATGCTATCGGAGAGTATTTACGAAACCGCACTTATTTAATTGTTTGCTAGAGAAGACATGTTGTATTTATAAATATAACATCATGGAGTTTCCCATATGACAATTCGAAAACAAGAAGTATAAATCCTGTTTGGTTTATTCTATCCGTACATTCTTCGCTTTCATAAATCTATTTTGAAACTTTTCAATCCAGAAACTGACAATCAACCCATTATTACAAGGATGCTTCATACAAGTATGGTCTACATCAATTCGAAATAAGAAATAATTTATCAACTGATATGAAAATCTGGGGTAAGAGACATTGCCCAATACCAGTTCCGTATAAAATCGCTAAACGCAAGTTGGAAAGTCAACCGGTGCAATAGCTAACCAACGACCCTGATTTCTTTGGCTGAAATGTCATATAGCAACAGCACCGGCTGAGTAGCATATTATTCAAAGTAACTTACTACTGCCTAACTACAAGGCAAGTTAGTGAAAGGTCAGTAAACTGATATTTTATCACAGCTGGGACTGTGAACTCACCGCTCTCAAAACAAACGAACCGGGAACAAATATTAATTATTACAATATTGAGAACACAATCAGTTGCCGCAACCTTGATCAAACAAAACTGTCACCACAATCAGTTTGTTACTTCTAATTATTATTACAACTGGATCTGTGTAGATTAAATCAACCAATTAATTATTTATTCATAACAGAAGAATGTTCACCCATAGAAAAGACAAAGGGATTGTTTTCTTTATTACGATCTGGAAGTAAAAAGCCCTTAGCGTTTCGCCAATATCAGAACGGCATGCAGATGTATGGAAACCAAATCCTATGTTAAGTAACATCATAAATAGAAGTCTTTACAAATTACAACGCACTTGTACCAGAACTAATCTTTAATTTGCATATTAAAAATTAGCATAATATTCCTTTGCTTGTTGTTTTACTGTCGTTTTCACTTTAGAGTAGAATCATAAGTTATTCAATTTTACTTTGGAGCTTTTACATATTCATATTTTTGTTGAACAAACTAGGTTACTACGTTACTTTCCTAAGCAAAATAGCAATAGTAGTAGAATTAAAAAAGCTGATGCAGCTATTTGATAATTACTTCAACTCAGTGATAAATTGAAAACGACACAGAATTCATGAGTTTTTATTTTTAAAAAATCTGGTTTCTTACTGTAATGGTTGCAAAATGTAATTATAACTTTTTACTTTCCAGAAGGAACACTTTCAATACGAAACTTTAGAAAACTTTTAAATATCAGCCCAGCTCATCTGTGATTTGAGTAAAATTGAATTTAACTGAATTACGAAGGGAACGTTGAGTTTGAACACATCTAAGAGAAAATTGTTCATTTATCATTGGTTTAAGACACGTTTATACATCAGGTCTGACAACTTATTTCAGTTCACTAATCTTAATTTGAAATTCATGACAGCTTGAGCTTACGAGCCCGCAAATGCATTAAAACTGAAAGGGAATGGAAGATAACTGTTTAAATTTAATTTATGAATTGTGTATTGTAACTGTTTTCAACATAGTCTAGGAAGAAATATTTCTTTCTTTTGCAATTACTGTTGATTCAATAGGTAAATAATTAAATTTCAGTATCATAAAACAATGAACACTGTAAAATAATGCATTATTGTTTAAACTATAGACAAATGGGTGCATTGAAGCAAACAATAATTAATTAGGCATTACATTATTAACGTTTCTGAGCGTGAGAAATATTAAATACGTATTTACAAATTGAACAATAATATTTGTTAATATATTTTAATTTTCGCTTGCTCCATAAACAATAACTGCACAAAATAATATATGCATTTAAAAGGGAATTAAAATAAAATCAGCAGAATATAAAAGTTGTTCTTGTTATGATTTATATTAATAATCCAATTCAGGCACTGATTTTGTTTTCTTTTTAAGAAAACTTAACTAGTCAATAATTTATATATGTATATTTATAAGGACATCTCGACAATTATCGACTACCTACGTTCGAACCTGACCTAGGCTATGTATTATGCGTTATGTCCTAGGTAAGTGACATTGGTCTGGTAAACCCACACCACCATATTGAAACACTTTAAAAACCGGATAATTCCATAAGAAATAAGTGTCTCGTTATATTCAATATCGTTCTTTCTACGACGCGACGTGTTTTCGTTTCTCTTTAAATAAAAAGAAGAAGCTAGAATGTGTTCGTGTAGGTGGAAAGTTTTTGATGGTATTCGTACGTGACAAAAGATATTCTAAGCTACCTGACATGAAAATGTAGCCCCTTTCGATGATATTCCGGTCAACGGGACAATAGGGATCTCTATTACGATACCACATTCGTCTAACGATGGCGGACGTGTACGAGCTTATCCGAATGCACTTGTAATAAGATACGAGAGGGAAAAGATAAAAGCTTTGTGATTTTGATGATAAAATAAATCTGATTTTATACAGAAAATCAAAATCGATTCTAATCATTTTCAAGAGGATTTCTAGCATATGGATTTGATATGCGAACATTGTAATTAATTAGATATATGAGGGAATTTCTTATTTTCTTGTTCACCTAGTAAACCGGAAGAGAGTTTTTATATTTGACTATAATTGATTTTTCAATGTAACATAAACACGATTTAACTTTAGAATGAATTGAAATCTCCAAGTAACTATACAAAAATGTTAACCACGAAAAGGTACATTCTTTTAGAAATTTTTAGGTCGCTACCTGTTGTAGATAAGATACGCTTAGTGCTCTATTCATCATAATCGCTGGAGAAATTCGAAAAATGTCGACATTGACATTAACTTTTTACATAATCCATGAAGATTTCTAAAGACCAATATCGAGGAAAACATGGTATAATTTTGGAGGAGATTAGTAGAACAATATGATCCCTGTAATTTCGCACGCCTATGTAATGACAAAGGGAAAATAACATCGGATAACCAAATGACGCATTGTTGCATGGGATACAAACATACATCACAGACGACCGCGCTTTTGTTTTCGTCAACAAGCGATGATGAATTAATTTTTGACAATTGTCATCGTCTAGTCTAGCAAATAAGTTATGGGACTTTCAGTTATTGTTTTGTTTTACTTTATCCAAAACTAAAGTTGTTTGAACAATTTAAAGTTTAGTTAAAAGAATGGTTACAAAAAAAAAATGCTAAAAAAGAGATATGTTTAATAAGTATTGATGACTTCCTGTTTTAATGATTAAAATCCCGTTGTTGTTGAAATTTTTAGTGTATATAAATTAGAATTTTATTTGAAATCTAATTAAGACAGATTATAGATGGAAGATAAATTGGCCAGATAAATGTTCAAAACAAAAAATTAACCATTTTATTGATGAATAAGTTAAAACAAAAGCTGATATAACTATTCGATAAAATAACAATAATCAATTATATATTTTTCCATGGTGGTTTTTGTTGAAACTCACAATCAGTAGTGACAAAAACGCAAATAAGTATAGAATTTGACCTTGGCAAAGGGTACAAAATATTTGTATAACAAATAATATAGTACCCTAGTCCAAATGTCCAATGGCCCTTCGATAAACAACAAAAGAATAATGAAACAAAAAAATAGTCCATTATCGATATAGACAACAAGGAAATGTGAGTGAGTGATATGAATGACTATCGGAATAGTGAGTCACCATTTCTGAACGATTATCACGAAAGCTAGTTTATAGTCTACTGCACGATATATTTACAGCTCGAGAACATAAGAACGAGTTCTAGAAATATAATAAGTTAATTACGAAATTCGAATATATCTAGACGAATAAACTGTTTTAAATATTTGAAATTGTATTATTATGAATAAACAATAACCATGACCTGAAATAAATACAAACAATGAAACAATATAACTTACGAATATATAATACATATATTGAAATTATTTATAATAAAGTTACAATTCATGGTTCCACTGCACCTATATTTTACTACAACAGAAACCTTTTCAGACTCCAAAAATAAAATATGTAATTTAATAAAAAAAAATTTTTTTAAATATATATATATATATATATATATATATATATATATTTGTCTAGAATTTCATCGAAATTATAAATAAAAACATCTAAATCCATAATAAAAGCATTGTGCAATCTTGATTGACAAGATTAAAGAGATCGATATTGAAATTCATCCGTTGTATAGAACATAAAATTGAAGGTATCTCGTATTCCGTCTAGTTTATGATAATATACACGCGAAATCAACTCGGTGCATGTGTCTTTCCTCTTTATTTTTTTCGAAAACAAAAATTTACACTGATCTCGTCAAACAGGTTTAAAAAGGCCACAATGTACCTTGCACACAAACACACACAACATACTAAGATCAACAAAAGACTAATCTAATCAGATTCTACGAAGATGAATCCCTCACTGTGCTTTGATTGGTCCATTGTAGGCGTTAATAAATTGTAAATCATCCTTTTGAGTTTTCGGTTATACGATGTATTGTTACTTGATTTAAGGCAAGCCACCAAGATGATATTTATAACGTTACTTTGATATATGAGTAGAAAATATTATACATACTTAAAAATAGCGTAACGTAAAATCATACGGGTACACACAATCAATTTTAATAAAAACTCAATTCAAACATGCATCAATAGTTTTATTTTGTCGAAGTCGGCTCAGCAAACGAACACAAGAGCTTGTTTTACTGTTCATTTTAACTTCCTTTCTCGTTATTCATTTTATAAACGCTTACAAATATTATTTTTAACGTCATATTCACGGTAAATTATCAAAGAGTATAAAATTTAGATACTAATACACTTTTAAAATGTTGATGACTTAATTTCATTATTTCTATGATTGTAATAGTTTTATAGCATACTCCGTTAAAAGTGTTAGATGACTAAAACCATTATGAATCAGCGTAGTTCTTTGAAAAATTTTCTACTTAGATACGGTATTTTTACATAAATTCAATGTTTTCTTAGTGGTAACATGAAGGGATGGGCAATGTTCTAGTAAATGAAGCATTTAAAGCTTTTTAGTTAAACAAGATTTACCACGTATGATAAAATCTGTGTAGTGAACTATTAGAGCTTTCAATTTCACACATTTGTATTCCAGACTAGTGGCATATATAAAAATAAAGTTGATTACCATCAAATGCTAATGACGTTGCTAATAATAATTCCACAATGTTCAAGCTATTGTTTACAGTATCACGCTCAGAATGTTTAGTGCACCGAACGGAAATAATCAATCATATCGTGGAAATCTCGCGAGAAAAGAGCATAATGACAAATGTATGGGTATCATCTTTGTGCAAGTTTATTTTTACGTGCAAAGATGCACACATTTTGCAACGTCGCGGAACATGTGGGACTACACCCTGTGGCGGGACAGCTGGTGAGAACTGAGAACCCCAAGCCAACACTAGAAAACCTACAAGCCTATATGCTAGACCCCCATGCGACCATATGCCGCAAAACCAAAAATAAACTATGTACATAGGTATAGGAGATTTGTATTCACAACATTCAATAAATATCCCTAAGGCATTGAAGTCTTTTTGATCTAATACATATTTTACCAAATATTTCTATACGAAATGTATCATATAAATCACAATTTATACTTTGCCAACCAAAATGAAACAATAAAAATCACAACAATGACCATTTTCCTCTAAACATAATTCAAACTTTGACCACCGAGTCTGTTGGAATTATAAAATGCATGTACCGGCCGGCAATATAATCTGACATGTTAATGCGTGATATACACATGTAACTAATACAACATTTGAAAATATCGTTGATTTCGGATTTTTAAACAATTTTTAATTTATAAAAACATTTATTACTCACCGATAAATGATATATTCCTATAAAATCACACACGAAAGACGATATTAAGGCAATACACTCACTTTACAGTCAAACCTGAACAGACCGAAGCGCGCACGATTACTAATGAAATGGCGACTTCCCCACCCCGACGAGAATACTGAATTTCTATTGGTTTGAATTCGTATAAACACCGGAATCTTCGAAGCCCTAGCGGCCGGATATTTCACTAGCGAGGGTGTGGTGAATTTAACATGAACAACAAAAATTGTTAATAACTATTTAATGTGTATCTTACAGTCTTAGTAGATCGTATTTTAAGTAATAAAATTATTTACACTTCCCTATTATAAATGATTGATCGAATTAAGAAATAAATCCCGCCGCAACACATAACTTAAAAATATAATACTATTTTACCATAGAATAAAATCTAAAAGTTCGGTTGATTACTACGGCTAGTTTAGTTATATATATAAATTCAAACAATGTTAAAAACGAATTACAAAATATGAATGTTCAAATGATTAAAAAATGGACTAGAATAGACATCTAGCGTGAGTTATTTCAACAAATTTATTTTATTTCTGTATTTATTCAAATTTCATTTCTAAATAATTACTGATGCTAATCTTCCTAGTGTGTCTAGTTTAGGTTTAAACACGTACATATTTGTAGAATAGATAATAAATAAAATGATAAAATAAAATTAGATCAAACTAAAGTTTCGCGTATGAACGCACACATAGCTGTCATATGATGAAGTAGAACATGTGTTCCCAACTTTAATTTATCTTTTATACCTGCAATGCAGATCTACTTCTACAGTTAAAACAGTTTTTATGTATAATACTGGATAGTTATGTTATAAGTTTAATATTATTTATTCTTCTACAATTTTTAAATAAAATGGAGTGTGTGAATTATTTAAAAGAGCCTGTATTAGTGGCGAAAATTCAAAAATTATTCGGAATAAAATTGAATGGTGATAATTCTTTAAAAAGATTTAATGAAGACGCCAAATCTCGTCACAGTGGGAAGAAAAAGGAGTATGAAGTGACGAATAGATTTTGGTATTATTTATTTACGTTCGGAACGGCTTTAGGAGATGAAGTCTTCTATGCTTCATCTATTCCGTTTTGGTTTTGGAATATTGATGGAGCTGTTGGACGGAGAGTTGTACTCGTTTGGACTATTGTTATGTATATAGGTATACTGTTTTGTAAATGTGGTTTGTTTTAAAGCGAATAATCTGTTATATAATTTAAGGACAGGGAATTAAAGATATTGTAAGATGGCCTAGACCTGGAGCTCCGGTTGTAAGATTACAAAGTAAATGGGCTCTGGAATATGGAATGCCGTCTACTCACGCAATGGTCGCTGTTTCGATACCGTTTTCTGTTCTTTTATACACAATAGACCGATATCAATATGACTGTACTACTGGTTTTATCATTGCCATTACTTGGTGTACTGTTGTGTGTATGAGTAGATTATATTTAGGAATGCATACAGTGCTTGTAAGTTTAGTTATTTAGAATAGATATATAAATATTTTTATTACTATTTTGCTAATAGGATATTGTAGTTGGAATAATTCTTGCAATCGTATTGATGATACCCTTGATACCACTAGTAGATAAATTAGATAATTATCTATTGACGAATTCTTTATCACCGATAATATTGTTAGTAACATCAATCCTCATGATTATTTATTATCCAAATAGTGATAAATGGACTCCAACAAGGTATGTATTCTAAAACTAAATCAATATTGTAACAAACACGATTACAATGTTATCAATTGCGAAAATTATAGTTAATTTATATTTTAGGGGTGACACAACAACGGTAGTATCGGTCTGTGTTGGTTTTCATATAGGTGCATGGACAAATTACCAGTTAGGTCATATGACGCCTTCCGAACTGACCGCACCATATACAATCATCTGGCCATCGTATACAATGCTCGGCCAAACAATAATCCGTACAATTATCGGATTTGGTTGTGTTCTAGCTACGCGAGCATTCGCCAAATCTATATCGTATAAATTTTTATGTGCGGTGCTCCGTCAGAACGCTAACGATTTACGAAACTCTGAAAATACATTACAAAATAAACATAAAACATTCGTGGATTTATGTTGTAAATACATCACGTACTCTATGATCGGATTTAATACGCTTTACTTTTTGCCAAATGTTTTTCGATTATTACGAATTGAAAGACCTACTTTTTACACTGAAATCTAGTTTAAGTTTCTGTTATTTATAATACATATCAAGTAGACAATCAGGTCTTTATTAATTAATTCAAATTTTAATTAAAGCGTAGTATTAAATCAATAAGTAGGAGCAAAGTGTACATCGGAATATTCTAGATGGGCCGCTTACTTACTAGACCTTTCAGAGCTACCAGAGGCGAGCTTTGCTCAATATTGAAAAACTAATAGTAATTGTGTTACATCTCTGATACGTAACTGTCATAACGAAAAGCACACATATGTATGAAAGTCGGGCGGGCTCGACTAATTCCCAAAAAAAAAAACTCTTCCAAGTTGTATTTTTCGTTCGAACAGTAAATTATTAATATGAAAAAAGCATTTTTGCGAATTTAAATTTTGTATGTATCAGAGAAATAACAGGAAACCCGATAATAAAATGAACATTTTTTATGGTAAATTAATCAAAATAAAAGTGAGTCATTTACTATAATTGACAATAAAATTCACAATAAATTTCTAAACATATTGAGCTGAGGTAACACTGCCTCATTATTGTTTTTTTTTTTTTTAAATAATCTTTAGATAAATCCTAATTTGAGCGACGGCACTAAGTAGTAAAACTTCAAACTGTTACACTTAAGGTGTTTTTCTTGCTGACGAAAATAACTCAAAGTGATTCAAAAAGTTGCTTCTTCCCACTCAAACAACAGGCAAGCACCTTTTAGAACTTATATATTCCGAATTATATTAGTGTTCGCAGAAGCCAAATAAATTATAACAAATTCGCTAGTTCCAAATACTCAAATAGTTCAACTAGGTCTACAATTTTTAAACCAGCATCTAATACGTCACAATAGTAAGATTAGGTTAGTTTTTTGTTTTTAAATCAAACATCACAACTGTGATATTATACATATTTAATAATAATTCCACGATTTTTTGTCAGTATCCGTACTGATGAACAAGTTATGTAAAATTGCAAAATACATAAAGTGAATGGATGAATCATCTGTATGAGATTTTGTGTTGTGAAATAGTAAACACAATTTTTATAACGATTTTTATTTAATTATATTGTGTAGAAACTAAGATATACTTACAATTTTTCATATTATATATAAATATACCTAATAAGCAGTTTGCACAATCGGCATTGTTATTGTTAAAATCTGAAAATAATAAAGTTCTATAAA